>JADLZK010012149.1:0-484299 GCA_015847255.1 Hyparrhenia diplandra
GACTCCACCCATCACAATGAAGCTCATTGGGAAGCCACATGAAAGAAAGGAAGTTACCTCTAGACTAGGAGACCAAATCCAATTTGGATTCCTATTTGTTTGACCAAAATGACCCAATAACACTAGTATGCTCAAGATAGAGATAGGGGTATTTTAGTCCACTAAGCGTTATTTTAACACTACATATAATGTTTATTTGGAATTTGGAATGAAGCATAATGTTGTCTACGAAAATCGTAGCTCTCTATACTTGTATCTCAATAGTTATCCAAGATCTTGACCATGAACAGTATTGATACTTCTCAAAGAACTTTCTACAATTTTGAATTAATATTTGTCGTTAAGATGGAATGTTCAAATGCTGCTATAAATATCAAAACTTCTAAATTTTATTATCCCAAATTTCCTAAAATACTTATCCCTATAAGAAAATAGGGAGACAGAAGGAAAAATTATGGATTCTAAAAAAAAAGGAAAAATTGTAGGAAATGAAACGGAACTCATCCACGTTGGTTTTGTTCTATATATATGAAAAAAAAAGAAAAAAGTATTCGGAAAAGGTGCGGGCGAACGGCCCATGTCCATGTCCCAGGAGAAGTGCCTGGCCTGCTCTTGTGCGCTCCGCCGCTGCCACTCACGGGCTCACGGCGAGCTCTCTCTCCCCCCTCTCTCGGTCGGCGACGATTAGGCCGCGGCTGCCGCCGCCGCCTCCCTACGCCAGGCGCCCAGGTCTTCGTCGGGCCCCTTGGCTCGCGACGCGGAGACGAGCACGTACAGGTATGCCCGCTCCTTCCCTTCCATTCCTGCGGTTGGAAACCGAGCGCTCAAACCCTAACTTGAACTATTTGGCTATAATATGCACCGGATCTGGTCTTCCCAAGAAGATATCGGTTGTAAATGTGTGCCATGCCCTTTACTGGGTCTGCCTGAAATCGGGTTGGGGAAAAATAGGAATGGAATGAGGTCACCGATATTACGCACTACTTACTTCCCAAGCTTTACGATTTGCTTGTATGTAGAGGGGGGGAACCTTTCAAGCTTTGAGCTTGTTGGGTTGGGTACCTAGGGTTTGTTTTGCCATGTTTTGCTACTTTGATCTCCGCAGGTGGGGAAGGCCATAAATACCATCCTGGAATGCTCCACCATTCCATTATCAAACTGGATGATCGATGGGATGGACATAAAAATTTCATAACTAGTCAGTTACCAGATTATTTCAGTTCACAACCTTAGTTGACCCTAAATCAGTTCAATTTTTGGGTTGAGTTTGAATCTGTCCCATTTTTACCTATTTGAGCTTTACATCTAAATGAATACACTAACTATACTTTTCATATCTATGTCATCTAAATGAATACACTAACTATACTTTTCATATCTATGTCAAATATGCTTCGGAATCCATCCATGTAGATTTAGAAAAAAGGCCAACTTTTATCACAGAATGTCCATATTTTCTGTTTTGTAGGATGGGGATTGTTTTTCACCTGATGAGTTAAACTTTGTACTGCATTCATTTTTAAATATATGATGTTTATTAAGACAAGCTATGCAAGAAGACGTATCCTCTTTTTGTTTCTCCTTTGGGCATGTCTCTGTGATACATATTTTGTTCTGTTTGTACGAGTTCATGTTACAGTCGTTTTTCTTTGTGTCTATTGCAATGCTATAAACAACCCTGTGGACTGATGTCCTTGAGTTTTTACCAAATACATGCTTTCTATGCCATTTTATTCCTGGGTTCTGGTCAATATAAGTAGATTGCTCTATTTTTAAATTTACATATGTGGAATAAATTTTCTTTGGCCTACTAACTGTAAATGGGTTAGTTTTGATTGTTTTTTTAATTCTTGAACACGCATGGGAGAGTTGCGTTTCTTTGTATTAAGAGAGAAAGAAGAGATGTCCCCTTACAAATACCACTCTCTCTGTCTCTAGGAGAATAGAGAGGTTTATACTATGAAAGAAAACAGTAGCCCCTGAAAAATAGAAAACGACTCGTGGCCTTACCAGGGCTAATTAAACTAATCCCTTAACATGATTTGATTGGGTCAATTTAGAGTTTCAGGCCTAAAGATTACTACTTCAAATACATGTGGGCTATATTCCCTTGACAGACCCTAGTGTTACGTTTCATCGCTTCACCATAATTACTACTTCTCAGATGTGTGATTTTTGAAATTTCTTGATTAAAAAAAAAAACTATGTAACTGATGCATCCTGTCCTGATCCAATCCTTTTCTTGCAGTAAATCACATCATATTGAACTTCTTCCATTTGGATCTGACTTATCTTTTGCTCATACTGAAGAATTAGTTTGCACTTTGGAGCAAAATGAGCGGTGCTCCAAAGAGGTTGCATGAAGAGGGTAGCCACTCCACATCGACAAAACGTCCTCTGGATGACAGCGGCTTGTATTCGAGCCCTGGGAAAGTTATTCAGTCCAGTGGCAGTGATTTCCATGGTTCTTTTGAACATGATGGTAGATCTGCCAAAATTCAACGTGTGGAGCCTCGGGATGATAAGAGGCCATCCGTCCCACATCGGATGCCTGTTGGCTCTACCAACTTTGCTGACCACCCCATCTCCTCCGACAGTAGATTAGAATCAAAGCAAAATAAAGATGCGGGACAATAAGGCAGATGACCGGGGAGACAAAAGCTGATGCTAGGGACGTCCATAGTGATTCAAGGATTGAATTTCAGGCTAATAAAATTGAGAGTGATGTAAAGGTAGACAATAGAGCAGATGAAAGCGAAATAAGATCTGACAGGAGGGGCCATCCTGATTACAGAAGTGACATCAAATTTGACAAGGATAGTCATTCTACTGTTCCAGCAAACATAAACTGGAAGGACAACAAGGAGCATAGGGGTAAAAGATATTTTGAACAGCCAGCTGATACTGTGGATTGGCGTTTGCCCCGTCCTAGTTTACAAAGTATTGATGAAGCTCCCAAAGGTCAAATTTCTGTGGAGGATCGTAACTCGAAGGATGCAAATGAATCTGCTGGTGATAACAAAGCTGAACCAAAAAGTGAAGATAGGTTCAGAGACAAGGATAGGAAAAAAAGAAGGACGAGAAGCATAGGGACTTTGGTGCAAGAGAAGGTGATAGAAATGATCGCCGGACTGGTGTACAGCTTGGTAGTAGTGGTGTTGAGCGGAGAGAAATGCAAAGGGAAGATAGGGATGCTGATAAATGGGACAGGGAAAGAAAAGATTCCCTGAGAGACAAGGAAAGCAATGATAGGGAGAAGGATTCTGCTAGGAAAGATTCATCTGTAGTAATTGAAAAGGATAATACTATACTAGAAAAAGCTTCATCTGATGGAGGTGTTAAGAGTGCTGAGTATGATAATACAGCAACAGAATCCAAGGCCCCTAAGGATGATTTATGGAAAGCTCATGATAGGGATCCTAAGGACAAGAAAAGAGAGAAGGATGTGGATGCAGGGGACGGCTTGAGCAAAGAAGCAAATATAATGATAAGGAATCAGATGACAATGGTACTGAAGGAGATATGGAGAAAGATAAGGAAGTTTTTGGAAGTGTACAACGCAGGAGATGATGGTGCGACCGAGGGGAGGTAGTCAAGCATCTCAGCGTGAACCGAGATTTCGGTCCAGAATGCGCGATGGTGAAGGGTAAGCTTGATGCTGCATTTTTCTATACTTTCACAGTTTTTCCAGTAGCATGATAAAGTAAATGCAGTTGTATGGCATTTCCATTTCTGGAAATTCAGTCGTCACTGACTGAGAACTAAAGATAGGGACCTAATGTTTACTTTGTTAGAGGTTATTAATGACATTGGTAATAGTCATTGATATCTTTTTTTTTCTTTCCGTCTTGCAGGTCTCAAGGTCAGTCAAATATCTACATTCTTATAGCTGAATTCAATGTATACCGGTGCTTCCTTTTAAACTGGAGTAATAAAAGATCTGCTTCTGTAAATATTCATTTTCCATTTGCTTTATAGAAGACTTTGCAACTCAACTTTCACCCAATATTAGTAGTTGCTTAAAATTTTATGTTGGAAGAAATGCAAGTTTTTTTCATTTTGTGTTGGAAGCAGTGCATTTTTTTCATTCTATCTACCCTAATCTTTATCCTTTTGTCTTGTGCCTTTTCTTTTGTACTGTTTCATATGGGGTTTTTTAGCCTACCCCAACTAGCTTGGGACTAAATATGTTGTTGTTGTTGTTGTTGTTGTTGTTGTTGGAAAGTGCATTTTACAGTGCATGCATCTTTTAGTGTGCTTTTCAATTTTTTTTTGATATAAACACAGCTGTGAAAAAATCGTTACTGTTTTTTTTTGAGAAGAAAAATGGTTACTGTTATGGAAACCATGCATGCATGCATTAGTTAGTATTATAAAAGGTTAATAGTATGAGGAATGCTGTCCTAGTTTTCGGAAGGTTGTTTAGTGTTAGAGAAGTTATATTATGCTTCTAGGAGTCCAAGTTGGATGTGGTCTGCTGACCAGTTTCTAAAAAGAGTAATATTCAGCAGTGGTACCTCAACTTGATCTGTGGATGTCATTTGGGTCTCCAAACTATTATCTGCAGTTGCATATATTCTTGAACTTACTAACTAGTTCATCCGAGGTCCACAACCTGCTGCCGTGGATGGAATGTTATCAGATCGGACGACCTTATCGTAATCTGGTGCTTCATATGATTTACTTCGACTAGAAACCTAGTCGTCCGATAAGTGTGACTAATCACCAGCTGGACGACTAGTTGGGCCAGCCCAAAAAATCTGCAATAAGGAGGGAGAATTTGGCCCACCTTTAGCTGGCCCATTAGGGTATATACATATAGTATATAAGTATAGAAGAGGAGTGGAGGAGCTGTAGCGCGCGCACATTTTCCAGGTTCTCCTGCTCAGCCGCCCGGCACATTTCCAGTTTCCCCGATCCGCCTGGTGCTCTGCTCTCCCTTGCAGCCGCCGGCACCTCCGTCTGCGGCCTGCCTCTCCTCCGCCCGCAGCTCCTTCCTCCGGTCCGTGCCTGGCCACCTCTCTGGATCTCCCTTGCTGGCATCCGCACCTCCGCCACACCTCCACCTCCACTTGCAGCTCCTTCCTTGACGCCTGGAGGACGGACGTGGGACACCTCAAGCATCAAGATGAGCGACAACTCTGCCTCCTCTGAAGGTTGGTGTCTATGTCGATTAGGTCATCTTGGCGCAAGGATGACTAAATGTCCGACTAGCCGACTAGACCGATAGGACCAACTGATCGACACTGATTGATTAGTCGTCTGATCGGTAGCCATACTACTAGCCTCGATCATACGATCTGATAACATTTGGATGCTAGCAAGGTATGAAATGGAGAGAACATGGAAAGGAGTATAAAGCAATGTTAAGAGATGCCCAGCATGGCAGCATGTAGAATATAACTGATTAGGAAAGTTGGAACCTCTGATGAACTACTGGGCAAGTTCAGGGATCTGAAATTAATAGTCCAGGAATCTACATGACATCTGATGACAAGTTTAGGGATGGTTGCTGTATTCCGCTTTCTAAAACTACATAGACAGGCCACGCATCCAAGGTACAGGAAGGAATCAAGGGTCAATCTATTATAGGGCTTTCCCCACAATCTGCTATGATCAGAGCATCTTTTGACAGGAGAAGCCTGAAGATTAGAGAGTGATCATTCCCCATGTCACTGTATTCATCTTATTACATAATCTTTGGTATTAGGGTGACATTGAATATTGCTTCCCATTCGTCACAAGTTTCCAGGGCCACTGCTTGCACTGTATCTGTTGCTGTTGCTCATTGTCTGTTCTCACTTCACCCCTGCAGCTGCTATTCGTTTGCTGCCTTTGCCCAGAATCCTTCAAATTGCCACCACCAGCAACCATTGCCCTCTGATCCCGACAAATTGGATGATGCCTGTGTGTGTTGTCCTTCTGCCCCAGTGCCTCAGCCTTGTTTGTTACCTGCATCAAGTGCTTGTACCAACTGTCAAATTTCTGTTGCCCCTACCCTTGAAGTTCATCTGCTACCGATTCCCCTGCAGCTGATCCCTCCTGTACTTTAGCTGCACTTGCCCTCCATTTAAACAGTGTGCCACCTGCCCTCCCATGCTGCTGCTTGCAGCATCAATCTGTTGTCATCAAACACCACTGCTCCACTATGACAGGCTTTCTATGTTTCCTGTTGCTACCTGCCAACAGCGCTTCACAGCACTAGGATAATTTGGGCTTATAAAGGTAACTTTCATAATACTGATAAGTGATAACCTTCCTAATCCTAGTAGCGAAAGGGTTTATAGCCTAGTGGCTGTGACTCCTGAGTATCACCTCATGCACCTGGCTTCAACTTTCCATGGGAGCGAATTTGAGGGCTAGCTAAAAAAACACCCTTTGCTGACAACACAAAATAGTGGCTGGGCGCCAGCCTATGGTATCAGTGTCAGTCGGCCTGTGTGAGCATGTGGTCCTATCAAAGGGTAGTGGCAGGGCACCGAACTAGGTGAGTGGTTGTGGCCACTGGCTGGGGGTATGGAGGGGGTGCTATCTGATCTTCACTGTCAGGGTTTGGGAGGTTTCTTGATCGATTGAAGGCTGATGAGGTTCTTCTTCCATACAATACTGTGCGGTGGTCTTTACCCTGCCATCTTAGTGCCCCCCCCCCCCCCTCCTAGTAACCTTGGTAAGGCTAATATCCTTCCTAACACTGATTCATGCATGCTTTCCATATCAGGTCCACTGTCTGTATAAATGATGAGTTTCCTGTTGCAATGTGCATGAAATTGTTTATGGGGTGCAGGGTATCCTAGCTTCAGTCCATGAAGATGCAAAGTTATGGGGTCTAGCGGGTGCTAAGGGCATATCCTTGTTGACTGAATGGATACTTGTTGCCAAAGTGCTTGGCTCGTTGGTCGTTCACTCCTAGTTTGTGAGTGGGTGTGTGGGTTTGTTGTCTCTCTGTGTGTGTATTTGGGATTTTTTGTTTGATAGTTTGTGTGGGCTTGTTGTGGCCGTGTGTGTCACGGTGTGTGTTGTTTTGGGGTTTTCTCGTACACCTTTTTTCCTTCTTAATATAAGAGATACACAGCTGTCTTGTGTGTTCAAGAAAAAAGAAATTGTTGATGGGCTATCTCTGTAAACTTTACAGCTTTCCCTTCATTGCAGGTAAGTCTGAGGTGGCTGCCATTGTTTATAAAGCCGGGGAGTGCATGCAGGAGCTTCTGAAATCATGGAAAGAGTTTGATGTAGCTCAGGATGCTACAAGTGCTGAAAGTCTACCACATGGTCCAACTCTTGAAATTGAATACCTCTTGAATTTGTTACTTCCACTAATCGTCAGGTTAGTGTACAGATTTGGTAGACAGTCTCTGTTTTAGTCACTTCGGATACTTCAATTGTCCGTATTTAGACTGAAGCTCTGTCAGCAATTCTGTTACTTATACCGCTAGTGGAGCTTCACATGGTTGTTATTAGTTATGGACACATGTTTGGTACTTTCCTCATGGCTGCACCATGCATACCAGCATATTTCCGTTTATCTTGCACTTTTCTGAAACTTTATCCTGCAAGCTTGCACTCTACTTGTTTATCTCCTTCACTCATTTGTCAAGATCACTGTTGTGCAGGTAAAAGGTGCTCAGCTTTGGGGAACAGATGTTTATACAAACGATTCAGATCTTGTTGCTGGTAGATTCCTGTTTACTGTTGCAAGCTTCTAAATAGTTCAGAAAATTTTCCTATGTACTAATGTGTGTTTCTTTTAGTGCTAATGCATACTGGTTACTGCTCCCCTACATCCTCCCCTCCACCATCCGCCATTCAAGAGCTTCGTGCAACTGTTCGAGTTCTACCACCACAGGAGAGTAAGTTTCCATGCATTTCGTGACAGTTCAGTCAAACTTGGTTGGAATGGACTTACTCAAAAAAAATTTGGTATTTGTCCCAGGTTATACTTCAACACTGAGGAACAATGTGCGTTCACGTGCTTGGGGTGCTGGGATTGGTTGTAGCTTTCGGATTGAACGCTGCTGCATTGTCAAGGTATGAAGGATGCAGGAAGTATAGAGCATTACCATGCCTCCTATTTTTATTGTACACTCTTGATGCCGTTACCTTTTGAAACATTTTACTGGTCCTATTGCATGGAATGTTTGCTTAGCATCTTTTACATGCTTTTTCAGAAAGGCGGTGGAACCATTGATCTTGAGCCACGTCTTAGCCACACATCAGCTGTGGAGCCTACTCTCGCTCCAGTTGCAGTTGAGCGTACAATGACAACAAGAGCTGCAGCTTCCGTAATTTTCTTTTGATTTCCTTTATTTATCTCTTGCAGTTTCATTCCCAGTTGAATCCATGTTTCTTTTAGTCTGTTTTAGGTTTCGCGTGACCAGCAAACCTTTCTCTACTCTAAACTAAGAATTTTCCAACATGGTTTATTACAGAATGCACTGCGTCAACAAAGATTTGTCCGTGAAGTGACTATACAGTACAATCTGTGTAATGAGCCATGGTACCTTCCTGACCTGCATTCCGAGATCTCATTTGTAGCTTACTAGATTGCCCCTATCCATCACCTGTATTACCATTTGTACTAGCTCTTGATGCAATAGGCTTTTCGTCTACTTTTTGAAAGTGTTCTCTTGTAGTTCTGTTGTTGATGCATATAATATGACATTTTACATTCTTCAGGTTAAAATATAGTATAAGCATTGTGGCGGACAAGGGATTGAAAAAGTCGCTGTATACTTCTGCTAGACTGAAGAAAGGAGAAGTCATATATTTAGAAACACACTTTAATAGGTACGGAGTTTTGCTACTACTTTTATTTAGTTTCATTGCTTCTTTGATTGATTCCCAAGTTTTACTTTGATGGAACTCATTGTTTCAATTTTGTTACAAGCTTACACAGGTATGAACTGTGCTTCAGTGGAGAGAAGCCTCGTATAATTGGATCAAGCTCCAATGCATCTGAATCTGAAACAGAGAAACACCAGAGCGGTAGCCACCATTCTCAGAATGGTGACAAAGGCTATGTGGAGCATGAACTCTGGGATGTGTTCCGATGGTCCCGTTGTAAGAAGGCCATGCCTGAAAGTGCCATGCGCTCTATCGGTATCCCACTACCAGCCGACCAACTAGAGGTATTTTCTACTTTGTTGGTGGATGAGACTTAAAGCCTTGAGTAGTCAAGAACACGACTTACATTGACACTTGCTGGCAATGATGCAGGTATTGCAGGATAATCTGGAATGGGAGGACGTGCAGTGGTCACAGACCGGTGTGTGGGTATCTGGGAAGGAGTATCCCCTCGCCCGAGTGCACTTCCTCTCAGCGAACTAGAAGCAGCGGATGTTGGAGCCAACAAAGGAACTAATACTTCTTGTGGAGAACTGGACAGGCATGAACTTTGAAATATTGTGGTTTCTTGCACTGTACAAGGTGTGATGCACCATGTCATGCGTGTACAAAAAAGAAAGAGAAGCTATTGTAGGTTAAATCATCGTAGTCTTGCTGTGTTGACTATAACATATTCGTTAGGGCTGCTTGCACCTGCCCATGCATGTCTTAAAGATGTATCTTTTTTTTTTTTGTGTCCTGATATGAAATAATTGTTGGCTATTTGTAATTTGATTTTTTTTTTTAAAAAAAGAGTTTATTAACTCGCTTTTTAGAAAGTCAGCGTGCACCATACATCATCCACTCTGCTGGGGTTACCAGCTTACAATGAAGGTTTAAAATCAAAATCAGAACAGGAACAAGCTTAACAGAAACAGCTAAATTTCTACTACATCCGAAGAAAAAAGGCTTAATGGCGAAAAATGCTTGCTCCACTCCATGATCTCCTCCTTGCACCGCATCGCTTGGCTTCTGTCATCTTCTTTAAGCAGGATCGCCCATTTCTGTATGAATGATAGAGCACGAAATACAATATCAATTGGAGAATTTGGGAATGATTTCTCAATCGCCATTTTATTTCTATTTGTCCACAATGCCCAAGCAAAACAAGCAAATAGAAACATCATAACTCGGGATGAAATAGGTCCCCTCCCATATATCCATTTGAACGTTAGTTCTGCAAGAGATTTCGGGCAGTCCTGAAGCTGCCAAACCTCTTTTGTTACCCCCAAACAACTTTAGCTGTATGACATTTGAATAAGATATGTTCTACACATTCAGGACCATCTCCCAGGCCTCCCTGAGCCCTTCCATCCTCTCTTAATCAGTTCATGCCCCACCTGGAGTCTATTATTGAAGATTTGCCAGAGAAAGAATATGATCTTTAGTGGTAATTTACTTTTCCAAATATGTCCAGCCACCCTACTAGGCATTCCCCTGTTTGTGATGAATCTATAGAGGGACTTAGTAGTATATGTCTTTGATTTTTCTAATCCCAACTTACTATCATTATTGTCATTTAAGGTTACTTCTTCTAAAAGATTTTTGAGATCTATCCATCTATCAAATTCCTCCACAGTCAGAGCTCTTTTGAAATCAACCTCCCACTCCCCTTCTTCATAGCAGTCACTGACTAAGCACTCAGGATCCGTAGTCAGCTTATAGAGATCTTCATATGCTATGCATAGAGGGACACTCAAGATCCAACAATCTTGCCAGAATCTACAAGTCAGACCATCTCCCACTTTGAAGGTAGCTCCCCATTTAAAGAGGTGTTTGACCTTGTGTAAGCCCTGCCAAAACTGAGAGCTCCCCCTTAGTCTTAGAAAAAAAAAATTACAGTTCTTCATGTATTTAGCCTTAATAATTCTATACCAGAGAGCATCAGGCTGAGAATGTATTTTCCAAATCCACTTTACTAGCAAGCAATCATTTATAATTCTTGTATTTATGATGCCTAATCCCCCTTGATCCCTTGGTCTACAGGTCATTTTGAATTTAGCCATGTGATATTTAAAATTTCTATCAGCCCCTTGCCATATGAAATTAGATCTCATCCCATCCATGTTGGAATGCACCCCTCCTTGTAAGTTGTAGAAACCCATGCAGTACATGGGAATGCTGCTCAAACAAGTATTGATCAAAATTATCCCCGCCTCCCGATGCTAAATGCTTGCCTTTCCATGGTTCAAGTCTTTTCATCATTTTGTCGTAATAGGTTGAAAACTTTTTATGTCCAGTGTCTATCATGACTGGAACCCCTAAGTATTTCAGAGGCAACTCACCCAAAACATAATTTAGTTTATTGGTTATCTCATATTTCTCCTCCTGTGATACCCCAAACACATAGACCTTACTCTTATGAAAGTTTATTTTCAAACCAGATAACCATTCAAAACAATACAAGACTAATTTCAAATTCCTCACTGAGTTATCTGATCCATCTATCATTATTACTGTATCATCAGCATATTGAATATGAGATATACCCCCTGGAATTAAATGTTGCAAGATCCCCTGTATATGGCCATGACTAGTAGCCCGATCCAACATGACCCCCAGAGCATCTGCCACCAAATCAAATAAGAGAGGGGAGAGAGGATCTCCTTGTCTGAGACCCCTGAAGGTTTTAAAGTAAGGAGTTCTCTCTCCATTAACATTTACACATACCGACCCCCTTTAACAGTCTTCATGACCCATTTTATCCATTTTTGAGGAAAATCCCTCCCAGTCATGACTTCTTCTAAAAAAGCCCAATTCACTCTATCATAAGATTTTTCAAAGTCAATCTTCAAAATCACACCCCTTTGTTTAGTTCTTTTTTTAGCTCATGCATAGCTTCATGAAGGATCACTACCCCATCTAAGATATTTCTACCTTTAACAAATCCTGTCTGATTGGGACCAATAATCTTGTTAGCTATAGGCACCAGTCTGTCATTCAAAGCTTTAGTGAACCATTTGAAATCTACATTTAGTAGGCATATAGGTCTAAATTGTTGAATGCTATTAGCCTCTTTGACTTTTGGGACCAAGGTAATTACCCCATAGTTTAGTCTTTTTATGTCTAGCTGTTCCCAAAAAATCATTAAACATTGGTATAACCTCCCTGTTTGATATTCTCCCAAAATCTCTTAAAGA
The DNA here is from genome assembly GCA_015847255.1 of Hyparrhenia diplandra. Lineage (NCBI taxonomy): Eukaryota > Viridiplantae > Streptophyta > Magnoliopsida > Poales > Poaceae > Hyparrhenia > Hyparrhenia diplandra. The sequence goes on from JADLZK010012149.1 coordinate 12,021, forward strand.
AGATTACCCCAAAACCATTAGGCCCAGGGGGGCCGAAGTTTTGTTTCATGTTCATGATGACCCCTTTTATTTCTTCTTCCCCAAAATGTTTAGTCAATTCATTTTGATCTTCTGGGCGCCACCTTATAGGTACTAGGCCAAAAATTTTCCCCCTAGCCTCAAATTAGTCTCCGCACTATGTCCAAACAATTCCTTATAAAAGCTCACAATGTGTTGAGAAATTCTTTTTTCCAAAGTAAATTCTTCCCCATTATCTTCTAGAGAAAAAATAGTTCCTTTCCTCCTTCTCCCATCAGCATATTGATGGAAGAAATGGGTATTAGCATCCCCCTGAAGCACCCAATTTTTTACAAGCTCTTTGTTTCGGTGTAACTCTTCTAAAAGATAAATCTCCTCAAGCTGTTTTTCCACATTGATTCTTTCCTCCCATTCATTATTTTCTAATGATCTCTTAGCCAAGCTATCCAACTCTTGAATCCTATTTACCTGATTCTGTTTAGTCTTTTTGCTCCCTTTATCGGTTTTAAATTCCAACCCCTAAGATATTGTCTCGAGATCTTGTAAACAAATCACGCCATCTATTCATTGAATAATTCTCAACTCCCCTTATTTCTCGCTAAACCCCCACTGTTTTATTACTAATTGAGTAAAATTTTCTTTTCTGAAACCATTGTTCCTGAAAGAAAAATAATTTGGTCTCACAAGCACCTGCTCCCTAGATCAATCACCATTGGACAATGATTAGAGCCCACTCGCCTTGGTCCAGCAAAACTTTTATTGTAAAAAAGATCCCAATCAGGTGAAGCAAGGATTCTATCTAATTTGATGATTGTAGGAACTTTTTGTTTGTTCGACCAAGTTAGTTTTATCCCACTCATGAAAATTTCTCTTAACAAAAACTTCCCAATAAACTGATTGAAGATATCCATGAGCCTTGGATCCCCGCCCTCTATTTCTATCATTATTGCTCCCGATTAGGTTGAAATGCCCCGTAATAAGAATGGTAAAGGCTCCTTGTCACGTAACTCCCTAAAAGTTCCCTAATAAACTCTTCTGAAAAATCATGATTAGTCTGGTCCATATATGTTACAAATCCAAAACCAAAAGTTAGAACATCTCGCTCTAACTAGAATGTTTAGCATATAAACCCCTCTTTTGTATCTTCCACCTCTAACACATCTGTATTGATTCCAGTAATGAGACCCCCTGAGTGACCTCTAGAAGGACTCCAAATCCACTGGAATTCCTTAGGCCCCTCCAATTCTGCTAACTCTTTTTTATCAAAAGATTGTTTAATAGACTCTTGAATTGCTACCACATCCAAATTATCCTGTAAAATATGGTTTTTGATATATTTCCTCCTATGAGCAGTTCCCAGGCCCCTAACATTCTAAAAAAGGATCCTCATTTAAAACTATTGTCATTAAGATCACTAATACAACTCTGGGTATCATCTCCTGCAACCCCTCACTTTGAGGTTGGAGAATTAGATACACCCCTATCCTTATTGGAAATGGCATTCATTGCCAAATCTTGAATTATTGTATCATCCCCATCTATCTGTTTGGCTACTTGTTTTTCCAAAAAACTTTTGAAGTTGGCCATAGCTATTGCAGCTCTAGCTAACTCTTCTGATCTAAAAACATCCAATTGTTCCCCCAAATTATCACATTGTAAACCCACATCTACCAGTACCTTATGTAAGATATCATCAGGCACATCATTCAGAACAGTAAAGGAATTTTTGGGTTTAATCATACCGCAAAGATTGTTCTTGGCCATGACCCTGTTCATGGCTTTAATAAAGCTTGAGATGCCATCCCTTGGCACTCTTTTTTGGCTTGTTCTTGTGGCCACCACCACTTTTCCCTTCCTTTTGCTTTTACTCTTTTTTTCTTGGAGGATTTCCACCCCTGTTCCTCATCAGTAGCAAAGAAAAGTCTCACTCGCATAGAAAGATTATCCATTAAATCTTTCTCAAAACCCCCCACTATTCAATTTAGTTAGCCCTTCCTATACATTAGTTGCCTCCAATATTACCTTTTCAAGATAATTTCCCCTCTTGGAATCTTTTGGAGTTTTTGGTGATTGAGATTTCTCGAGATAGATCGGACTCGTGTAAGGGCCTCCTTAGGCTCCTCACTATCATTCAGTCTCTCATCTCTAACTTTCAATATAGGCCATTTGCTTTTATCTAACAAGTACATTCCATCTTTACCGAGTACTACAAACTAGTTTTCATTTGGTTTTAACTTTACTGTCTCTTGTTTATCTTCACCCCCTTGCACTGATCCATTCTTCTGACATTTCTTGCACTGGATGTCATTTTCTTTGTCGTATTTCCTTGGTATCTTTATGTATTTCATCCTCGCTTGACTCTCGCATCTGTTCTCCATATAAGACCCCTAAAGTAGGATGTACAGAAGCAATGGGTATAATGGAGCTTATGTCTCCACCATTCTCCACTTCTGTGTCCTCCATAGCTTCTTCCATGTTATCCTCCTCAGCAGTCCCATATTCTTTGTCCATTCTCCCAATCCTTTCAAATTTGCCATTACTTTTCTTACTGCCCTCACCCTTCTGAAAACTGCCCCTGTCATCTCTTTTATTCTGATCCTTGTCATCTAGTCTCTTAGGTCCTTGTCCTGGTGGAGGGCCCCCTCTGAAGCCTCTTGTTGATTGTTCAACTTCAAATCTCAGAAAGGTAGCCACTCCATTGAAGAAGAATTCCAATTCCCCATTTATAGCCTTAGGATCCCTGCACCTGACCTGAACTCTGACAGCCTCAGATCTTATCAAGGTAAGTTCATCTACCACTAGGGGTTCAGCAACCACAACAATAATCTCCTTGACCAACTCTACTTCCCTAGCAATTCCTGGGATCTCATGAATCTTAATCCACACTGTTTGTAACACTGTTGATATTTCTTAACGCAATCACAAAAGAATGGATTAAGACCCACTCTTAGGACGACGCTAGAAATGTATAATGGTATCTATCTAATAAGTTAGCTTGGATGTGGAGTTAATCTCACATTCCAATAAAAGTCAGAGCGGAGAGTTAATAAAGTTAGACGGTGTTAGTTATGGTGTGTGACTCTGTAACATTATCTATGGTGGAGTTAATCTCACCAAGATAGGCACAAAAGCTATACCACACATTCTAGCATTGCCTACGAAACTAGTCTGTCACCCTAGTTAACAACGCTAAGAAATGCACGAATGGTATTCTTAATATGACACTTGATTCTCTTGCAATTAATATGAATATGATATCTGCAAGCGCACAGATAGAAACACCAATGTAGCACTTCACCGAGAGTAAGTCCAGGTATCGTATTTATATATTACCACAAGGAAGGGGTAGGATATGGGTAGATTGATTGAGGTCACTTGCAATGTTGTAAAGTAGAATAACCATATGTAATCTAACTACTCTGAACAGGGGTAAGTCATATAAAGATAATGATAAATGATAAGTGCCAAGTCAAAGATCATGGTATGCCACTAGAATGTGTCATAAAAGGCAAATAGCATGGTATAGGTAGAATAGACAGAATATTCCTATGTTACTCCTACTTATATGTCAATGCATACTAAGATTAGTGCAATACACCTAGCAATCATGGCAGGAAAGCAATATATCTACACATGGTGAACATTACTAAGGAAGATCAGGAACAAAGCAAGTCTACCATAGTAATAAAGCTCAACTAGCTCTACATTCGGGGGGTGGACTACAAAGGACTCAATGGCAATATCACATCCACGATCTACCACACGTCCGGAATATAGGGTGATGTCGCAGCAAACGTTGTATAAACACCACGTTTACACATTATTGGCCACTCACCCAAGACGTCGTTAAGTGAGCGCTATACGACTCCATGCTTGAATATAAAGACAATCTAGCTATACTAGGTATATAATCATAATAAACATTGAAACATATAACTAAGAATATAATCATTAAATAGAATAAAGTCATGGCAATTGTATTCTAAACAAATACTTACAAATTAGATACAAGAGAGAAGCCACGAGAAGCTCGGCTCCCGCTACTTCTTGACGATCAGGAATCCAAGACAATACTTGACTTCCTCTAGAACTAGCCTAGATAGCTAATGCTCTAATATGGTGGAACTAGGGCTTGGGATCTTGACTTGATGACTTGGAGTAGAATGAGTTGGAATGAATTAGAATGAACTAGGTTTCACCCGGGGGTCGGGGTCTTGTTATATAGCCCCGGAGAATGCACGAGAGCCCTTGGATCAAACCAACCTTGATAGATGGATAGGATTGCTCCTCAATGGCGGTTACAACCGACCTTGGAAGCAGGCCCCGAGTGGGCCCCACAGGAGGGCGGCTGGGGTGATGGGCCTGGGCGGCCGCGGGCCCACCTTGGGCTTTGAGCCCTAACCACCACGGTTGCGTAGACCTTGTCGATAGCTTTCCAGAGAGGGGTGGTTCACTGAAAACGGAGTCCGGATGAGAAAGTTAGTGAACTCTTCTCTGCAGGTGATATCTTTTGATTGTGGACTCTGAATATAGCGAACAATATATCCGTTTCGATCGTCTCGACAAGCCCTTTGCAATGGTGCCATCTTGGAATATGTTTAGAACATGATTATGCTTCATATACCTTGCAAACTCTAAGTTTTTCCTGTTTAATCCCTGAAAATATATAAATCACCAAAACTCGTGGAATTATTTCAATAAAGCCCCTATACTATGTTGATATTCATTTTAAGCCCTTATTTTCGTTTTAAAAACCTCTATATTTTATATTATAAGGTATACCAACAAACACTGAAGAAGCTTTGGGATCTAAGTCTGATTTTACTAGCTTCACTGTCAACTTGTGAAGTGACATTTTGAATTCAGACAGTCTAGAGAAAGTCTCCAGAGAACTTTTATCAGGAAATACCACTAAGTACTCTTGTGCAGACATCATCATTCTTGCTTGAAAATTCCACTCTTTCTTGACCAGATGTTGCAATTCTTGATTTATCTTTTCTTCTATAGCTTCCCCACTCAGAATATACAACACCCCTGTGTTTTGACTCTTCTTCACTGCAGGCTCTGGTATCTCTACTGCATAGAACCCCTGACCCGGCATTCCAAATCCATACATCTTAACCCTCTTGGACTTGCAATCAGCTGCCATGTGGCCCTTTTGGTTGCATTTGAAGCAGACTGGTTCCCCTGTACAGTCTGCTTGGCGATGTCCATATTCCAAGCACTTGTAGCACCTGTCCTTAGCATTAGGATTATTGGGATCACCCTCATATCCCCCATCCTCTCTGTATCCATCATACTCATATCTTTTATCAGCTTTCTGCCATCCTCCCTGCTCATTAGACTTCCAATCCCCATGACCATAACCATATCCTCCACGGTTCCAATCCCCTTGACCATAACCTCCATAGTAATTCTCTGAATTCTGATGCATAGTACCTCTACCTCTCTCTACAAACCTTCCTCCCCTTTGAGGCCCACCCCTTGGCTCTCTCCACTCCTCCCTTCTTCCTTTGTATCCCCCCTTATCTCCCTCTCCCTGAAAACAAGCCCCCTTTTTGATATGGTTCCTTAGGTCTTGATCCTGCTGGAATTCCTGACCAAGAAGGTTGTCTTCCTCCATCCAGTCCTCCATCCACCTCTTCCCTGCAGGTTTCTGCTGATTCGCCATCTGAATCGCCTTCATGAAGGTAGAGGAGAGTGGCGGCGGTGGAGCAGTAGGTTTCACTTTTCTGATTTGGTTTCCAAACCTAAAGTGATCCTGAGCCCGGGCTGGATAGTAGATATCCATAGACAATCTTCCTTTGGGTATCCAGTAGAGTCCAGGCCTAGGTTTTTTAGGCCCAGCAGGCCTCCATGAGTGTTTGTATCTGTCATCATCAAGTTTTCCCCAGTTTCTTTCCCCCCTTTTCCATTCTTCCCTCAACCATTTCTATCTCCTCTGCTCGTGCTCTGGGTTGTGAAGTATAGCTAGAATCCTTCAACCTCATCTCCCTTTGATCATTATGCTCCCCCTTATTGAGCTCAAATTCAAGGTCTTTAGATGTACAACTTCCTTTCTGACTCTCCCCAGAACAGAATAAATGTTGTTTAATATCAGTGGCCAACAACTTATTTGCTCTTTTAATCCCCCCTGCTGTAGTATGTTTGTAACTCGATGAAGAACCAATGTTCCAATCACTTGCATTTGGAGCCATAGTCAAGCGCCTCTTCCTCTGATTAGCTTCCTGATTCAATGGCGGCCATTCAGTATTGACCTCTTCTGAACCCCTTAATCCAATCATGGCTTGCTCTGATTTTGCTCTATCGAACCTATCACCCCTGCATACATCTTCTCTGTATCCCCCCTGGTATGAGAAAGCACGTCTCCCTTCCTCGCGGGATGGGATCATCCCTTGCTCTATCCGCCAGCAATCACGCGCCCTAACCGCCTGCTCCAATGGCATGTTGAAACTCATCTGACCCCCACCGAACTCCCCATTCCGAAGCAACGCCATGGCGAGAGAATAGGTTTCAAAGAAAAACTGACCGGTCAGGGTGGAGAGCGTCGTCCCCCGAGCCTCTCCCCTCGCCGGATTTTGGCCGGAGCCGGCCGCCCCGACGCAGTCGCCTCTATCGCCGCCTCTTCTCTATTTCAGTCGCGAACCCCACCCGATGTGTCGTGATGGGCACAAAAGGTAAGGATGTCAAGAATGGGATATAAGATATCAATGTAGTAATTGAAGATGTCGGTCCATAAATACCTGCAACATTGTCGGTCAAATAATTTAGTTGGCCACGTCGCAAAAGGACCCTCTGTTGGAGCCGTTTAGACTTTGTTGCAACTCTTCTTTAATTCTTTAGTTCTATGTTTTGGCTTCTTTAGTTTTAACTATGTATGTAGACAAATTTATATCTTGTACGTAGCAAAAGTTATATAAATCTAGAAAAGCCAAAAATGTCTTAATTTGAAACACAAGGAGCATTATTTATTACAAGTAAAAGAATATGTATTTGGCTTTGGAAAGGCTCTAAAGAAGAAAAAAGAGTTGTTATTTAGACATATTTTATTAGATTTTCATAAAAGTGTTATGTGCATACACTAATTGACACAACAATATGTTTCTCATACGAATGGGTGAATTGATTATATAAACGGGCCACTGACTGTCTCATACAAACGGGTGATCGAACAAATCATACAAACGAATGGGTCATAGACTGTCTCATACGAACGGGTGATTGAACAAATAATATATACGACCAGGTGAATAGATCACAAACGTATCACTCCATGTTGGCAACGGGGCCCCGATCCCCGTTTCCCCGCGGGGAATTCACCTATTAGGGGACGGGGATGGTATGAAATTATTCTCCACGGGAAATCATATGGTAGAAAAGTTATCCCGTCGGGGATCGCGGGACGAGGATGGTTGGCCGTTCCCCGTCCCCGTTCCCTGCCAACCCGCCTCGCTAGGAAAGCTCACCGTGAGCGAGCACGTAGAAGCGAGCGAAGATGAGGCCCATTTAAGGCCCATATGCACCCGACCAAGTGTATATACTGGAAATAACCCTAATCTCCATATACCCACTCCCGTATCCCAGCCGAGCGCCGAGTCTCCTCCATCGCCGTCGCAACACATCTCTCGCCGTCGCTCTCCACTCGCCCGTGACACATCTCTCTCTCCTTGCTCTCCATCCAGTCCACCTTTCCCGCTCTGCATTCGGAGAAGCGGCAAGAGGGAGGGCTTGACTCCTGGAGGCGTTGAGCATGAACGACGCAAATCCTAGAGATTGGCTCGGAAGCGGCTTCTTCGATGGCGACGACACCGATGGGTGGGTTTTCGTGGCGATTCCCCAAGGACGGCAATGGCGTGATGCGGGGGGGGGGGACTCCGACGGGGACAATTCGCCGGCGAGGGGACGGGATGGGGAGAAGATGTCCCCCATGACCGTTCACGGGGGGGATATGGGATTTTCCCCCCAATGGGGACAGGGATGGGGAAGCAAACTCCGACGGGGAATTCCCCGTTGCCAAGTTGGGTATCACTAAACTGTCTCATATCTACAAATCATACGAACAACTCACCGATTGTCTCAGACCGGATCAAATGAACAGATAGTCGCCGCCTAGTTGCTCAAGCTCGTCACGGCGGCGAGTGGTCTCCTCCTCTCGTGGTCGTCGCCTCTACACAGCTTGGTCTTCGAGGAGCTCCCGGCACACGGATTGCACGTTGCTTCATTTTTGGCAATTCCCCCGCACGTCTCTTGGAGGAGCAGTTGCACAAGCTTGTATACCAAAACAATGTTATTAGATGACATAAGTAGCAAATGTGTCCGGGCCTAGTCAATGATACAAATAAAATATGACATAAGTAGCAAATGAGCTGCTAGCTAGCCTGGTCAATGATACTAGTGACTTGTTTAACCACTTCAAGAAAAGACACAAATTAAACTAGATTGCTAATTTATGATTATTTGACAATTTTTAATAACAATGTGCACCGAATATACATCTAGATGGTTAGTTATAATCCAAAATTATATCCTATTATTTTATTTAGACATCCAATGAACAGAGGAAGAGAGAGGGTAGTTGTCTATTTTTATGATTTTCTATTGTGTATAACCTGAGCCAAGAGAGAGGGTTGAGAGGAGTAAGCAAGAGAGTGAATAACAAGATTCCCCTTCCCGAAAGCCTTTTGACTTTATTTATAGGATAAGGTATATGGTGGTTTGCATTTATTCTCCTGGCGGGGTTGAGAATTAAATACAAGCCCTCAGCCGTTAAAACAAACCATTAATCATTTATAGATATTTTTTTTGTTCAATGGATAATTTCATAAGCACACAAAATAACATTATAGCACTTCACCCAAGAGTATTCTAAAGTATTGTATATCCTTCAGGAAAACATAAGGATTAAATATTTGATCGATACGATTTCAATCACTATAATACCATCGATCAACTGACTCTAGGTGAGGGTAACAATAAGGGGGTAGTGCAACACATAAGAATAAAACAATACTTAAACGACATAGCTAGTTGGAGAACACAAGAGTGAGGGTTCCTATATGATCTTAATTTGTACTAAGAAGCACAATATATAGACCATAGGAATACAACCAAGCCAAGAAATAGTAAGCTATGATTTAATAGCACTTCGAGGTATTGTTGATGGTGAACATATCACACTTTTACATACTCAAAATCTCCGTCAACGGCCACAAAATAAAGGAAGATAACATAACATGAGCATATTTATTATCAAATAGCAATTCCCACATGTATTCTGAGTGTTTGATGTAGATTCAAGCTAAATGAAGCAAGATGAGTATGTGGGTCCACCACAGGAGGATGTCCGACCACCCCCCTGTGGGGCCCACTAGCCTCCCAAGCTACCACAATCACACTCTCAAACCATTCTTCACCCTTGGATGAAGTTTGTGATATGAAATCCTAGATTGAATGGCTCACATGTGAGGTGAACTGACCTCAAGGTGGATCGACAAGTTCACTCATGATCAAGCCAGGAGGGCCCACGCTAGAGTAGTGTTCATTGCTTCTTTGGTACATTGATGGTTTATTCTTCATTGCTTCTTTGATTGATTCCTAGGTTTTACTTTGGTGGAACCCAATGTTTCAGTTTTGTTACAAGTTAACAAAGGTATGATATATGCTTTTTTTTTTTTCTTTCAGTTTTGTTACAAGTTTGCAAAGGTATGATCTATGCTTTTTTTTTTGAGAAAACAGGAGGGGTCGTAGCCAAAGGCTTAAGAACCAAAGAACATGGACCTCGGGCTACAATCAATTGAAGACTTTGAATCCATGGATCAAACGTTGTTGTAAAGGATTGCTTGAACCTTTAACCAACTTTGCTTCCTTTAAGAACAAGTCTTTGCTTTCTTGAATTATATTGTGACTTGATTGTTATTGAAAAGGAAAATGCTCCAATACTCCTTTTCTAGAAAATGGCACACATCTCAAAAAGAAACCTACATCTATTTATTAATCATTTTTACTAGTTAGTACGTTGCTCTTCATTAATGATGTTTGTGGTTGCTGCATCAGTGACCTACAATTCATCGAATTAATTGTACGAGAAAGACAATGAACTTCTAGAGTACATTGACATATAGTACGTGTGCAAAAAGTGAATATTGGGGTTGGACATCTAGTTTATTATAATGACTGGTTTTAAATTATTATGGTTTGAACTTGTTGAATGGGGATGATCATTGTAATATAAGCTCCAAATTGGTTTCATTTTTTTAATTAATTATTAGGTTCAATCTTATTATGTGCGTACAATATTTATTACAAAGAAACTGTAAAAGAAAAGAAAAAAATATATTCAATACTGGATAGTGCCTTACGTGTGGTAGCACATGATGCCGGGCCGGCAGCCTCATATAGAAGTATTGGTTCGTAAAACAAACCGGGACTAAAGAGACTCTTTTAACCTAGTTGATCATATCGAACTGGATAGGCAGTCCCGGTTGGGAAACCGGAACTAGAGGGGTTTTCCGATTATAACCCATTCATGCACTAGTGTTGTCTCGGCACGGGCCGATTATACCCATTCATGCACTAGTGTTCTCCGGCATGCTGGCAGTGAGCGCATCAGCACATTGAAAGGAGGCGCGCGGTGGGCTAAGCTCCGCTCTAGAAGGAACAACTTGTTTCATCCCAATGCGAAAAAAAAAAGATGGTTTCGCTGTGCCTTGTGCGTGGGGAGTGGACATCATTTCTCATTTGAGAATCGGTTTTCAATTCCCTTCTCTTTTTTTTTCTCTGTTTCTTCGTTAATTAGTGTCTGACACGTCAGCTATATTTCCTTAATTGGTGAATCATTGAAGTGTATGGAAGGTTTCCTTCAGCGTTGGGACTGCCCTAATACATTGTCAGTTACTGAAGTGTGTATGAGCAGGAGCATTCTGTTATTAGGAGAGGGAGCAAGAAGCCGTACGTCGAAGCGCACTATTCATCAGGCGTACTTTTCACTACAATAAACACGGAACGTTGAAAGCATGCAAACACGATCAAGATACCTCAAATCTATCAGATAGGTCAACGTAGCACACATTAACAATAGTCAACAACGCAATTACACAACCCAATGACACCATAGAAGATCAAAGATGCAATTTGAGGAATACAGTAATAATTATTACCATGTTCACTACTTGTAGTCCATGTCCATGGGATTGCCCCTCAACGCAGCGGGAGAAGTCGGCTGCCTTCTCGCCAATGGGCACTGGGTGGGCATGATTCACCATCGCATTGGAATCCCTCACCATATTGGCATGATCGTTTGCCAAGAACGCAGCGACGCCCGCGCCACCAAGGAGCGCGCGTCGCACGCAGAGGGGGGCGCCGCCCGGCGCATGCCGCCTAGGGCCCCCCAAGATAGCCCCGCGGTGACGCTGGCACAGACGCCCTCCCCCGCTGGGCGGGCGCAAGGGCAACGCCATTCTCGATGGCGGAGAATGCGACGAAGTAGGCGGAGAACTTACCGGCGACCTGAGGCGCGTGCGTGCTAACGGCGCTGACGGCGCCGGAGAGGCGGGCACCTCTGGGCGAACTGCAGAGGCCTCTGACGAAGTGGAAGGCGGAGCCACAGGCTAATCCACACGAAAATAACCCGCCCACGATCTCGGTGACGGCGTAGGCGGTGTTTGGCGGCGCCTTATATGCATATACCGGCATGTCGCCTCCCATCTCCTGTACGGCTCCGCAGCAGCAGCTGCAGATTTTATGTTTTGTTTCTATAATATAATACGAAATTGAGCACCCAGATAGGGTTTATGTTTATGGCCTTGGGGTCGATGTTGGGCGTCTGTTGGGCGTCCTATATCCCGAGGAGTCGGAGGATTTTAGTTAAAAAAAAAAGGAGTCGGAGGAGTATCAACAACTCCACGTTGTGTGGGTCGTTGTGGCTCGTCGTTTGGCAAGACAGTACTTTACGGCACACAAAAGAGATAAAAGTTTTTTTTTTTTAGAAGGAACATGTATTAATCTTGGTGCATTACATCGACCCTTTTATAAACAGAAATCAAAAAGGAAAATTACAAAGAAGTACAAAACTCCTATTCATCTTCCTCGAAGCCTTTAGAGATCCGTTCGTCACCGCCGTCGAAGCCGCTTCTCAATCGCCGTGGGGCACCAGAGCCAAACTCCACATGGTGGAGGCCGCAGAGGAGGACTTACTTCTAGGCGAATCAGCCGAATAAAACCGCCTCCCAGGCGCATCGGCCAACTCCCGTACCCATGACGCATCCTTCGATTCCACCGCCCGGCAACCCGAGCAAAGCTCAGATTTTCACCAAAGAACATCTTCCTTGAGATTAACGGGTCAACAACATCATCACCTGAAGAAGACGACGATGCGCCGCCCTCGACTCTGGACAGGTCTCCACAGCCTCTCCGTTGACGTCGGAGAAGATCGCCATCGGAGAACGGAAGAAGCTGCGAGAATTTATTCCGCCTGCGTCGTCGCCGCTTCGTATCGCCCGGCGCCGCCAGAAAAACAAAACCGCAGAGGAGCCACGCTCCTCCGGCAAAGCTAACTCCACCGCCCGAACATCGACGGCGAGCAAACCCTAGACCTAGGACTCGACCAAAAACCCTATGAAGACAGGTTGTTGAAGGGCGGACCCCCGCTCCTCGTCACCACCGGCAGCAAGGCCGGAGGCGAGGAGGGGGGGCCGGCGGCGGCGGCGGCGGCGGTGTCGCCCGGCCTTTTCTTTCGCGAGAGGCAGCCCTAAGGCAAAAAGAGATAAAAGTTCATAAACCATTTCCTTTCACTACACCACAGCACCGAGATTTAGCAGCAGATAGTCTGTTGCTCTGTATAGCCGCTGCTACACTTTAGCGACGGATCATATGATGCTAGAATATAGTTTTACTGACAGATGTTCCACAGTAAATGGTTAAAAATAAAAATGATCTGTCAACAAATATTACAAATGTCACACTGAGCTTCATAAGTTCATTCAGAAGATATACAACTAGAATAAAGATTCAATAAAGAATTAAAAATACATGCATCTTCACAAATTTGACCATAAGGTTACAGTAGCTCTCACACACTGGTAACCTCATCATCATATCTACTCATGTGCCCTATGCTACTAAAAAAAGTAGTGGTTGCAACTGAAATAATAAGTACATGACGTTATTGAGCATACAATTGAAAATCATAGTATAAAGGCAGAAGACAGTAAAAGCATTAAGAACTGACAAATTTAGAAAATGGAAACATAGTATTGCATATTTTTTCGCGAATACGCGAGAGCATTGCGTATCATTGTATTAAGAAGGTAGAAGTTCAAAATAAAGTACAAGAGAAGTTGTTCCTGGGCCAAGCGTAACCACGATGGGGCTACATTTTCAACATGGCATCAACACAGAAGTGCAGCCTTGGAGTCGAGCCTGGTTGAAAACCTGAGCTGCTTGGAGGAGTCAATAATGTAGACACCTAGCCCAGCACTTCTCAAGTCATGGCGTCCGTTATCAGGGGCCAGGGAGGCATCGGTGAAGCATTTTGGTGATGTTGGTAGTTCATGTAGCCTGCATTGTATAGGCAATTTGGCAATGAGGTCGAGGGATCTGTTGCTTGTGCAGTATGTTGAGCGTCTCCAGCCTGGATTTGATCACCTGCAAAGACACTACAGAGAGGCAGAAGAGAAAAGGTTGCATTTTTAGCACTGTCCTTGAAATCTTGGTCACACTTGACAGACGACTTGGCTGTTTTTATATGCACCTGGACAGAGTGATGAACCTGCATAACCCTACAATGTTTTTTTTTTTTATTAAAACGAAGATCGTTTCTTGCTTTCCATATGAACCATAAGGTACATTATTTTGTTTAGAAATCAACTCTATATGCTCTATCATGTGCGTGCTAGCAGGCTAGTGTTATTTTTCTCTAGAAATGATACTTTGTGCTCTTGTAAAGAATAGGACTTTTCTCTCTATCTCTCTCTCTCTCTAGCATGTCAGTGCTGCAATGTTTCTATGTAATTTTTGTATTCTTTATTATGTAGTAGGAATATATCAATTGTTGTTGTTTCTTAAATGCTTATGTCAAACCTTATAAACCTTTCCAAGATATAAGTCCCATGTCATAATTTCCTACACTTGTGGAGTACGTTTTGATGTACTCACCCTTCCTCTTTGTCTGCCGTGCTACCCACCAAAGTGGTCAAACTTAAGAGTTGGAATTCCCCGAAGATATTGGTTGGATCTAGGCTGGTGTACCCCTAGTCAGCTGCTCGTGAAGATGGAGACCATGCTCCACTTAAGTTCTCTGTGTAATTTTATTCCCCGAAGATATTGGTTGGATCTAGAAGTTATCATTTACTCCCTCAATCCATTATATGTGGCGCCATCCTGTTTTTGGTTTAGGCCATAATATCTGGCGAGCTGGAGTGTCGAGGCAGGTAATTGCTCAACAATATTGAAACCACATGCCCCCATGCACGGAGAGGCCTAGCAGTGAAGGGTCACATGCATGAAAACGGTTGCGGCTGAAAAACAATTTATGAGGCAAGCTGTACCCTTATGTGAATGACATATGGACCCGGCGACACGGATCGCGTTAATACGTTTGCATGCAATAGATGGACGTCTTGGTAACCGTAAATACCATTGTCACAAGATAAATCTGAATGGAAGGAGTATGTAGTAAACACTACAAGTTATCGCTGTTATTATCATTACATGTATGAATAAACAGCTCCTAGCATAGCACAAAACTAATTTGAAACAAAAGAGGGACTTGTTTCAGCATCTTCTAGCCCAATTCTCCCAAAATGTATGGGGATGTTGGCGCAAAAAGTAATCTAAAAGCAATGAGTGACTCATTTACCCCCTAGCCCTAAAAAGCTATGGGTTGGCTTAAAAGCAATCCAAAACCCAAAACCTCTGCGGAGCTCATTTCATTTGCTTCTAGCATTCTTGCCTCAAAATGTTTTTTTTTTTTGGGGGGGGGGGGGGGCAGTGGATGATGGTTGCAAAAGTAATCCAAATGCACTTAATTTTATGACTCTTCACCCCTGACCCAAAAAGGTATAGGGTTAACGCAAAGTAATCCAAAAATGGCAATTGCAATTTTTCGATGCCTCTCGTCCATTGCCCACATAAAAAGGAATAGGAAGAGAACACCAAAGCAACCCATTGGAGCACTGTACCCAAAAATTGCACTTTTCTCTCTTACTTTCGCTCCCCTCTTCACTATTGGAAGTTCAACGACCCATTGTTCAAGACTTCAGTCGAGTTATGGTGAGGGGCCATGTCACCAACTGCACCATCATCAATTATGCCTTCATTAACATTAATTTTAGTGAGGAAATTTGCCACCGACTTGTCACCAACTCATGCGGAGGTTCTGCGATGGCGCGATACAGCGGAGGAGCACGGCCTCGCCACACGATGCGGCGCGACCGGAGGAGCACAACCTTAGAGGAGTAGGTGGTTTTGAACGAGCACTATCAAGCGAAGCCGTGCTCCCACGAGGGGTAGTGAATCCGGGCGAGCGCGGTGATGCTCGCCAGGTTCGGCACCCCTCATCGGAGCACGGCCTCGCTGCGACAGTGTGCGACGGGAGGTTTGAGGAAGAGGAGTATGAGGTGAAGACCTGGAGAGAACCAACGGCGAGGGGAGGGGGGAACCCGCAGCATCATCGCTCCCGCTGGTGGTTGGCCGTCCTCTGTCGCCTCCCACTCGTGAAGCCCCCGCGCCCACGCCGGTGAATGGTGACGACGATGAAGAATGGAGTGCTCCCTTCTGCATAGCCTTTGCCGCATACCCCCTCTTATATACGAGGCCGGTAAGAGACGAGAGATTTGGTGGAACGGGCCGGCTGGAAGCTGGCTATTGGTCGCCTCGCAGTGGAGAAGATGGGAACTTCCAACTTCCTTGATTCTTTCATTGAGGCTTAACCCGATATGTTAGTTCATGTCTTACTGTCTTCTTACTGTTGTTGATGTGCCATTTTTTACCTAACGTTCCAAATATGCCTTGTTCTTGTGATTGTAGGCTACAATATATTATAGAAGTCATGTCTAGTTCATGTCTTACTGTTGTTGAAGTGCCATTTTTACCTAACATTCCAAATATGCCTTGTTCTTGTTATTGTAGGCTGCAAGATATTATAGAAGTCATGTCTAGTTCATGTCTTACTGTCTCCTTGCTGTTGTTGAAGTGCCATATTTAGCTAACGTTCCAAATATACCTTGTTCTTGTGATTGTAGGCTGCAAGATATTATAGAAGTCATGTCTTATTGTGGTTTCATGCCAAGGTTAAACACCTTTTTAGAAGGTGATGTGAATACAAAGTACTACCACCTATAGCAAATGGTAGGCATAGAAAGACTCGTATTTTCCAGTTAGAGGATGGGAATAATATAATAACTGGTGATGCCAACCTCAAAGCACATACTACCAATTATTATTATAAAAATTTATTTGGACCTCCAGAGAACTCTCTTTTCTCTTTAGATGAGTCTCATACTAATGATATTCCTCAGGTCTCTAATATGGAAAATGAGTATTTGAAAGATCCATTCTCACAATACGAGGTGAGGGTACCGATTTTCCAAATGGAACATAATAAGGCACCTAGACCAGATGGTTTCCCTCGAGTTTTATTAGGTCCTCACGGAACCTCATAAAAGATGACCTGATGGCTCTATTTTCAGAATTCCATTAAGGATCCTTACCTTTAAATTATCTTAACTTTGGAACTATAATTCTGCTCCCCAAGAAGAAGGATGCGAAAGTAATTCAACAATATAGACCTATCTGTTTGTTGAACATTTCTTTCAAAATCTTCACTAAAGTAGCTAACAACAGATTAACTAATATAACCCAAAAAATAATTAGACCAACTTAAATGACCTTTCTCCTAGGAAGAAATATCATGGATGATGTTGTAATACTCCATGAACGTTACATGAGTTTCATTCAAAAAAGGATGGTGTAATTTTAAGATAGACTTTGAAAAGGCTTATGATAAGGGGAAGTGGATTTCTTACAACAAACTCTAAGGATGAAAGGGTTTTCACAAAAATGGTGCTCATAGGTCAAAAAACTTACTTAGGGAAGAAATGTTAATATTAAGGTTAATGATCAAATAGGTTCTTATTTCTACACTAGGAAAGGTCTCCGGCAAGGTGATCCCATGTCACCTATACTATTTAATATAGTAGCTGACATGTTAGCCATACTAATTGCCAGAGCAAAGGAAGTAGGACAGGTACTGGAAGGGGTTATTCCGAATCTAATCTAAGATGGGTTGTCTATCCTCTAGTATGCGAATGACAACGTGATCTTTATGAGCCATGATATTGAAAAGGCTATAAATATGAAATTATTACTTAGCACCTTTGAACAACTCTCCGGGCTTGAGATCAATTATCAAAAAGTGATCTTTTTTTATTTCGGCAAAGCCAAAGAACATGATGAGTTTTATTCATAATTGTTTGAATGTGTAATAGGTAAGTACCCCCTTTCGCGAGCTTGGCTTACCCATGAACACTAGGAAGTTAAACAATAAAGAATGGCAAATAATAGAGAACATAATGGAAAAAAAAGACTTAGTGGTTGGAAAGGTAAATTTCTCTCAGTAGGGGGTCGACTAGTTTTGATAAACTCGGTGTTGTCTAGCTTACCGATGTTTATGATGTCAATTTTCAAACTCCCAAGAGGTGTTCTTCAAAAAATGGACTATTTTAGATCTGGATTTTATTGGCAAAACGACCAACATAAGCGTAAATATAGATTAGCCAATGGGAAATCTTATGTCACCCTAAAGCTCAAGGCGGTTTGGGCATTCAAAATCTGGATATACAAAATAGGCGCTTACAAGTAAATGATTGTTTAAATTATTGAATGAAGATGAGATGTGGCAGGAATTATTAAGGAACAAATACATCAAAGGTAAGACTCCAGGAGCTGTGTCAAAAAGCCTACAGACTCTCATTTTTGGAAAAGTCTATTGAATATCAAAGATTCTTTTATGAGTTTTGGTTATTTTAAAGTGAAAAATGGGAAGCAAACTAGGTTTTGGGTAGACAACTGGTTGGGTGACAAACCTCTTAAGGATAGATATCCAACGTTGTTTAACATTGTAAGAAGAAAACAAGACTCTGTGGCACAAGTGCTTGGTTCACCCCAACTAATATCTCTATTCGTAGAAACCTAATGGTTTTGAATCTAAGGAACTGGCATAGAATTTGCTTTTGGTCGCAACGTAACTTTGTAATAATTGGTCTGATTCTATCGGTTGATAGATGAAGCTAGATATAAATTACCATTATCTAAAAAATCCTCTTGTGCTGTCTGAGTGGCATCTGGGAATAGTGCAAACCTGCACATGTGGTTATACCTCCATGTTGCAAAACAGTAGAGGTGCATACATGGACCATTCGGTGGAGTAGTATGTTGTTCCATTTTTCTTGTCTGAACTGTGATGTGGGGTTGGAGCATGTCCACGTCCCGGTTGTGTACTTGGCAGCAGGTGGTCACAAAAGTTGGACACGCTATCCTGGAATACACAATAATTGTGCAGTGAGCTTGAAATGTGTTACAGTGTTCAACATTGTGTGTGTGTACTGCCGATGGAAGGGTTCATGGCAAAAGTAGGGTGGTTCACCCAGGTGAACTAGGGGATCAGCATCCACCATCAGACATGCGCCCTGACTTGTGTCTGAGTTGCCGTCAAGGACAACTCATCTCCGACTCCTTAATATTGCTCCCTGTTGGTGCCGTCATCGCGCTCATTAGTGACTTCCACAGGATTCTGCACCAGCAGGAGCTTACCGCCATCAGATAGCTGCCCAACTTCTTGTATATTACCTTAATCGCTATCTATCCACATATATAGGGTAAATAACTAGTGGAATTTCACCCCCTCCTTTTCCCCATCTCCTCTCTTCACGTTGATTCTCGAAGTCCAGCGACAGGGATGGCCGGCCATGGGGGAGAAAGCCAAGTGCTCATATCCACGTCGCCTGGGCCCGGATCTAGTAGCCCCTGCCCTAGATCCAGTGTCTCTCGGTCGGCAGACTATGTTGCGTTGTGTGGTTCGGCACGACAGGGCTTTATTTTCGTTCGCGTTAGGGTGTCCGTAATGGCGAAGCACCAAGTTCCCCATCTTGCCGTCGTAGCACCCACCGGAGGCCGTGCTGCGATGAGCGGGTAGTGAACCCGGGGAGCGTCGCTGCTCGCCGGATTCGGTATCGCTCGTTGGAGCACACTAGCGGAGGAAACTTGATCCTATACAGACTTTGTGATTGAGTCCCTAAGTTCTTTAATTTGCATATGTGATCATATACAAATTAGCATTGCCATAAATAAAACTAAATTATATCCTCCTAGTAATATAGACATGTAAACAATAAAATTACATCCTCCTAGTAATATAGACATGTAAATACAAAATTATAACCTCTTATTTTATTTAGACATCTAGTGAACAAAGCATGAGAGAGGGTGGAGAGGTGTATACAACACTAGTCTATTTTTATGATTTTCTCTATTGTGTATAGCCAAAGAGAGAGGTTGAGAGGAGTGAGCAAGAGAGTGAATGGCCATGATTCCCCTTCCCAAAGCTTTTTGACTTTATTTATAGGATGGGGTATATGGTGGTTTGCATTTATTCTCCTGGCCCTCAGTCATTACAAACAATCTGTTAATTCTTTACAAATATTTCTTTTGTTCAAATGGATAATTCTGTAAGCACACGAAATAGAATTATAGCACTTCACCTAAGAGTATTCTCAAGTATTGTATTTATATTGTCACACTCAACAAAAGAGTTGCCAAAAGACTAATCAGTCGGTCGACTGCTAGAAGAGCAAGTAGCAGGCGATAGCCCCGCGCCGCTCCCCATGTGGGTGGCACGGACGGCAACCCTAGCCGCGGCCAGCCCGCTCCCTCCCCTCCTCTTCCCCGCTGCCGCTGCGAGAGCAGGCCGCCTGCAAGGCCACGTGGCTGGCCGGGATGGCGGCAGCGGAGCATCTTCCTCCCGTTTGGAAGGTGTGGCGGTGCGGGATGTCATGGGCCGGCAGGCGGCGATCTGCTCGAGCCACATGGGGCTCAGCAAGGTAGCCTCTTTGGGTCTATGACAGCACCGACCAGAGGTCTATGCAGGCGGATTTAGGGTTTAGGGTTTTGCGGCCAATCTCTATGAAGCACATATGAAGGGGGAGCTAATATTACACCATCATTGTGACAAGTTGATTATTTCACCCGTGCTCTCAATGTGAGCGTCAGGAGCGAGTTGTGACATGCGCGGTTCTGACCGTTGGAAGCACCGACGGCGTCCTATGTGATCCATCTGGCTCGTCCGATGCAACATAACAGAGCACGTGGATCGAGTTAGTCGTTGGGATCCTTCAGCTATCTTTGAACCTGGCTAACACGCGGCATGCATCATCTCTTTTAGGATGGCTCCCTTATATAAGTGTGGTGGTCGGCTCTAGCTCATTCTCTTGGTCATTTTCATTGACATATCAACCTTGTGAGCTAAGCCACTCCTACTTGCTTGTTGCATTCTTTGGTGAGATTGGAGAGCATCCAAGTGCATTTGATTGAGTTGTTCATATAGAGGCACCTGGTGATTGTCTTTCGTTGCAGATTTCGCTTGTTAATGTTACCATGAAAACGTATCTACTTTGCACCCGCAACGTCTTATTGCTTCCTGTTGTGTCCTAATTAGCTTTGTCACAACCTCGGGCGAGAAGCACAAGGTGAGAAGCGGTCATGTATGTGTTGTGTCCTCGCAATACTTTTTTTTGTTGCTGAGGCTGTCATTTAGAGTTCCTCATGCCTATTTGCTTATTTCGTATAGTGGAAGGTGCATATGTGTTATACTCCCTCCAAACTCCCACCTGGTGAGTCTCGACGAAAGGTGTCTCCTGTTTATCTAATTTTCTTTAGTTTTGGCTTGCACTGCTATTGAACATGTTGTTTGCTCACGCTGATATGTTCTCTATTAGGACCTCTCCTAAAAACTGTGAATCGCCCTTAGCCTGTGGTCATTTCACAGAAGAGTACATTGAGGCGCTAGAAGGTTCGTTTGATGTGGTTGTGTCTGTCTCTTCTATTATGGTCCGTCCCGTCCTTTCGTTTTGTTGATTATGCGTTGCTTGGTTCATCCCATTCCCATGTTTTGCATGTGCCTTCTACCGCGTGGTCTCTCCGTGTAGCATCTTTATACAGGTCGTTCGATGCTATGGGTGCAGCGAAGAGCCTACAGCACACAACCCCGGACCAAACCATGCGGTTTTCAAACTTTTGCGAACAATGAAGAGAGAGACACTTATCTTGAGCCTGTAAGGGTGCAGCGAAGAGCAGCATTTCTGTGAGAGCTGACGTCTTCAGACAAGAAATAATCTTCGGACTTAACTTGCACGTAGAGTCAAAACCATTGGAGGCGTTTGGTGACGGGATCTTCTTCATAGGAGAAGTCCAAAAGGAACCAAGTGAAGTGGTGGGATCTGCCGAATATGGGAATGAGCCCAAGCGAAACAATGGTGGGGCTTGCGCAGTCTTTGGGTGGTGCATGCATGGCTCCTAACATGCACATCGTGCGGATCATGCAAGGCCCGTTTCATGCGACTTCCTTGGCTGATCCTTTGGAGAGTTCTGGTACGTGCACATGATCTTTGTTTTATGGTTTAGTACCTTGATGATGTACACCCTCGCACTAAATATCATGCTTGGTTTGGTATCGTTTTAGACACAGAGAAGGAGCGTGATCAACAAGAAGATGAAGGTGCTGCAGCGTTTTTGTTCTGGTGTTTTTTTCCTCTGAGCAAATAGGGCATATGGGTGTCAATGCTTATTTTTATACTTATATTATCCACGCTAACTATATTACTCAAAATATTATTTTGACATTTATAAAGTTACCGTTTATCCTTAATAAAAAATGAATTCGGTTTTAATCCCCACATTTGCGGGAGGCAACGGAAGACGATTTTTACTCTATGGTCCACCGTCATAGACACAGCAGGAGGCAATTTTTGCCTCTGTTCCTTTGCCCTCCCGTTGCCTCCTACCTTTATCGCCGTCGGATCGACCGCTCTCGGCTGATGTGAGCCATCGGATTTTTCGCCAATTATTGTAAAAAAATTCTAATAATATAGTATGCGGCTTTATTGATTCTTCGTCCAATCCGTAACAACAAACTTGCATGATTCTTGGTGCCAGTGTGGCCTTATTATACCTTGTTTTATTTTATATTTTGATCTGAAGAGGGAGGGAGCTTCATATCTATATGACTATATATATGTACCTTTCGTTTCATTACCCCACCATGGCCAATCTATTAATCAATACCAAAATTGCTTGTTGTTTTGTTCGCTCACTATGACAATATGATTATATTGTGTTCTTATTTCCGTGACTAAAGCCCGACGACCCGAGGGCTAGCACCCTTGACCACCCACTGGCCGGGCAGCCGATCATTGTACCCTCGCTAACACACCAGTAGAATGATCATCACCAGCCAGCTGGTAACACTTCAATACTAGTGTAACGCCCTGTATTTTCATTACCAAGATAAAAATGCCGGTTATGGATTATTACCCGGCAAAGCGATGTCTTCTCGAGTAATGGACACAACCAAATTGTTGCAACAGAATAATAGTTAGGACCTTACAAAAATTGGTTACATTAACAAATAAATAATTAGTAAGTAGTATCTAGAACAAAAATACATCATCACACATTATACTTGTAATTTATTTGTATCATGTAACTCTCCTGTGACCTCCTTTAGGAACGTCATCACAAGTTGTCTCATTTCATTTGAAGGGGGACGGTTAAGAAGAGTGAGTACAAAAGTACTTTCAGCAAGCATATATTATCAATGAAATGCATGCCTATCCATTTGCCATATCCATCATCTTCAATCATAGATCCTTTATCAAAAAGTTCCATATTTTAGAAAATAAGTTGAGAAATCTATTATCACCCATATAGCGAGAAAGGACCTCCTATAGGCTCTCGTAGCCTCCATACTATAAGACATGATATGAATCCATGATTTAACAAAAGGACCTCCTATAGGCTCCCGTGGCGGGATGCATTGATCTATGAACAAAACAAAAAGCAAGATATGGGTTTGCGTGGATGTGCTCACCATCAATGCATCAGCTGGCAAAGAGGAACGCAGACGTGCTCGACTTGGACCACAAGAAGATGGTGCTTCACGTGGACAGGGAGCACACTGGCGGCAGATCAACGGCAGCACGGCAGCAGACGGTCTTGTGTTCTCTGCACAAGGTCACCGTACGTGATGGTGGGGTTTACAAGCTAGAGCACGGAAACAGATAAGAACGAGATCCGAGGCTTCACAAATGCAACTCGAAGCTCGGCGAAAAACTTACAACAAAGCTTGGCCGACGGAACGGCGATGTCGAACTCGAGCTTGGCCGCTGGTCGACGGCGTACGGCTCGGATTGGCGGACTGCGGTGACCTGAACACGGTGGCCACACAAGATGAGCAAAACTGACCGAAGAAAACGTGTCGGCGAGTCCGCGAGATCAAGGCGAAACTGATGTGCAGCCTTACAGCGAGATTGAAGTCGAAATCGCGACGAATCGAGTTCGGGCAGCAGCTCCAATGGCGGCTAGGGATGCAGGCGCTGCTGTTCACGATTGAAGCCGGCGCTCGCGAGTAGATGGGAAAGAGGGGTCATGGAACTCGTGGCTGCCTATAAAGGGCTCAGGAGTCAGGACGTGCGGATTGCACCAAGCGCGAGAGCAGCGAGGCCGGGTCGGGTGCGACTTCCGACTCGAGTCCTGCTCGAGCACAGAAACATGGAAACGATGCTGACATGGTGGGTCTCCGGTGTCAGGCAGAGGGAAAGGCATGGCAGAGCATGCGCTGTGCCTGGCCAAGCTGAGCTGGCCTGTGTCGTCAGCCCAAGAGAATTGAACCAGCAGACCAAGTGCAAAAGAAATACCACCTGGCTGGAAAAACAAGGATGCAGGCCGGTGATCAGCTTCCAGGCCAGAATGAGTGCAAACAGGCCATCGGGCCAATTGACAGAATGGTGAGAGAACAAAGGAAATTCCTTTTCCTTTTACTAAGACAGATTTTCAGAATAACATTTGCAATAGAATGTGAAATGCCTTACTTTTTTTTTTTTTCAGATAAAACCAAACATCACAGGACAAAGATGCGGCAACATGAATGCACAGGCATGTGTCTAGCCTTATGATTAATTTTATTTTCACAAAAATTATTAATTCACTATATTCAATGCATCACAAAATTACGAAAATAAATCAAATTTCCTATTTTAAAATCATGCAAATTTTCGGGTGTTATAACTTGCCTCTGTATCCATCTGTATACTCCAGATGTCCTTGGGTATTTTAGCTCACATCCTGTCATTATAATATTATATATTGGCATAGCAAAATCTAATACATGTGAATTTACATTTATATATTACATCTATGTGTCCATGTGTTTTATCGTAGTCACAATACTTCATCAGTCTAAATCATTTTTTTGTGCTATAAGAGTATATTGCACATGGACAACACTAGATCAACTAATATTTTAAGTTGTAAAAAAAAAACTAATATTTTATAAGCTATCTTTGTCCACACGTGAGTAGCACTTGACCAAGAACTACCTTGCTCTACACTAGTAGTCTACTAGTACTAGTACGCCTGCAACTCAAAGTGGACCAACACCACCAAAGGTGACAGTCCATGGATATCCAAGGGATACTTTCTAGTTTAAAAAACATGAACTAAAAATTTAATTTCCTCCTCTAAAATTTAAATTCCTAGTTTATGATCTAAAATCCATAGATATCCAATTTCTACCTCTAAACACACATGCTAACCCTGTAGTACTTACTCTCCTCCATCCCTGATATTTTCCCCTCCATCCCTGATCTTTTTCCTTGACTCAGCCGCTGGTCAAGGCTTGCACTGTGTTGCTGCCAAGTTTTGCTACCTGATTGGCTTGTCTTCTTCTAGAAGGGCATGGCTACACCTCGTCATTAAAAGTAGCAACTATATGTTTGATCAAATTTCCATCGAATACTGTTCATATTTGTGACTTCGAATTAATTTATTAAAAACTACATTTCATAATGAATTTAATGAGATTTATTTGATAGCATAAATATTGATAGTTTTTATCTATAATTAATCAAATTTAGAATACTAAACCGTGACACTGTGCTATAATTGCAAGTTTTTTTTAGAACGGAGGGAGTACCAAGTGATCAGGTGTGATTATAATCATAGTGATTGTGTACCAGAAATGTAAAGAATGATGTGTGTGCGTCTAAGGTGAATTGTGAAGCTAGATTGGCTTGAATCATGTAAAGAATAATTTTTCAAGGACTAATATAAGATTTGTCCATTTTTTATGTCAAGTTGTATCAATTATCTGACCTGGTGTGATTAGGAAGAACTTATTGTTTATTTAACTGTCCTCACATGCACAAACATAGTATCGGTTAAGAAATGTAGTTTCCTAATAATTGTGCATGACCACACACACACACACACACACACACACACACACACACAAATGTTTTCTAACACGTGCATACGTGGGTATGTGCATGTTCACTGGTATAAAAAATAACGTCTAAAAACTGAAATTTCTCCTGAGTTCGTAGAAAACGAGATATGCTTAGTAAGCCTTTGCAATGCCTGCTTCATTGTTCTGCTTTTTTTTTTTTTTTTTACAGAAAACATCATTGATATTATTAGCAGCAAACTGCTTGCAGCAAGAGTACATAGATGGATGTTTACAATTTGCAGTGCTTCAAGGAGTGGGCAACTGCTAGCATGACTCCCATTGATACAAGAAAATGCCATGTTTATAGGCAGGGTGATCGGTAATCTAAGTGCTCGAACTGCTAAATTGTGTGCCTGAACATTGAGAGCTCTATTAACTTTGATAACTTTGGCGCCTCTGTTAACTTTGATAACTTTAGCTTTAGAGAGACAAGCTGCCAAGGTTGTGTTGTCAGTGTGGAACTGGACATATGGTGCATATTCAGCCTTGTCATGATTGTAGCTGCCAGTGCAAGACCCGCAGCTTCTGCCGAAGTGCAGCCTTGGAGTCGAACCTAGTAGAAAACCTGAGCTGCTTGAAGGAGTCAATAATGTAGACACCTAGCCCAGCACTTCTCAAGTCATGGCGTATCACGGGCCAGGGAGGCATCGGTGAAGCATTTTGGTGATGTTGGTAGTTCCTGTAGCCTGCATTGTATAGCAATTTGGCAATGAAATTGAGGGATCTGTTGCTTGTGCAATATGTTAAGCATCTCCAGCCTGGATTTGATCACCTGAAAAGAAACTACAGAGAGGCAGAAGAGAAAAGGTTGCATTTTTAGCACTGTCCTTGAAAATGGTGTGTTTAGATCACCAAAGTTGGTGCAAAATTTTGGATGCATGGGACATGTATGTCACATCATTACACTGTAAGACGTTTCGTTTGTTAGTGGTAAATATTATCCTACCATAGAGTAACTAGGCTCAAAAGAATCGTCTCGCAATGTACATCTAAACTGTGTAATTATTTTAATTTTTACCTACATTTAGTACTCGATACATGTGCGGCATTTTGATGTGATGGGGAATCTTCTATTTGCATAGTGAAATTTGAGGCGGAATTGGGGCTCTAAACACACCTAGGTCACACTTGACAGACGACTTGGCTGCTTTTATATGCGCCTGGACAGAGTGATGACCCTGCATAACACTCCAATGTTTTTTATTAAAACGAAGATCGTTTCTTGCTTTCCAGATGAACCATAAGGTTTTCATTATTCTGTTAATTAAGATCATCGTCCGATATTGTTGTAGTTATGAGCGTCCTCAGGGATTCCTGTACTCCATCCTGTTCAGAGGGGAGAAGAGTAGATCTCAAGGAAGGGTCAGAAGAAAAACCATACCGCCCTTGGAAAATTACAGTGGAAAAATAAGTGGGAGTCATTTTCAATTTCACTGCAATGAGAACATGTCTTTTCTATCTTAGTGGACAAGCTTCCTGCTCTAGCCCCCGTGGCAAGAGTCCTTATAAGCCCTCAAGCAAAAGTCTTAATATTAGGAGAAATGTACCTGTGTTTCTAGATTCTCTGAAGAGTTTGAAGGGCTTGAGAAGTTATGCTTCGTGCTCCCTGTTGTGGTAGTTTGCCCTACGACTGTTTATTAAGGAATCTAAAAGCTTCCTTACCAGTGCATTTTCCTTTGCTAGAAGGGATCCACCTGACAATATCTTTTTTTATTCTGAAGGAATAATTATTGTGTTCAATATGGTGTCACAAGCATTATAATAAAAATCTCTTTAACTAAATCAATGTTCCAGCATTTAATATTGCTCATCCAAAGATCAGACACATTGGAGGGGAGTTTATTAACCGTGACAGGCAAGTTGAGATGACTGTGTTCTGGTTTTGTTTTGTCTGGGCCATGTTTCTTTCTCCTCTGCAAAAGGTAGGTACTAAGTACGTGAATCTTTGAGACCAAGAGTTTGATATCTCTAAACCCCTGTTCGCCTACACGGCCATGTATTCGCCATGTACACGCTACTCAGCATCTTTCCGTGCAGTTTAGGCCGTAAATGGTATTTACACGGTCCCACCGTATAAACGGTCAAACACGGCCCTAAACGGAATACACGGGCAACACAATCAGTTGAAATAACATTCTAAGCGGCGAGTCAAGCGAGTAGGGCTATGTTTAAGCGACTGGAGACATTTGGGCGGCAGAATACACGGGTCAAATATGACAAAATATGCAGTGCGTACCAGTACTAGAGCTCCATTTTCCTCTCCAAAAATCAATTGGTATATGCTCCGACGTGTGCAGAAAGTAGCAGTAATGTTCCATTATTTTGTTTAGAAATCAACTCTATATGCTCTAGCATGTGCGTGCTAGTAGGCTAGTGTTATTTTTCTCTAGAAATGATACTTTGTGCTCTTGTGAAGAATAGGACTTTCCTCTCTCTCTAGCATGTGTGTGCTGCAATGTTTATATGTAATTTTTGTATTCTTTATTATGTAATAGGAATATATCAATTGTTGTTGTTGCTTAAATGCTTATGTCAAACCTCATAAACCTTTCCATGATATAAGCCCCATGTCATACTTTCCTACACTTGCAAAGTATATTTTGATGTACTCACCCTTCCTCTTTGTCCCCATGCTACCCACGGATTTTTTAAAAAAAATTTTGCCTTTTTTCAAAATAAATTTCAAATCTATCCCTAATTTAAAACAATTTGCACGGATATCCCTTTTTGGTCGCGCCCGGATGCATAGGCGCGATGTTTACAAATGTCGCGCCTATGCATGTGGCGCGATGTGTCCCGCCACGCTAGGCGCGGGCGTTGACCCGCTTGCTTGCGTGGCGGCGGTCGGTCCCACCACGTCGCGCCCTACGCATGCGCGGCGCGACGTGCCGATCGCGCTGATGCGTCGGGCGCCGACGGGCCCGTTAGGGTTTTGGTTTTGGGCCTCGTCGAAACAGCGTTGGGTCCACCAGGTCGCGCCAACCATTCGGCGCGACGTGTTGATATAAATGCATCCACCACCTTTTTTCTCTCCCTCTCTTCTCCCACTTTCTCCATTCCCTGTGCCGACAGCAAGAGGTCAGTGGTCCAGTTCGAATGTTCTCTTCCCCTTTTGTCCTCCTCTCCATGATTTCCATTTGTTTTGTACTTCAAAGTGTGTTTATGCTTGTGTTATGCTAATTGGTCCTCATTTGTGGTTGATTTTATTTGTTAGTCTTCTTTTTGCTTAGTTGTAATTGTGCTCTCAAACCCCAAACCCTAATTAATTTCATTGTTCATGGCAAATTAGAAATTTTGTTTGTGATTTTTATTTATTCTTCTGCTATACTATTTGGCAATTAGATGTGGTAAAATTTCTTTGT
Organism: Hyparrhenia diplandra; assembly: GCA_015847255.1. Taxonomy (NCBI): domain Eukaryota; kingdom Viridiplantae; phylum Streptophyta; class Magnoliopsida; order Poales; family Poaceae; genus Hyparrhenia; species Hyparrhenia diplandra. The sequence continues at coordinate 40,953 of JADLZK010012149.1, forward strand.
TAGCAATGATATGCTTAGATGTAATTGTCCTCTCTAATCCGAAACCCTAATTCAACTCTTTGTTCATGGCAAATTGGAAATCATGTACTTCATTGTGAAATGAAGGCGTGTACATGTTTTTGGTTTTGTTTGGGTTTTATGAATAATTGCATAGGGTTTGAATATTTAAGCATGTTTTATTGTTCAATTATGATTCGTTACCATGTATGGAGATGAATTTTTATGAATGTTCATGTATTAGTTGTTGGTTAGGGTTTATGAAGATTTCCGTATTGTTTTATTATTTTTTCATGTATTAAGGTTTACTTGGGATGTTTACCATGTATTATGGTAGGGTTTATGAAGATTTCGTAATTGCTTTAATATTTGTACTACTTGTCATTTTGTTTGTTTTGCTAGCTTTCATGGACTTTTCCCTGTTCGTGCACCATCCGGAGGACCATGATGGGAAAGGTCCATTCCCACCACCTGTCCGTCCTCCGTTTTGTGACTGTGGGTTCCAGGCCTATGTGAAGCGATCAAGGCATCCTCTCTCCGCCGGGGCGTGCCTTTTTTGTTGTCCATTACGTCATCATCCGCGGGAGCGAAGTCCGATTGTGCTCATGACGGTTGCATGTTTTATCGGTGGATTGATGATGCAACTAAGGTTAATGTTGACATTATGTTGTTTCCTTATGACCCTTGGAAGAGAGTTCCATATTCTGAGTTTGTTCGGTGGGTGCCTCCGCCACCGAACCCACCTGACATGACGGAAGCGGAGAAGGCTGCGGCTGCACTCCACCGTCTAGAGAATCCTCCTACATGCAACTGTGGCAAGACAGCCGTCCTCCAAGCTCCAAGCAAGCCGGAGATGTTCACTCCATTCTACCGTTGTGGTCAACGGGATTATGTAAGTGGTCTTTCGAGTCAGGTTATTTATGATCTTGTTTGTGTTGTGCCGACTATAACTTGGAACTATGACATTTCAGAAAGGTTTTCCGGCATGTGACTTTGAGGAGTACAACTATGGGCCGAAAGCTCTATGGCCTAGCAAGTCTTTTGTAGAAGAATGTTGGAACGGCAACATTGCATGGCCATGCCTTAGTCTGCCGGATCGGAAGTGCCAGTGCGGCATAAAGGCTCGGCAAGGAGTTGTCCCCTCTGAGTTAGGGATTGGCTACTATTGTGGCAACGCTTATGGAGGGCCGAATGAGTTCTTTGTGAGTGTACTGAACTTGTAATGTAGATGTGTCCCTTTAGTTTTTTTTCTAATGTTTGATTGTGTTTCCCTTAGACTGGATCGACTTGCAAGTGGGAGGATTTTGAGGGTCGTGGAGATGTACTTGAGAGCCTGCGACACCAATTCAATTCCCCTCATGAGAAGAGAAGGAGGTCTTTGCTACGATTAAAATTGCGAGAGAAGGACATGGGGTGCGGATGGTGTTGAATCGCCCGGATTGGCATACATGGAACATGCTTCAGGGCGACTACTATGAAGCTACTGGAAGAGAGTTGAGCCCATACAACTACGACTATGACGATGAGTTGGTAAAGTTTTGGCGGAAAAACAAGGCACGCTACGACGCTATCAGTGCGCTGGAAGACGTGTACGGGGAGAAGATGTTGGAACGAGTGCTTTGTGAGTATTAAGCTGACATCCTTCTTTCTTTTGAGCTAAATTGGCATACCACAACGTTCATTTGTGGTTTGAATTTGACATCCTTCTTTTCCGTAGTTCCCTCACCACCACGTGAGGACGAGGGCGAGGCTAACGAGGACAAGGACAAGGCTAACGAGGACGAGGGCAACGGCGTTGACGACGAGGACAAGGAGAAGGGTGTCGACGATGATGATTGGTAGTGCTTTCTAGGACAGAAAGAACACCACTAACAATGAGGACAAGAGGATTGGTGTCTTCTATTTGTGTCACCTATGTGAACTTATGAGTAGGTGACAACTTTTGTTTGAACTAGCAGGTGGATGATGCATGGAGCTTTTAGTCGTACACTAGCCATGTAGTGGATGATGCATGGTGATGTTTGCAACACTTTTGTTCGATCCATGAAGTGCATGGTGCATGGACCCTATAATTGTAGTTGAACCACTTGTGTAACTTATTGGCATGGTGATGTTGTTATTTCAATCCTTGTATTTCGTGTTTGTTCATGAAACTCAACAACAAACAACATTTCTTACTCCGGCAAAAATAAAAGACCAACACCGTACATAATTGTTGATGTAACAGTTAGTCAACTAGGTAGGCACTTATTTTTTGAAACATGGTTCAATACAACTACTAGAGAGCATAGTTTCCTACATGGTTCATTAGAAATAGAATACACATTGTTCCATACATATAGTAACAAATGAACGTTGCACTTCACAAATCGTCGTCCGTGCCCCAGTCCTCCGGATATTCGTCGTCCGTGCCCCAATCCTCCGGATATTCGTCGGCCGTGTCCCAATCCTCAGGATATTCGTAGCCTGGAGTAGTACAATAGCCTGAAAGATAGCCATCATATGGCTTGTCGTCGTCCGTGTCTGAATCCTCCATTGCATATTCGTCGCTTGGGCTAGCACAAGACCCTGAAACATGGGCATCATACTCTTTGTTGTACGTTGCATCAACCTCATCTGCTAGCTTCGAAGCCTCCTCCCAGAAGTGGTCCTCGCTGCCCTCCTGCAAATGTGCAAAGTCCGGCACAATGTCCTCCTGCACGGGATGCACAACGGGAACAAAGTCGAGGGCATGTAGTATCCGATTAAAGACAGTTTTAACACGGGGGCACGACGGCAGCTGCCACACTGCACCAGTGTCCTCCGGGGCCGCTTGAGGCACCGTTGGAGCATTGTCGGCCTCCACGTTAGGCACCGCGGGTACGGTGTCCTCCTGCACGTGAGGCACTGTGGGGACTTGCTGCGGGGCTTCTTGTTGGGCTTTCAAGTCAGCCTCAGCTAAGGCTATGAGCTCATCCAACCGTGAGGTGTCGTCGTCACCCTCAACATTTTCACTCTACATCTAAGCCTTGGCCCACTCAGCCTTGGCACGGCGCGCATGCTCCAGCTTCCTCTCCCTCTCATCCCTCTGAGCAGCAGCTATCCTCCTTTCCTCTTCCTCCCTGCGCGCCTTCTCATCAGCCGCTTGCTTCATATTCTCCTCGGACCTCCATTGAAACCATGCCCTAAACTCCTTGTGGCCTTCCAAGAATTTCTTGTTTTCCTCACTGATCTCAAGGTCGATCCACTGCATAAAATCACAGAGTGAAGGTGGGGTCTGGAACACAAACAATTGTCAGGAAGCTAATATATACTCATCAAACAAAGGAACCAAAACGAATATACGCACCATGAAACTGCGGCGTTGTTTCGGGCCAGGCTCCCATTTATAATTGGCACACATCCAATACTTCCGCATGTAGGTTTTCTCATCATCTTCATCCCATTCAACTTTGCATGGATCACCACACCAACAGTTGGGCACCGGTTCACCCGGTGGGAGAGGCTTATGGACATAGGGATCCGGCAGCCTCAAGTACGGATTGAAGGCCTCCTTTTTACCACGCCTCGGCATGCGACAAGTGTAGCTATGAAACAATCGAACATTCAAAGGAGGTACTAATTATTTGTAATGGTAATTTGCATTTGTAAGAAATCACATCATTGTCTTTTCTTACAAATCACACCAACCTCATTTGTAATGGTAATTTGCATTTGTTTGAAAATCACACCATTCCCATTTACCACGTGGCTTACTAATTAACAATATAACCATGACTAAATATACTAATGGGGATACTAATTAACACTATAACCACGTGCCATGCACAATATACTAGGAATTGAAAGAAGAGAAACAAATCCAAATCACTTACATAATCCACAAGGAGGAGGGGGCTTGGGGGCTTGGAGCAGCCTTGAGGTGTTGGGGGAGGATGAGGGGGGCTTGGGAGGGAGGAGGAGGCTTGGGGGCGGTGTGGGGGGGGGGGGGGGGGGGGGGGTGGGGGTAGTGGGGGAGGGAGGAGGAGGGGTTTGGGGGGGCTTTGGAGGTGGGTTGGGGGAGGTTGGAGGCGGCTTCCACGGTGGTGGTGGCGGACCGCGCGAGGAAATAGGGAGAGGGGGAGAAGAGTCTTTGTCGGAGGAAGAAGAAGGCCGAGCTTATACCGCGACGTCGCGCCGATACGTTGGCGCGCAGCGACGTTATGCCGCCGGCGTATCGGGCACGACCGACACGTGTCCGCTTGACGTATCGGTGGATGCAATATCCCCTATACTCATCGCTTTCATCCTCCGTACTAGGCTCCGACACATACTCGTCCTCTAAAACCTCCTCAAAGCTACTTTCACTAAAAGTGAGGTCATCTCCGTACTCTCCATCGTCCTCTGATCCTACAAACATGTCGTCCATAGCACCAATCTCCTCCTCATCGCACTCTTCCATACCTACCATCCTTTGCATTATCATTGTCTCTAACAACGGCCGCTTCCAACTCTTCCTCCCGAGTAAGGTGCTCTACGGGCTCCTCATCCACGTTCTCGGCCCTTTGAGGCACAACAACGAGGGTTCATCACCTTCTCCACAACAACTTCCAAGCAAGCGAACACTACTACCCTTCACAACCTCCACAATGTTGTTCCAATCATCTTCACATGACAAAGCCATCGGTGCATAGTGTGCTCGTTCCTTCCCACAATCAAATCGACCAATCAAGCTAAACGGTCATCCATACTTGTCACGACAATGGCCGACCAAATCATCAAAGCTAGGAGGTCTACCAAAAAAATGAACTTGTTCATGCATGTTCTCAAACTTGCCATCCCCTCTAACTTTGCCACCAATATAAAAGCGCACTAAACGGTCCATCTACAAATTATTCGGGAAATAAAAGCTATAAGTAAAACAACCATATTGCCAATATATATTAGAAACAAACTCAACACCTCCATGCAACAAAGAACTTTATTCATGAAAAATCTAATCTAGGTGAAATCCACAGCAAAAACATATCCTAAAACGTTTCCACGTACCACATTGTATCAATAAACGGCCCAATCACTTATAATTTCACATTGGAAAATAGAAATAATATCAAACCCTAAACCTCCATGCATGCATCAATGAACTACTTTCATGCAACTCGTTCTCTATGCCAAATCCAATCCTAAACCGATTCTACGAACCACATTGTACCAATTAACGCTTCAATCACTAACAATTTTATATTAATAACCATAAACCATGGAAAGGAGGAGGAGGAGAGAAAGAACTAGTACCTAACCCGGTTTTAGAGAGGAAGAAGGGGCCTCCCGCCTAGCTCCGCCACCGCCGGTGAGGGCGGCGCCCGCCGCTCGAGGCTACCGGAGCCGGCCCTGCGGCCGCCGCCGCTCTAGGGCCGGCCTGTGCCCGCCGCCCTCAAAAGCCCCCGCCCGGTGGTGGAGGAGGCCGGTGCGGGCGGCCGGCGGTGGAGGGTCTTTGGGGTCCGGCGGTGGAGGAGGAGGCGCGGGCGGAGGTCCGGGCGGCGGTACGGGCGAGGCCGGTCGGGTGGAGAAAAAGAAGGAAGAAAAAGAGAGAGAGAGAGAAAGAAAAATCGGGCGGTGGATACCTATTCGGTGCGTCGCGCCCGGCGATCCGCGCCGACCTCGTGGGACCCACGCGGTTTCGGCGGGGCCCAAGCGAAACCCTAACGGGCTGTCGCGCCGACGCATCAGGCGCGATGCTGATCGGCGGCCAAGATGCACGAGGCGCGGCGGTGGGACCCACACCCGGCCACGCCAACACGGTCAACGCCACGGCGCCCGGCGTGGCGGGGAAACATCGCGCCCACATGCGTAGGTGCGACATGTGTAAAGTTCGCGCCTACGCATTTGGCGCGACAAAGGGATATCTAGTGCAAATTGTTTTGAACTAGGGATAGATTTGAAATTTATTTTGAAAAAGGGCAAAATTTTAAAAAAATCCGCTACCCACCTAAGCGGTCAAATTTAAAAGTTGGAATTTCTCGAAGATATTGATTGGATCTAGGCTGTGTTATACCCTAGTCATCTGCTCGTGAAGATGGAGACCATGCTCCACTTAAGTTATCTTTGTAATTTTAATTGGACCAACTCTTCATTTTGTAATAGAAGTTATCATTTAGTCCCTCCGGTCCATTATATGTGGCACCATTCCGTTTTTGGTTTAGCCACAATATCTGGCAAGCTGAAGTGTCCGAGGCAGGTAATTACTCAAGAATAAACCACATGCGGAGGCCTAGCAGCGAAGGGTCACATGCATCACTAGTGGACTGGCCTTTTTTTTTTTTTCTGTCGGCTCTAAATACATCTCTAGTGGCGCGATATCGAACCATCAGCGCTTCGGTTATTTACCCGCCAGTAATATTAATTTTTTTTTCTGTCGGCTATCCAGTACCAGTAACGGACATATCACCGCCCAGTACTAAGGATGTCTTTTTCGTCAGACAAGTATACCACTGGCAGTCAGTTTGTTGGACAGTATTAATATCATTTCTTCTATCGGTTTCAGTAACAGATTATCAATGGCGTTTTCCTTAGAAAACCCGACGGTACTAAGCCAGTTTTTTTTTGGCGTCACTATTCAACGAAACGCCAGTGTAGTCTGATTTAAAGTGGCAGTTAATATGATTTTGGGCTCCCGCCATTGATAATCTAAAAGGGCAGATCTCTACAATTTGAAGCTAGCAAGCCATATAAAGTTAACTAATCAAGTATCTCGTACAAAAGGTACCATATACCAGCCATATTACTGTAACACAATACAACAACAATGTGGCCCCATATAGTACAAAACAAACGTGCATACGTTCGGCTGACATCTAATATTCATCTAGACCTAGGTTGAGTTTTTCAATGTCTACAAGTTCTCTGTATCGTGGTCCAGCTAATGTCCCCTCCGGATCAAAATACTTCCCTTTGTAGGGTAGTACCTTATTCATTGATGAACCGACAAAGCATGTCGCAAAGTACCTTCAAATGATCAGTTTTCATGCCTCTAATACGTGGTCCATCACCCTTTTCCTGCCAAACGTACTAGACAATAAATTTAGGAGGGGCAGGGTTAGTACTGCATGGCAAATACACCACAGGGTTAGTACTGCATTGCAGCTGAAAAACAATTTATGAGGCAAACTGGACCCTTATGTGAATTACATATGGACCCGACGGCACGGATAATTATATCGTTAATATGTTTGCATGCGATAGATGGACGTCTTGGTAACTGTAAATACCATTGTTATGCCAGATAAATCGGAATGGAGGGAGTATGTAGTAAACACTACAACATATCATTGTTATTATCATTACATGTATGAATAAACATATCCTAGCATAGCACAAAACTAATTTGAAACAAAAAAGGGACTCGTTTCGCATCTTCTAGCCCAATTCTCTCAAAATGTGTGGGGATTTTAGCGCAAAAGTAATCTAAAAGCACTGAGGGACTCATTTAGCCCCTAGCCCTAAAAACTATGGGTTGGCGTAAAAGCAATCTAAAACCCAAAACCTCTGCGGAGCTCATTTCATTGCTTTCGGCACTCTTGCCTCAAAACATTTTTTTTTTTTTTTTTGGGGGGTGGGGGCAATGGATGGTGGGTGCAAAAGTAATCCAAATGCACTTAGGGGCTCATTTTATGACTCTTCACCCCCTCACCCAAAAAGGTATAGGGTTAATGCCAAAGTAATCCAAAAATGGCAATTGCAATTTTTCGATGCCTGTCGTCCATTGCCCACATAAAAGGAATAGGAAGAGACGCCAAAGCATCCCATCGGAGAGCTGTACCCAAGAATTGCACTTTCCTCTCTTACTTTTGCTCCCCTCTTCAATGTCGAAAGTTCAATGACCCATTGTTCAAGACTTTGGTCAAGTTATGGTGAGGGGTCATGTCACCAACTGCACCATCATCAATTATGCCTTCATTAACATTAATTTTAGTGAGGGAATTTGCCACCAACTTCTGCAAACTTGACACTAACCAACCGAAAAATTCATATCCCTAGAGGCTCCATTGTAAAATATAAGCAGCACCAAGGGGAATAATAAAATCCTACCCCTCCCACCCTCTCTATAGAAGGGGGAGAGGGGGTTAACTGATCACTCACTTAATTAGCTCTCTTCCTTTCTCTCCTTCTCTCTTATGTTTGTTGGCTACAAAATCCTCAATTAAGCATATAGAATGATAGGTTATACAACAATAGCAAAAGAAACACACTACTCTTGTTGGCAACTCCTTCTCTCTCGACGCCTCTTCACCCTCTCTAATGGTTAACTAAATGCCCCGACCTCCTCCCTCAGCCCCCTCCTACCTCTCGCCTTCTTCTTCTCGCCCCGTGATTTCACAACATCTGCAATGGCATCTTTGGTGGCCTCTTTCACCGTCTCCACAGTCGCATCCTTTAAGGCCACTTTCGCCTCTTCCTCCGAAGCTTTTTTTGCAATCCCCTTGATCCATACTTTAGCCTTCGCGATACCCCTACAAAATCCCAAAATCATCGACGAAAAGGGAGGAATAGTTGTACGAGAAATCAATCGGACATACCCCTGCAAAATGTCGTATTAGAAATCAATCGATGGAGTCCACGAGAACGAACGAAAGGGAAATCAATCGAAGTAGTGCACAAGAATGAACGAAAGGGAACGAAGTAGCATGTACGAGCATAGCGCTGCCGTTTCCACATGAGGAGCCAGCATGGATGCTTTGGGAGGAAGAAGGAGGGAATGAAGAGGAGGGGTTTGGGGGAAGAGGACGGGAATTTAAATCCTGCCATTGCAAACTGGTGGGGTGGTGCCCCTCGCTGGCTCCTGTAATAGGCCAACCTGGTCGGACAGCAGCCAGCCCATTCCAACCTGGTCGGGTGTCGCTCGTCGGATTCGGCACCCCTCGTCGGAGCACGGCCTCTCGTCCGGAGGTGCTGCGACGGTGCGGTGCGATGGGAGGAGCACGGCCTTAGAGGATTAGGTGGTTGTAAACGAGCACTACCACAGGAGAAGTCGTGCTCCGACGAGGGGTAGCACTTCCACCAGTTTGGGATGGCTACATACGAACAACTGCAATCTAAAGTTATTTTAGCAGTCGTTTGATGTTACAAGTATAGGTAGGATCTTGCATTCAGGGCTTTTGACAAACAAATGGAGTGTCGGGTGTGCGGCATTTATATGTATCTTCACTCAGTAAGTCTGTATGTCATGATCTGGCTTCTTTGCCTTGTAAACTAATATGCTATGATTAAGTGTTATTTGGTTGTACAATTCATGTCGTTATGGAATGCTTGTGGTGATATATTCAGAGATAATAGACACTAGACATGGCTAAGCTGGATTTCGATCCATAGATATTCTTTCAAGATGATTTTAGTATCCCCTAGGGACTATGACAATTCACAAACAAAAAGCAAGTTGGTCAATGAGCCATGACAATTGACTTTTGAATTCACTTTGTTCCAACCTTGCATCTTCATTTTTAAGTCCATGGTTTCTTTTTATTTGCTCATTGTAAATGCGGTCTCGAGCAACAAGTGATGAAGGTAAGACTTCGTTGCGAAGACGTCTTGAGATCCATCCAAAATACCTAGTGGAATTTACGTGTTTGACATATCATAGGAGTTTTTCATCTTAATTTTGTTTGCTTCCACCCTTCACATTGACCGAGAAAAAGGAAAATCTTTGCATCTAGCCATTTAGCTGGTTCACATTCAATAATTCTCCTACAATACGATTTATTATTCCTACCACTATGAATATTTGTTTACTCAAAGAAGAAGTTTAAAGACGTAAACTTAATTTTTTGGTTTTGTAGCACTCTTGCACGTACAAAGCACATTTTGTAAAGATCGACAAACAAACAAAATAAAACCCTTCATAGTGGTGAGTTTGTGGTTCCCTTCATCCATTATATTTGGTGCAATTTGTTAACTTATTTCTTTCACTTCTACATTTCATTTTCGTTATTGTTCAAGCAACATGTAATTTTGTCATTGTTTGACTATAGTAAAACATTGTGAATTGTCTCTTGTGAGCTGTTCTTTTAATTGCACTATTTGGTTTTCTAAAATTATTGGCTGAAAATTCAGGCCCTTGAAATATAGCAACTCCCATATAGTTTACATACGGATGTCGCTCAAGACACGGAGTGATGTCAATTATGGGAAACAAAGCTACTGAGATGGTTGATATGTCAAACAATGACATAATTTGGATATATTGATGGGAGTTGCTCTTGAGATGTCAATTTTGAAATATAGCAACTCCCATATAGTTTACATAAAGATGCCGCTCAATATATGCTTCTTAGCATATATTGATGCATGGAATTTGGACTAATGTTGGATTGGTGATAACTGGTACTCTCTTTTTTCCATGAAATAATTTGGATTTATCATGGTCTTATGGATCATTGTCGTGCCACTACTTTATTCAACAGAAGAACTATATTTTAAATTGCATTTTTTTAAGTGTCACGGGAGAGGTGCTCCCCACCTGAATTTTGTATTTATATATTGGCCCCAAACGGCCCGTAACAAAGGTTAGATTTACATGTCCGTAATTACAAATTTTGTGATCGGAAAGACGGAAAGAACGGAAATTTGGAATTTTACATGAGCAGAGGAGAAAAGAGAGAGGAGACCTAGCTCGCTTAGCCATTTCAAAAAACGACACCATTTCTACGCTATGTGTTTCTTCTTCTTCTTGAATCTGAAATGCCACTACTCTGTTGTTGTTTCACATGTCTCAAGCACTTGATTGACACTTTTGCTTTCATTCCGAAAAAAAGCAGTTGCATTTCTTGCTTTCCATAGTTCCCAGCAAGAAAGATCAAAGAAAACCAGGGAACTTATAGAGTGCGTAAGTCCGACATCTTGACCAAGCATTTGAATCATGTTTAGCTTTTCCCGAACTGTTTTCCAACCGAATAGCCACCGATAATTTGTTACGGCGTTTCATCCTCCTGGTTGCATATCTCACAAATGCTATTTTTTTTTGGACCACATGATTTTTCCATCTTTGGTTGCATCGGCAACCACATGAACATCTGGACTCTTGGCGGAGGCGGAGTTTTGCCGATGAAAACCGCTCTTTTCATCCTTCGTCGGCCCCTTGGTTTTAGGAAACAGTAGATTGCGGTGCATCCGTCAACTCCGTGTCATCGATCGAGAGACTACACCTAGTGTAGATCATCCAAATCTCTCTGTGAGTATGCGGACATACCGCATACGTGTTTTTTTTTTCGGGGAGTATATCTACATCTACATGGTTAAAAGGAAAGCGTATATGCGGACATTTTTTTTTCTTGTTCGGTGTATTTATTCATAATCTTTTGAAAAGGATCATGTATGCATACCTTTTATTAGGGGTATTTATTTAATTATTTGGGAGTATGTATGTATACTTTTTCGAATGAAGTATTTGTGCATACTTTTTGGAATGGGGTATTTATACATACTTTTTCAAATAGAGTATGCATTCATACACCAAGATTTAGATAGTCAAGTGCATACAAAACCACTCGATCACTAGATCGAAGTAATATCGCATACGTTCACGTATGGAGAATTGGAGAAAAACAAAACGAGAGTATGTATTCATACATTTTTTGAGAATAATAAAATATATGTTCATACTTTTGTGAGAAGAGAGCATGTATCTATACTTTTCTCAAAAAAATTACACCAATGTACTCACATGCTGAAATCAAATCATCATCGGTAATAAAAATCCAAAGATATAATTGAATCGAGGCGCCAATGCTAGCAAGGCTGCAAGCTATCCCACGGCGGCGGGCGAAGAAGCTGCAGATCAGGGCAGTTTCACTTGGTTGGAAACTCTAATTAAAATGACCTGATGATTGTATGGCTTGATGATTCTCCACACTTCCATGTATAGTCCCTAAAAATATACAAATTAACCCAAACTGTGGAATTTTGTTAGATAAAACCCTACATCTATGTTTTGCATTCACTTTTACCAATTTCTCATGTTTAATTGATGGTGGAAAGCATATATTAACAAGTGTCAACAACCCCCCACACACACACACACTCTTAGGCTTTTACTGGTCTCGAGAAAGTGATGGTTTAGACATAAAGATAAGCATAAAACGAATCCTTAGTTATACTTGTACTACGAGATTCAAAGTGTCTACCTTGGAACTTTGGGCGGTTGAAGAATGGAACAACTCAAAACAGATCACCTTGCTCTTTTCAATCAAACCAACTGGAGTTTATGTACAAATTTTTGAAACAAAACATAGCTGGCCTTCTCCCTTAGTGGTACTTGTCAAGTCACTCAATATATGTGGTATTTTTTGGATTCACACCAAGGCATGTATGATGAATGCATTACAACATCCTACCTCTATATAGGCTTATATGGAGCTTTAGGTATGTCGAGGTGTAGCATACTTACCTTGCACATGTTGTAAAGTCAAAACTTTGATCCATAAAGGGTTATATCATGCCCTAAGATCAAGATGTGCCCACCATAGGGAGTTTGCTAACCACCACCGCTATGGGGCCCACTAGCCTCCCAAGCTACCATAATCACACTCTCAAACCATTCTTCACCCTTGGATGAAGTTTGTGCTTTCTCTCAATGGTGGAAGATGAAAAACCATGGATTGAATGGCTCATATGTCAGGTGAACTGACCTCAAGGTGGATCCACAAGTTCACATACCCACTTTGTTGTCTTCTTCTCGCCATTGCTACACGCCCTACAACAGTGGCAATGGAGAGGATCATAAATACTGTGGTCATAGGGTAAGCCTACTATTCTCCCTCCCTATGGCATTTCCGGTTTCCCCACTTCTCATTAGGTGTGGAACAACCAAATGCATTTGTAGTACTTCAGTTTTTCTCTCCGTGCCACCGGCGTGGAGCGATTCGTCTTTGGAAACTTAGTTATGACGTTGAATGGTGGTCAATAGCATCACGGGTGCTCGCCGACGTGGTGTGGTGTGGAGTGCTTCACATTCCCGTGCATGCCCGACCTACTCAAGAATCAAGAACATGGAGTGCGAGCATTTTCGTCTATGGAAACTTGGCTACCAAGTTAGGTGGCGGTCCACCGCTTTCGCTACTCCAAAAGCACCTACCTCCCGTTGTGGTGTCATACCACCCACCGGAAGTTGTGCTACACCAAGTTCGTCTCCGTCCTTCCCGTCTCGCCATTGCATGGTGGAGCCCGGATTCGCCATGGCCGTCAGGAGTTTGTCGTGGTCCATGGTCCGAGATGAAGGGGTGTGGCCTCCTAATGTGCTCGATGCTCGCGACGACGAGAATGAAGGCCATGTCCTTTCTACTTTTGCTACAGACAATGCTCTTTGGGAAGGGAGAGGTCGAGTTGATTTGTAGTTTGGAATGGGCTGGCTCGCTGGCTATAGCGAACCCATCCGCTTCGCATGTACGAGCGGTGGGGCCGTCGAAGGTTGGCTGGCATGCACGACATGAGCACCCAAGGACCTCTCGGTACTAGTTCTAAATGGAATTCTAAATGATACCGATGAATATATCCTTAAGGCAACAAATTAGTGTTGTCATAAATAAAACTAAATTAACATTTTTAAGCAAACTTTTGGGAGATCCTAGCCTCCTAGTAATATAGACATGCGAAATACAAAATTATATCCTATTATTTTATATTATTTTATTTGGACATCCAATGAACATAGGAATGAGAGGGTGGAGATGTGCATATACAACTAGTCTCAGCCAAGTTGGTTATTGTCTATTTTTATGACTTTCTCTATTGTGTATAAGCTTAACCAAGAGAGATGGTTGAGAGGAGTGAGCAAGAGAGTGAATGACCAAGATTCCCCATCCTCAAAGCCTTTTGACTTTATTTATAGGATGGGGTTTATGGTGGTTTGCATTTATTCTCTGGCCCGGGGCTGAGAATTAAATACAACCCCTCAAACGTTAAAACAAATCATTAAATCATTACAAATATTTTTTTTTTGTTCAAATGGATAATTCTATAAGAACACAAAATAGCAATATAACACTTCACCCAAAAGTATTCAAATGTATTGTATTTATATCCTTAGGGAAAACATAGGGCTCACATAATTGATTGATAAGATTTCAATGACTATATTACCATCAATCAACTGACTCTAGGTGAGGGTAACAATAATAGGGTAGTGAAACACATAAGAATACAACAATAAAACAATACTTAACGGCATAACTAGTTGGAGAACACAAGAGCGAGTGAAGTTTCCTATATGATCTTAGTTTGTACTAAGAAGCACAATATATAGACAATAGGGATACAACCCAAGCCAAGAAATAGTGAGCAATGATTTAATTTCACTTTGAGGTACCGTTTATGGTGCAAATATTACTTTTACATACTCAAAATCTCCATTGACAACCATAACATAAAGGAAGATAAACATAACAGGGAGCATATTTATTATCAAATAGCAAGTCCCACATGTATCCCGAGTATTTGGTCCTTGTTTAGTTCCCCCTCCAACTTACAAGTTTTTCCACTCTCTTCATCACATCACATTAAATACACCAAAAGACATATGTTTGGAGTACGAAATGTAGGTAAAAAAATAACTAGTTGCACAGTTTGGTTGTAAATCACGAGACAAATCTTTTGAGCCTAGTTAGTTAATGATTGGACAATGTTTACCATATACAAACGAAAGTGCTACATGAGGAGTTCCAACAGTGCTTTTCCCAAGTTTTTTGCCAACTAAACAAGGCCTTGATGCACATTCCAGCTAAATGGAGCAAGATGAGTATGTGGGCCCACCATAGGGGGTTGGTTGACCACCGACACTATGGGGCCCACTAGCCTCCCAAGCTACCATAATCACACTCTCAAACCATTCTTCACCCTTGGACAAAGTTTGTGCTTTCTCTCAATGGTGGAAGATGAAAACCATGGATTGAATGGCTCACATGTGAGGTGAAATGACCTCAAGGTGGATCCACAAGTTCACATACCCACTCATGATCAAGCTAGGAGGGCCCATGCTAGAGTAGAGCTCATTGCTTCTTTACAAGTTTTCATGGTTTATTCTTCATTGCTTTCTTCGATTGATTCCTATGTTTTACTTTGGCATAAGAACCCATTGTTCTAGTTTTGTTACAAGTTTTCACATGTATGATCTGTGCTTTTTTATCGAAGTGGAGGGGCCATAGCCCTTGCTGAGATTTTATTGATCATAAAAGGAGGTAGGGTCACAATACAGACAACGCCAAAGGCTGAAGAAACAAAGAAAATGGAGCTCAGGCTATAGTCAATTGAAGACTTTGAATCCATTGATCAAACATTGTTGAAAGGATTGCTCTAACCCTTAATGAAGCCAACTTTGATTCCTTTAAGAAGAAGTGCATTCTTGAATTGTGACTTAATTGTTATTGAACAACTCAAAACATTTGTTATCTACACGTATGTGAAGAATTGAACCAATCTCTATGAAGCACATATGTAGGGGGAGCTATTATTACCAAAACCAAAACTGAAGTGTTTGTCCAATCTTGTTTCACGACTAAAATTCTTTGGACAAGCAATTCAAGTTCAAATTGAATATGTTTCATATCTTTGTGAAGGTTGTCATCAATTACCAAAAAAGGGGAGATTGAAAGCCCTTGTTTGGTTTTGGATAATTGATGAAACCTATCTATGCTAATCCTTTACTCTAAGTGTGCTTGTGAGATATGATTGCATACGGTTTGGAGCTTGATGGTCATGGACATAGACATGGTGGACATGGTACTATGATCAAGCTCTAGGAGTGTAACACCTAGTTTTAAGAACAAAACCGAATGTACACCAAAGAATGGTAGTATCGATTCACAATGCTTAAAATATAATGGACTTAATATAAACGAATGTAACCTCAGCTAGTAGACAGCGGTAAAACGACTTCAATCTTCGGGTGTAGACTTCACTCCACAGGGACCGACTGACTGGTTGACCACAAGCCTAAACTTCTCATGAGGTGAGGGGGAATAACAAGGGTGAGTCCATGTCGAACTCCGCAAGCATAGCCAGGGGTTTATGATGCTCAAAAAGCTAACACCGGCTTGAATGCATTTAGCTTTTAATGTATATCACAATTTTAGGCAATTAGCATCAAGGTTCCCATTGGCCCACATTTACATGATTAAACAGATATAAACAACAAGTTAATCAACAACAATATAGTAAACCATGTGATTCTATTCATAGATGTCTCCAAGGCCGTTCATGACTATGAATACATTCGTTATAACGGTTTAATTAACTGCACTGAGAGGTGTACACTTTCACTGTGAGTCATGTTTTCCAAATGAGTAGGTTAATTACGCCTAAGCACCCAGAAACCATATAAAGCCTTTCAAAAGTTTGTCTAACTAGTGTTGGCCACTAGGTTTCGAGCCCCGTGACGGTAGAGCCCACCTTCTAATGGCACAATGACGCACAACCTATACACATTAAATGACGAAGCGCCGCACTACAACCAATCAAGACTCCCCTTTTGTGCCTTGCGGGGAACCCCCATCACTTAGACATGGACTTTTGATCAACTAAAACCCAGAGCCACGTAGCCCCCACAGTTATACGGTATATCTCGGATGATCACAAACAGATAAGTCCTTACGGAGAGCCATCATGTAAAAGCATGAGCTCTCGCATAGACCATGTTGTCAACAATTCATATTTAACGTTCAGTGCATAAACATTAAACAAGTCATAAGATCATGGTTTAAAGCTAGCATATCCCAAAATTATACTTGCCTTAAATATATAGATCCTTCTTCATGACCAAACCTTCAAAGGTATCCTTCTTGTTCATCAACTTCTAGATCATCAACGTAAAGTTCACTGTCTACTCGGTTCCAATCAGCAACACACAATCATATATAGGGACAATCATGGATAACAAACAAGGCTACAATTAGAACAAGATACACCAACAAGTGGAAAACAAGTTGAAAAGCTTATAAAATAAATCTACACGTCACTAGGATCACACGAGACGTCAAGACCAAAAAACAGAGCTATAACAAATAAGATACGTATTTTACAAGATTTACTTTAATAAAATAATAAATTAAATTAAATATAAACTGATTTTGATGGAAAGGAAAAAGACACACGACAACATCAACTAGAGATCATTATGAAGGATATAGTGGAATTGATTTGTCGATGGAGTAAAAAAAATAAGAAATACGTATATGATACCAAAGAATTAAACATTGGAGATGTATTTTGAGTAGTATTTTACGAAATTATTTTAATAAAGAAAAAACGGCCATAAATCATAGCCATGTCACCCCCGACATCATGTTGATGCCATCAAGCTAGCAAAGGGATGAATCGGTTTAGAGCAACTCCAACCATCCCTCCTAAAAATAGATAGCTAGCTTATAAATTTAAGAGCCCAAATTTACAATTAACTCTAGTGAAATAAAATGGACTCTCATTTTCATTTAGAGTGTGGATAGGAAGGTTCTATATCTAGCTAGCTATAGGGGCTTGTGAAGGAATTTTAGGAGGTCATGAAAAATTTAGGAGCTCCACTAGTGTTACTTTTTATACCTAAAATAGGAGCTTCCACTGGAGTTGCTCTTAGAGCACGGCTACATGCATGCTTAGGGATCGCTAGCAAGCTGCGAGCACGCTGTAGCAGATAACTGCCGGCCGGAAACAGTGGTTGCCACGGCGGCAGACATGGACGCCGGCGACATGAACTCGCCGGAGGTACTCGATACAACACTACAGTGCATTAGAGACCATGGGAACTGATCCAAAACGAAGAGTGGAACAAGACGTTCTCACCTAGTGTAAAAGAGGAGAACAGAGCAGCCTGGAGACGGCGTGTAGCACGTTCTGGCGGACGGGCTCAAGCTGCAAGCTATGACGACGCACTGTGAGCAAAACCGAGCTAATGTAAAAGTTAAAACAGTACCAGCGGCATCGCAAGGTCGGTGTGATGCTCGGGGAATATCTTACGGCGGATTTGGAGCAGCAGACCGACGAAATCGACTTCGGCGGTGGCTGTTAGGGCACTTACAATGCAGACTCTACCATAGAGTCTAAGCTTATTAATTATCATCATATTTATTGCACTTTGCTGATGTGGCAGTATATTTATGGAAGAGAGAGGGAGAAAAAACAAGACTCCAAGCAGCGCCGGCCTTGAGGCTATGCAACAGAGGCGATGGCCGGGGGCCCATGAAGGAGGGGGCACAACAGAATAGTACTATACCTGTGCCCAACTACAGCCCAAGAAGGAGAGCGCCATAAAAAAAAATGTGCCCTTCGTGACCGTGACTTGAATGTACGCATTCTCCACGCCGCCACGCAACGTGGATTGCCTTCGCCTCGTGGCCCTCGTCCGTTCCACTTCCTCGCCCGAATCCCGATCGCTGCGCCCAATCGTCCGTTCACTTCAGCCTTGACGCACGATCTGCACGGCAGATCGCCGGCTGCTCGCCACGTGCCCTCATCCATTCGACGTTGTCCCTGTCCACCCCGGCCCGGCGCGTTGGCGACTGCGATCAGCCAACAAGGACTCCGTGCAGTAAGTAGTCAATTGTATCTAAGTTGGGAGATAGAATACGACGCTAGCCGGGCTTTTGGCATCTTTTTACTGAATCTAACCAGCGGCTGAATCTAGCATGTGGTTTATTTGTAACTTTTGATATTGCGGGGAAAGGTGGAAAAGATCTTCGGCGCCGAAGCCTTGAAAGCGAAGCGGCAGGCCATTATCCGAACATTCATATCGACGGCCGCCATAGGTAAATATTATTTCTTAATTCTTTAAACTAATTTATTTAATAGTTGTAATTTATTTAGTAATTTTAGTTGTAATTTGATTAGGTCTTAGAGCATAGAGGGCCCCCAAGAAACAATTGTCGGTGCTCAGAAAAGGAATAAGAAAAAACATGATGTCAATTCGTTGAATTGCAAAGGGGTGCTTTACGTAAATTCTTTGTTGGTCCAAGTAATGTTGATGCCAACAAAGTTCAAGGGCATGAATCCGATCATGGTCAGCATGAATCTGATCATCATGGCCAGCAGAACATGATGCGTAAGTTCATGTTAGTGAAGATGATGATCCAATGGAAGAAGATTTGATTGTAGCAATTGAAGCCATGGAGGGCGAGTATGAATCCCGATCGAGGTAAATTTGAGCGATGATGAATTACATGGTTCTAGCTTATCTATCTATGATCCTAGAACATGGGATAGTCTTGACAATAGCAAAAGGGGTATTTTAATTGAAAAGGGGCCTATGAGAGAATTGAATCTTATTTTTCCAAAGGATGGCATTGGTCGGCATTTTTTTCATATGCTTACTACTCTAGAATTTTAAGTAATGGGGAGTCTGTTGATAGAAAGTGGTTGGTGTACTCTAAACATGTGAACAAAGTCTATTGTTTTTCTGCGCAAACTGCATTCAAGTCAAACAAAAGCAAGTCTTCGTTAGCATCCGATGGAGTGAGGGACCGGCAACGCCCGATTACAAAACTCAAAGAACATGAGTAGTGTTGAGCATCCAAAAAAATATGGGTATATGGAATGAAGTTAGGGTGAGGTTGACCAAAAAAATAAAACAATTGATGATGACCGGCAACGGAAATTGCAAAGGAGAGAGAGCGTTGGAGACAAGTTTTAGTAAGAATCGTTTCGCTGTCAAGTTCCTTGCTAAGCATAATTTGGCTTTTCGAGGGCAAAATGAGAAGATATATCAACCTAACAATGGTAACTTTGTGGGCACAGTTGAAATGATGGCTAAATTTGATCCCTGTGATGCGAGAGCATATTAGGCGGATTCAAAATAGTGAGATTCATCATCATTACCTTGGGCATAAAATTGAGAATGAGATGATTTCTCTTCTTGCAGATTGTGTGAAGAAAACAATATTAAAGATCATTAAGGATGCCAAGTATTTTTCGTAATTTTAGATTGTACTCGGATGTGAGCCATGAAGAACAAATGACTCTAATTATTCGTTGTGTCAATATGTCGGGAAATGTTCCAAGGGTTGAGGAATTCTTTCTAGAGTTCTTGAAGGTAGATGACACATCAGGATTGGGTCTTTTTCTTGAATTATAGAGTGCATTATCCTCTCTTGATTTGAATAT
Organism: Hyparrhenia diplandra; assembly: GCA_015847255.1. Taxonomy (NCBI): domain Eukaryota; kingdom Viridiplantae; phylum Streptophyta; class Magnoliopsida; order Poales; family Poaceae; genus Hyparrhenia; species Hyparrhenia diplandra. The sequence continues at coordinate 61,041 of JADLZK010012149.1, forward strand.
TGATGATGTGAGGGGACAAGGGTATGATAATGGTTCAAATATGAAGGGGAAACACCAAGGTGTTCAGAATCGCTTGCTTGAAATTAATCCAAGAGCACTATATATGTCGTGTGCATGTCATAGTCTCAATCTTACTCTTTGTGATATGGGAAAATCTTGCAGGTAAACTCTTATTTCTTTTCAGACATAATATGTCATGATTCTTCTCTACTATAAAGCGCACCACTTTTCTACATGTTTTGAACCGACAAACAACAACCAAGCCGGATCTACGAACGGAGGGACAAGGATCGAAAGTTTGTCCAGAGGTCTTACATCTCTCACATCCGCCGCGCCCTCACACCGTTCCACTCGGCCTCCCGCACGAAACGACCAGGGTTCGATTCCTTGGTTTGTCTTTTTTTCACCGGAAAAATAAACATCATCTCTCCTCCGATTCCCCATTCCGTGGCTCGCCTGTCCCGCGACAAGGGTTCCCCGCCGCCGTCCCACCGGATCTTCCCCACTGCCACCAGTTGCCCATCTCCAGCTCGCGCGGGCGTCCCAGGCCACCCAGAGTCCACGCTCGGCCGGTGGCCCATGGCCGTGGCGGCTGCGGCGCGGTGGACTTGGCGGCCACGGGGAACAACAAGGGGCAAGGCCACGACCGTGGGTGTGGAGGTCGCACAGGCCATGGCGCAGGAAACCACCGGTCATGATGGATCTCCAGGTTAGTCCCATGAGCATGCTCCCATCTTGAATCGTGTGTACTGTGTACTGATGACATTTCTTTTTTGTTTTTTTCGGTGCCTCTCCTTGCCACGTTTGAACGGATCGAAACACATCTGTTGTTATGCTGGAACTCTCCGTGGAGATGAATCCCATTGTGTGCGCTGCACAAGATCTCTCAAGGTAAAACTCTAAATCCAAATGAGAAGTTGCTGATTAATAAATATTATTCTTTATCACTATTCCAATCTTTTCCCCAAAATGACCTCTGCAGATTTGGGGCTTTCCTCACAATAGAGGATTGTGAGATTCAGATTTCTGCTTTGATATTGGACCAACCATCTATTTCACCAATTTGATGCAGGTAGAGTCAATTTTGAGTCACCACTGGGAATCTATTTCATGGAGAGTTTTTGGCTCTGTTTCTGCAGTAACCACTATGGATTCGGGAGCAAAGCCCTGCAGTTTTGGGGCATCCATGATGACGACGCCAGCACGGTTTCTGTCCACGCGCACCAGCTGGTAAGAGAAGAAGATGACTTCTCATCCATACTTATGGTGCTAAGTACTTGATTGCTTGTTCAGATGAGTTTTGGGAATAGCCGTGCATCCATCATCAGTATGGATGAGTGAGGGCCGTGTTAAAATGTAAAATAGATAAGTTGAAGCCTTTTGAGTTTACATGCCGAGAAGGCATCATTGAAGTTTCAGGAGTTTTGTTCTCTATTGCATCAGGCCTTGTGGTTTCGGTTGTATCAATGCCAGTGCAAATGCTAATTGTTTTAGTTTTTACATATCCCCTTCGGCTGTGCATCCATGTTCAGTATGGATGATGCCTTGTGAAGTTGGAATACACTGTGTTAATATTTTTAAATTAGCCAGAAATACAGTACTGTTTTTCATTGTCAATTGCAGTGGTTCTAAACACTTAATTAGTTTGAGAATAATCCTGGATGCCTGACTGGCCATATTGATGCTCATGTGGTATGCCACTGTTCTATAATTAAAATTTCTAAACTTTATAGCCTGTAGTTTATGCTTTCATAGAGAGTATACTAAATCGATGGCCATGCAGGAGTGTAGGAAGGCTGGAGTGGAGTCGTGTACTACAGGACTAAGAAATGGTAAAAGTTATTTGTGTATACGCCATTGAAGCAAATACACCCTATTAATACATGGGTTCTGGCAGTAGTTGGTGCCATTCTAACACTTCTGGGGTAAGTTACTGATCGTTTCTTGGTCTCCTCATTTCTCCTTTTTATAAGAAATCCCCAGTCTTGTGGATGACACTAACTGAAATGTGTTTCATTGCATATGAGTTTACTTTTCTGAATCTTGTCTTCGATGACTGAATTTTCCTTTCCTTTGCAGTCCTCGAAACAAACCTTGATGTCAGAGCAGTAAAGGTAGGTAATAAGGTTCCACTTCTGAATGTTGAAAGCTACTGGACTGCACATTAGTTAGTCAGATATTTTAACATAGCTACATTGTTCTTCAATATTTGTTAGTCAGGAACTGAACCTCACCAGTTTCATCTCTACTATAAAGAAATTTTTGCGAAACCATCATTCGTACAACATTTGCCAACAACATTTATGGAAGAGGTCAACCTTTTGGATCTTGATTCTTTTTTTTCTGAACATTATTTTACTGTGCATAATGCAAATACAGATGCTCTTTATTGGTTACATCTTTGCAGAATTGCAAAGTTGTACATTCGACTTGTTGTTATGCTAATCTGAGCCGGTTCAACTTGCTGTCTGGTAATTATGGCATAAAAATTAGAATTTGTGATAGAAAACGTGCCATCCTGAATATGTTTGGGCATTGTAGAAACTGATAAACTCTATATTTTTTAGTATCCCAGCTGGTGCTCCAGGCGGCATGTGTGTTCCACCATTCTCTTGATGGTCAAGGATTGATGCCCTGTGATGGTGTGACCTGATGAACGCTTGGACTCCAACCTTGGTGATGGTGTCAACAACAGTTTGTGGTATGAAGAAAAAACTAATAAAAGTGCTGCTCGAGATAGCTGAGTCCTGGTGTAGTGGATATCTGACTGTTCCATTTAGTAATGGTGCTGTAGGGATCAGATTTCAAGCTTTGGGTTTAGTCTGAGGCCTGCAATTTCCAGGCTGTTCAGCCATGTTTTTGGCCCTGATGATGTAATCTTCAATATTGTCCTAATTAATGAATGATGAAGGACATCACTTTATTACTTTAACTCTAAATAAATGGAGAAAATAAGGTTGTCTTTTCCTCGGGAGTTAGTATGTAGGGCCTTGTTTAGATTGCTAAAATTTCTAACTTTTTCCTACTTTCTCTCCATCACATCACATTAAATACACCAAAAGATATATATTTGGAGTATTAAATGTAGGTATAAAAAATAACTAATTACACGGTTTAGATGTACATTGGAGAGGCGATTCTTTTTGAGCCTACCGACTCCATGGTAGGATGATATTTACCACTAACAAACGAAACGCGTCTTTCTGAAACAGACGATGTGACATATATGGTGCTAAATTTTTAGCAATCTAAACAAGGCCGTGGTGCCGTGAATTTGAAACATTAAGGCCGTTTGGAAGCCTTCAGATTTTGGAAATCCAAAATCTGAAATCGGATTTTGATCCAAACGGGTGGATTTTATTCCGATTTTGGATCCGATTCCAAAATCCCGAATCGCTTCGGGACCAGCTTCCGCCCGATTTTTTCGCGTACGGGCCGCGTGGGGAGAGGACAGAGAAACGAAATCAGCTTTCAAAATCCAGGATCCAAACGGCTCGCTATGGATTTTACCAAAAATTCGGATTTTATAATAGTTCCCGTAATCCAGATTTTGGAAATCTATAATCCAATCCAAACGGGGCCTAATACTGAATGTTGGCTGCTCAGCCATGAATTGGAGGTTTTTCAATTGTTTGTGCTAGACTTTAGTATATTTTGACAAGGCGTCTATGCATGAAGTGAGATGGGTGCTTTTTTTTTTGTTTAATGTTTTTAACTTGTGATTGCTCTGTTTTTGAAACAGAACATTGCTAATTTAGAAAAACTAAAATTTTGAATGGTGTCATGTGTGGACCAATACAAGACAAAAACGATTGTGTAACTGTTTACTTTATATTTTAAAAAGAACATATTGTCTTTTCGTTTTTTACCGTAGATGCTAGCACGGGCACTATACTAGTTGAGAAAAGTTTGAATCTTACTATTCATGATGTTTGAAATTTTGCAGGCACGCTATTACTTTCTTTTGGTATTATCCAACGATATATATACATTGTTTGCAAAATCTGCCAAAAGGTGGAAGATTTTTGTTGACAATGTCCCAGGATTGACAGTGAAGTCATGGTCCAACACACGCTGGGAAAGCCGAAAAAAAAGTGTTCAGGCTATCGGATATCAAACTCCTCAAATAAGAACCGCTCTAAAAGAATTAGAGGACGTCAATGCACTGGACAATGATGCATCGACAGTAAGCGACTGTCAATCTTTGGTGAGTGCACTTGAGAATTTTGAATTTTTAGTTGGATTGGTTATTTGGCACGATATTTTGTTCTCTATAAATAAGGTCAGCAAGAAGTTGCGGTCTAAAATTGTGTGTATGGATACTACTCTCAAGCACATAGAAGATGTCGTATCATATTTTATGAAATATAGAGATGACGGTTTGACTTCAAGTATGGAAACAAAGAAAAACCATTGCATCGAATTGGATGTAGAGCTAATATTCCATACAAAACGTAAAAAGCAAGAGAAAGAAACAGTATGATGAACAAGATGACGAAGACGAGGAAATACAACGATCGGCTTTGGATGATTTTAGAAGGGATTACTTCAATGTTATGATTGATGCTGCAATTGCTTCATTGACTACTAGATTTGATCGAGATGAAAGCATTCAATGAAGTTTTTGGGTTCCTGTTCAACTCAGAAAATTTGAAATCCTTAGATGAAGTTGATCATTGCTTGCTGCAAGATTTTTGTGGATAAATTTTCTCGATGATAACTCATCGGGATGTTGAGATCAATGATTTTTCCAAGAATTAAAGGTGTTGCAAGTGGCTTTGCCAGATTCTATGATGTCAGCATCTGAGATTCTAAAGTTTGTTATGGATGCAGATTACTATCCAAATGTTTCAGTTGCCTATCGAATTCTCATAATCTGCGCCTGTGACAGTAGCTTCAGCTTGAAAGGAGTTTCTCAAAATTAAAATTATTGAAAAACTATTTGAGATCAACTATGTCACAAGAAAGGTTAAATGGCTTGGCTATGTGCACTATCGAGAAGTATATCTTGGACACTATTGATCTCAGTACCGTCCTTGATGATTTTGCATCAAGAAATGCCCGACGACAAATCTTTTTTATGACAAACTATTATTCTTTCAGGTAATCATATTATTTTTAGAAGTACAAATTTATTGATTTTTATATTGTAATCGGTACCAGACATGCTATATTTAAATATATTATAAGATATACATTATATATATAGTCTAGAGGGCACTTTGAAGGCACTTTGCGACGAGTTCGCCGCGGGGTACTCAAAAGTATAGGGCCGGCGCTGCGCACAGCCCCTGGTGGCGGCGCGGGGAAGGAGACAAAGCATCCCCTCTCTCGCTTTGCACCGATGTAGAGGCCTCAAAGCGCCTCAAAGTAGCAACAGGGCGACGTGGGTGCAGGTGAATGACTGTGCCGAGGCGTTGTCCTCCACCGGTCCACCCTCAGTTGGTGTGCGTGATGAAGGTGGGTCACATCCCCTTGGGCATTTATGCAACACAGCTGTAGTTCACAAATGGAGGAGTTTGAGTCATCACCGATCTTCAGACATCAATGACTAAAATTTCGAGAGTTTTCTCATTGTGCTCTACATTCTTTTCCGTGCGAGTACTAAATATCGTGCTTGGTTTGGTTGCCTTTTGGACACAAAGAAGGAGCATGATCAACAAGAAGATGAAGGTGCTGCAGCGTTTTTTGTTCTGGTGTTTTTTTCTGTGAGCAAATAGGGCATCTAGGTGTCAAAGAAGATGAAGGTGCTGCAGCGTTTTTGTTCTGGTGTTTTTTTTTCTGTGAGCAAATAGGGCATCTAGGTGTCAATGCATGTTTTTGATACAAACCCAGAACATTTGACATAGAATTAGTATAATAATATAATATAGTATGCGGCTTTATTGATTCTTCATCCAATCCATAACAACAGACTTGCATGATTCTTGGTGCCAGTGTGACCTTATTATACCTTCTTTTTTTTATTTTATATTTTGATTTGAAGAGCGAGGGAGCTTCATTACCTATGTATGTACCTTTCATTTCGTTACCCCACTATGGCCAATCTATTAATCAATACCAAAATTGCTTGTTGTTTTGTTAAGTAAAAGCACGTCCGTGTCTATCCGTTGGATGGCAATTTTAGCATTATGTACATGTTAAGATATGTATACTTTGTTCGCTCACTATGACAATATGATTATTGTGTTCTTATTTCAGTGACTAAAGCCCGACGACCCGAGGGCTAGCACCCTTGACCACCCACTGGCCAGGCAGTCGATCATCGTACCTCGCTAACACACCAGTAGAATGGTCATCACCAGCCAGGTAACACTTCAATTGTAACGCCCTGTATTTTCACTACCAAGATAAAAAATGCCGGTTATGGATTATTAGCCGACAAAGCTATGTTCTCGAAAAAATTGGTTACATTAATAAATAAATAGTTAGTAAGTAGTATCTAGAAAAAAATACACCTTCAATACTTGAAATTTATTTGTATCATGTAACTCTATGTGACCTCCTTAGGAACGTCATCACAAGTTGTCTCATTCTATTTGAAGGGGAGGGTTACGAAGAGTGAGTACAAAAGTACTCAAAGCAAGCATATATTATCAATGAAATGCATGCCTATCAATTTGTCATATCCATCTTCAATCATAGATCCGTTATCAAAAAATTTTATATTTTAGAAAATAAGTTGAGAAATATATTATCACCCATATAGCGAGAAAGGACCTCCTATAGGCTCCCCTGTGGTGCGACTTCCTTTGGTGCGACTCATGGTCAAGACATGACCAATTTTCCATCACAGTTTCTTTGGTGCGACTCATGGTCAAGATCTTTGTGACTTTGCCTACTTCCGTATATTATATACATCCACATCTACACACGTGAATATATGCGCTTGGCCATACTTCCTCAACAACTGATTGGGCACTTCATCGCCCCCAACCCTCTCCTTGCATACCATAGGGAACATTCATGGGTACCGAACTCGCACGTCCCAAATGAGTTCACTTGTCAACACGGTCTATATGGCCCACATAATGAGTGAGAGGGGGTGAGTCCATATATATATTCATAGTCGTATGTAGAGGGAGCTCGACCCACCCAAATTCATCATCACATTCCATGAGCTCTCTCTACACCGAAAAATCAACTATCATCAATTAACCATCATCATCATCATCATCATCCATTCAATTTAATTTAGAAAATAGATTTTGATGTAAGTATTTTGGAAATAGATTTATTTTATAAAAATCTATATATTATCATCTACATGACTTGCCTCTGAATCCATCTGTATACTCCGGATGTCCTTGGGTATTTTAGCTCATATCATATTGGCATAGCAAAATCTAATACATGTGAATTTATATTTATATATTACATCTATGTGGCCATGTGTCTTATCGTACAGTCACAATACTTCATCAGTCTAAAACATATTTTTTTTGTGCTATAAGAGTATATTGCTCATGGAAAATTATGTGAACACTTGACCAAGAACTACCTTGCTCTATACAAGTAGTCTACTAGTACTAGTACGCCTGTAACTCAAAAGTGGACCAACACACATGCTAACCCTGTAGTACTACTCTCCTCCATCCCTGATATTTTCCTTGACTCAGCCGCTAGTCAGGTGTGAGTATAGCCATAGTGATTGTGTACCAGAAGTGTAAAGAATGGTGTCTGTGCGTCTATGGTGAATTGTGAAGCTAGATTGGCTTGCATCATGTAAATAATAATTTTTCAAGGACTAATATAAGATTCATACGTCCATTCTTATGTCAAGTAGTATCAATTATCTGACCTGGTGTAATTAGGAAGAACTTATTGTTTATTTAACAGTCCTCACATGCACAAACATAGTATCGGTTAAGAAATATAATTTCCTAATAATTGTGCATAAGCAAAAAGAAAAACACAAATGTTTTCTAACACGTGCGTGGGTATGTGCATGTTCACTGGTATAAAAAAAAAAAAAGAATGTCTAATTTTTGTTTCTTCTCATTAAAAACAGAAATCACGAGATCTGCTTAAGCCTTTGCAATGCCTGCTTCATTGTTCTGGTTTTGTTTTGTCCGGGCCACGTTTCTTTCTCCTCTGCAAAAAGGTAGGTACTAAGTACGTGAATCTTTGAGGCCACGAGTTTGATTTTTCTAAACCCCTGTTCGCCTACACGGCCATGTATTCGCCGTGTACACGTTACTCAGTATCTTTCCATGCAGTTTAGGCCGTAAATGGTATTTACACGGTCCGACTGTATAAACGGCCAAACACGGCCCTAAAAGGAATACACAGGCAACACAATAGGATGAAACAACGTTCTAAGAGAAACTCCAAGAGACACTATAAAATTATATGCTAAATTGTGCCATTTATCCATTATGTAAAATAGAAAGACATCTGAAAATGTAGAGTTTTACAACAGCCTAGCTAAATTGGAAAACAAGATAGCATGCAAGACTCGCTAGGCAAAATATAGCCAGCGAGAATGGTGGGATTGCTAGCATGGAAAAATAGAAAACCAAATAGATTCAAGCCAGTGGAATACTTTTTTAATCACAATAGCTATAAATAGCTACACAAGTACATTTAACTAGTCTCTTGAGTTGCTCTAAGAGTGTCTCTAAGAGACTCTGGATCCAACTTGCTATTTCTATATTTAGCTAACACGTAAGGAATTTTTTTAAATGGGACTTTTATTGATTTCAAGAAATTACATCGAGATGATACAACGCCTTGAAACAAATTTGGCCTCCGTCCGGGGCACACAGCCTTTAATAGTTCAAAAGAATCACACACTCTAATCCTTTGCCAATCCTAGGACTAGATCACCCATGTGCCCGAAAAAAAAAACTCCTTGGCCACCCGCCCAAGAACCGAGATACCGCCACAAGCACCTCTTGGGAAGAAGAAGGTTGCAGGATAGCCCACATATGGAGCCGCAGGTCGTGATCGAAAAGAGTACCCGCGAAAAAAAGAAGAACGTTTGTTTTCAAAAATCACCGCATTTTTGCAGAGCCAAATGGACCAACATAAGACTCCCACCCCAACAATAACAAGTGATTTAAATTTTTTTGGTATTCCATTCAGCCATCCCAAAAAGGTTATTTATATTAGTTGGTTTCCTTAGACCCAGTGCTGCGTGATCTGTGGGCCCATACCATCCTCATAAAACGACAGTCAAGAAAACAAATGTTGTATCCATGCATGCAAGGAATATAGCCTCCAACAAACTAGCTAACGCCATTGCTATTCCATTTGAAAGTCAATGGCCTGTTTGGATACTCTAGCTGGGCTAGAGCTAGAGTAAGTTTTTAGCTTTAGCTCTAGCCCTCAAACTAGCTCCAGCCCTTGAGATGTTTGGATCCATGGGCTAGTTTTTATAATAAAAGCACATTTCCAATTATTTATCACAATTATACCTACTTTTCAAAAAAGATTTGATGTGGCTTGTTCTTGTGTGGCCTTCTTACGCTCACAAATGTCTCAAATAAATCATCTTTACAAATAAAGCATCTAAAACACAATAAATTTTATTTTGTCCATAAAAATGAGATGTTTGACTTAAACATACGGTACTCAATCAAACGTAATAAAAAAATTACAGTCCATAAAAACAAAAAAAGGGAAAACAGAACAAAGTCCCCTCACATTTCTATCCCCACCCAATTTTGATACAGCTTTTTGGTGCTCCGCCAAGAGAGTCCGGCCCTCCTATTTAAGAGCAAGTCGTCCCAGCACTCACAGGTCACAGTGCAGCACACCATCCATGACAAGCCATCTCAGCTGGCCCGCAGTACACTGCCAACGACACGCCATGGCCTACGACTGTTGCGTGTTGCCTCCGCTGGATTGTTTGGACTGGAGCTGGGACTGGGACTCGGCGGAGGACTCGGCGGAGCTGCTTCACACTCATCATCACTACGGAAATCGCCGCGTCGGGCCTGGCGGCGCCCTTGACCGCATACACTCTGATGAGACATGAAGGGATCGCTGTGCTGGTGGGAGGGGAGAAAAAGATAGAATTTGGTGGGTTCCATCAGATTTAGCCCCAATATGCACTCTTTTGGATGAGCTAGTGTTTTTGGAAGTGCTAGTTGCATTTAGCCCAACCTAAAGCCCCTCCTTTTGGATCCCTTTGGGGCTAGTTAAGCCAAAACTAGCCCAAACTAGCTCTTAAATTTAGGGATCCAAACAGGGCCAATGTACCTTGTTATATTAGTGTTTGTGACACTGACAACTAGTACCATGCATGTGTTGGTCCAAAACTCCATTCATTTCTCCTCTTTGACAGAATATGAGTACGAGATATGGCTAGTCTGTTGGAGTGTGTTGAATTATACAAAGACAACTTTTATCAAGTAAGTGGCTAGCTAAATGAAGATATGGAACGTGGAATTTGGAATGTCTATTGGGGATGCTCTAAGCGGCGAGCCAAGCGAGTAGGACTATGTTTTGGCGACCGGAGACATTTGGGCGGCAGAATACACGGGTCAAATATGACAAATATGCAATGCGTACCAGTACTAGAGCTCCATTTTCCTCTCCAAAAATCAATTGGTAGTATATGTTCCGACGTGTGCAGAAAGTAGCAGTAATGTTCCATTATTTTGTTTAGAAATCAATTCTATATGCTCTCGCATGTGCGTGCTAGTAGGCTAGTGTTATTTTTCTCTAGAAATAATACTTTGTGCTCTTGTAAAGAATATGACTTTTCTCTCTCTCTCTAATGTTCGTGCTGCAATATTTCTATGTAATTTTTGTATTCTTTATTTATTATGTAGTAGGAATATATCAATTGTTATTGTTGCTTAAATGCTTATGTCAAACCTCATAACCTTTCCATGATATAAGCTCCATGTCATACTTTCCTACACTTGCAGGGTACATTTTGATGTACTCACGCCACCTCTTTGTCCCCCATACTACCCACCTAAGTGGTCAAACTTAAAAGTTAAAACTCCCTGAAGATATTGGTTGGATCTAGGCTGCTGCTTGTACCCCTAGTCATCTGCTCGTGAAGATGGAGACAAATGCTCCACTTAAGTTCTCTATGTAATTTCATTTGGACCTTGTCTTGAAGTCTCTTCATTTTGTAATAGAAGTTATCACTTACTCCCTCGTGTCCATTATATGTGGTGCCATCCCATTTTTGGTTTAGGCCATAATATATGGCAAGCTGGAGTGTGCGAGGCAGATAACTACTCAAGAATAAACCACATGCCTGCATGCACGGAGAGGCCTAGCTGCGAAGGGTCACATGCATGGAAACGGTTGCAGCTGAAAAACAATTTATGAGGAAAGCTAGACCCTTCTGTGAATGACATATGGACCTGGCGGCACAGATAATTATATGCGTTAATATGTTTGCATGCGATAGATGGAGGTCTTGGTAACTGTAAATACCATTGTCACACAAGATAAATCGGAATAGAGGAAGTGTGTAGTAAAAACTACAACGTATCACTATTATTATCATTACATGTATGAATAAACAGATCCCATAGCACAAAACTAATTTGAAACAAAAGAGGGACTCATTTCGCATCTTCTAGCCCAATTCTCTCAAAATGTGTGGGGATGTTGGCGCAAAAGTAATCTAAAAGCACTGAGGGACTCATTTAGCCCCCTAGCCCTAAAAAAACTATTGGCTGGCGTAAAAGCAATCTAAAACCCCAAACCTCTGTTGAGCTCATTTCATTGCTTCTGGCAGTCTTGCCTCAAAATTTTTTTTGGAGGGGGGGGCAATGGATAGTTGGTGCAAAAGTAATCCAAATGCACTTAGGGGCTCATTTTATGACTCTTCACGCCCTCAACCAAAAAGGTATAGGGTTAACACCAAAGTAATCCAAAAATGACAATTGCAATTTTTTGATGCCTCTTGTCCATTGCACACATAAAAAGGAATAGGAAGAGACAACAAAGCATCCCATCGGAGCACTGTCCCCAAGAATTGCACTTTTCTCTCTTTCACTCCCCTCTTCACTCTTCACTATTGGAAGTTCAACGACCCATTGTTCAAGACTTTGGTCGAGTTATGGTGAGGGGCCATGTCACCAACCGCACCATCATCAATTATACCTTCATTAACATTAATTTTAGTGAGGGAATTTGCCACGGACTTCTGCAAACTTGACACTAACCAACCAAACAATTTATAGCCCTAGAGGCTACATTGTAAAATATAAGCAAGCACCAAGGGGAAAAATAAAATCATCCCCTCCCGCCCTCCCTATAAAAGGGGAGAGAGGGTTAACTCATCACTCACTTAAGTAGCTCTCTTCCTTTCTCTCCTTCTCTCTTATATTTGTTGGGTACAACAATCCTCAATTAAACATATAGAATGATAGGTCATACAACAATAGCAAAAGAAACACAAGACACTACTCTTGTCGGCAACTCCTCTTTCGACGCCTCTTCACCCCTCTCTCGATGGTCAACGGATGCCTCCGACCTCCTCCCCACCCCGCCCCCTCCTACCTCTCCGCCTTCTTCTTCGCCCCGTGATTTCACCGCATCCCGCAATGGCATCTTTGGTGGCCTCTTTCACTATCTCCACGGCCGCATCCTTTAAGGCCAGTTTCTCCTCTTCCTCCGAAGCTTTTTTTTTGCAATCACCTTGATCCATACTTTAGCCTTCGTGGATACCCTCGCAAAAAATCCCAAAATCAGCTTAATTTAAAAGGGAGGAATAGTTGTACGAGTAATCAATCGGATATATCCCCCCGCAAAATCCTGTACTAGAAATCAATCGATGGAGTCCATGAGAACGAACGCAAGGGAAATCAATCAAAGTAGTGCACAAGAACGAACGAAAGGGAATGGATAGCATAGCGCCGCCGTTTCCACGTGAGGAGCCAACATGGATGCTTCGGAGGAAGAAGGGAGGAATGAAGAGGAGGGGTTCGGGGAAGTGGAGGAGGGGAATTTAAATCTTGCCATTGCGAATCGGTGGGGTGGTGCCCTCGTTGGGTCATGCTATAGGCCAACCTGGTCGACACACCGACACACATTCCAACCCGGGTGGGGTGACGCCGACTCGGGACTCGCAGATCCTCGTCGAGCACGGCGGCCGGTCGTGGCGGAGGTGCCGCGACGGCACATCGCGACCGGGAGGATCACGGCCTTAGAGGAGTAGGTGGTTGTGAAGGAACACTACCGCATGAGAAGTCGCGGTTTTTGATGAGGGGTAGCGAATCCGAGTGGGCGGTGATGCTCGGCCGGGTTCAGCACTCGCCGGAAAGCACGGCCTTGCTTCGACGGCGATGGGATGGGAGGTTTGAGGAAGAGGAGTAGGAGGTGAAGACTTGGTGAGAATCGAAGGCGGAGGACGAGGGGGAATCCGCAGCATCATCGCTCCTCGCAAGTGGTCGCCCGCCCCTCCATTACCTCCAACTCATGAAGCTCGCGTCCGCGCTGGTGAATGGTGATGACGATGAAGAATGGAGCGCTCGCTTCTGCAGATCCTTTGCCGCAGCACCTCTTATATATGAGTCCCTAAGTTTCTCTAATTTGTATATGTGATCGTATATAAATTAGCACTGTCATAAATAAAACCAAATCAACATTTTTGAAAGCAAACATACGAGAGATCCTAGCCTCCTAGTAATATAGACATACAAAATACAAAATTATATCCTTTTGTTTTATTTATACATCTAATGAACATAGGAAGAGAGAGGGTCGAGACACGAGAGGTGCATATACAACAATAGTCTATTTTTATGATTTTTCTATTGTGTATAGCCTCAGTCAAGAGAGAGGGTTGAGAGGAGTGAGCAAGAGAGAGAATGGCTATGATTCCCATTCCCCATAGCTTTTTACTTTATTTATAGGATCCGGTATGGTGGTTTGCATTTATTCTCCTGGCGAGGGTGAGAATGGAGTACAAGCCCTCAGTCGTTACAAACAAACCATTAATTCTTTACAAATATTTCTTTTTGTTCAAATGGATAATTTTGTAAGCACACAAAATAGTATTATATCACTTCACCTAAGAGTATTCTAATGTATTGTATTTATATCCTTAGAGAAAATGTAGGACTTAGTTAATTGACCGATAAGGTTTCAATGACTATATTACCATCGATCAACTGACTCTAGTGAGGGTAATTAACGATAACGGGTTAATGAAACACATAAGAATAAAACAATACTTAAATGGAATAGCTAGTTGGAGAACACAAGAGCGAGTGAAGGTTCCTACTATCTTTGTACTGAGAAGCACAATATATAGACCACAGGGCTACAACCAAGCCAAGAAATAATAAGCTATGATTTAATCGCACTTCGAGGTAATATTGGTGGTGAAAATATTATAATTTTACATACTCAAATCTCCATCAATAGCCACCGAATAAAGGAAGATAAGCATAACAGGAGCATATTTATTATCAAATAGCAAGTCCCACATGTATCCTGAGTATTTGATGCAGATTCAAGCTAAATGGAGCACGATGAGTATGTCGGCCCACCATAGGGGGTTGGCCGATCACCACCCCCTTTGGGGCCCACAAGCCTCCCAAGCTACCACAATCACACTCTCAAACCATCCTACACCCTTAGATGAAGTTTGTGCTTTCTCTCAATGCTGGAAGATGAAAACCCATGGATTGAATGGCTCATGAGGTGAATTGAAATTACCTCAAGGTGGATCCACAAGTTCACATACCCACTCATGATCAAGCCAGGAGGGCTCATGCTAGAGTAGTGTTCATTGCTTCTTTACAAGTTTTGAAAGTTTATTCTTCACTGCTTCTTGATTGATTCTTAGGTTTTACTTTGGTGGAAGAACCCATTGTTTTAGTTTTATTACAAGTTTGCACATGTATGATCTATGCCTTTTTAGAGAAGTGGAGGGGCCACAGCCCCTGCAGAGATTTTATCGATCATAAAAGAAGGTAGGGTACAAAGTACAGACAAAGCCAAAGGCTTAAGAAACAAAGAAAATGGATCTCAGGCTATAGTCAATTGAAGACTTTGAATCCATTGATCAAACATTGTTGAAACGATTTCTTTAACCCTTAATGAAACTAACTTTGCTTCATTTAAGAAGAAGCTTTGCATTCTAGAATTGTGACTTAATTGTTATTGAAAAGGGAAATGCTCCAATACTCCTTTTGTGCATCAACTCAAAATTTGTTATCTATGCGTATGTGAAGAATTGAACCAATCTCTATGAGGCACATATGTAGGGGGGGCTAATATTATCAAATCCAAAATTTAAGTGTTTGTCCAATCTTGTTTCATGACTAAAATGCTTTGGACAAGATATTCAAGTTCAAACTGAATTTATTTCATATATTTGTGAAGGTTGTCATCAATTACCAAAAAGGTGGAGATTGAAAGCCCTAATTTGGTTTTGGATAATTGATGAAACCTATCTATGCTAATCCTTTACTCTAAGTGTGCTTATGAGATAGGATTGCATACGGTGTGGAGCTTGACGATCATGGACATAGACATGGTGGACATATCATGGTGCTTTGATCAAGCTCCAGGTAGAATAAAGAGGAAAATAAAAGACCAAAGGAGATCAAGGCAAAGGTATAACTTGATAGGGATTTTGGTTTAATGATGAAGACACTTAGAGAGTGTGATCACATTTAGGATTGATAGTTGTACTATGAAGAGGTGGGAATTCATTGTGGAATTCGGTTATCAATGTGCCACTAGATGATCTAAGTCATTCATATGCATTTAGATTCTAGTGTGTGACCTACTCCCTTGCAAAATGACTTGAAAAATGCGGGTGAATCAAGGGGTGAGACATTTTGTGTTTTGCATAGGGTGAAGCAAGGGGTTGAGAAAAGGAGAAGAAAGAGCCACTACACGTGCACCAACTTCTTGTCATTGTGGTCCAAAGCAGCGCGTAGAGCTCGTGAAGATTGGCGTTGTTGTAACACCCCACGTCCAAAAACTTCGGGCGCCGCCCGGAAGGGATAGTCCGCCGTGGACCAAATCGAAACTTCGGCGTCCGGCGATGGGGGCGAGGGCTTTCGCCGCGTCGAGGACAGTGAAATGGAGAAAGGAGGAGGGAGAAATGGGAAAGGGAACGGGCACCCGGGTGGGAGGCGGTCACAGGCGTTTCACTGGTTTAAAAAAAAAATTAATAAAAATCAAACCATACAGGACGGCCCAAACAAAAAAGATGCGCGTGGGCTCTTGATCTGAGAAGACTAGAGGAGGCGTAAAGCAGCGTGCGCCGTTTGCTCAAGTAGCGCGCGTGCGCCAAATAAGAAAAGTGCGCCCACAACACACCGTTTCCCGCATCCACGCCCACAGCGCTTCCCCGCGCCGTGCCAGGCGAGGAGGTGCCGCCAGCCGCCGGCGCCCGGCCGCGCCCCGCGCGCGTTTGTCGCGTCCATCCGCCTTGCCGCGGCGAGATCGGTGATCCAGCGCGCTGCTGTGGTGGCTCCACGCTTCAGCGGTCACAGGCCGCCGGTGGATAGACCTCCCAGCCCATGAGCCTCGTCCTCCACCGCCGCCACCGGAGGGCCTCGTCCTCCCCGTCGAACCCGCGCAGGCCGAGGCGTACCTCCACATGAGCCGCAACCAGCAGCGGTTCCGCCTGTTCCAACTCGGCCGACGGGCTGGTGGGAGCCAGGGGACCCGCTGCGCCATCGAGTCAATTCGTCAGGCCATAGAAAAGCAGGCAAAGGAGGTTGTTGCGTTTCCACTGATTGCACCCGCGTCTGTATTCCCAAGGTGACGGCGAGCTGGCCTTTGCCGACCCCCTAGCCATGCCACTAGACTGTGTGCTGTGATGGTGGGGAATGGACAACCGGCGAGCCCAAAGCCACATGCGGTGCTGAAGCCGAAGGGGACAGCTCTGCCTGCATCCTCGAGCAACCTACACTGCCTGTCATCGCTATGGTCGCGCCCCACATCAACTCTGATGCAGCGGTAGACTTCAACATGGAGGTTGCACACAATGTATTCGACAGAATGCCAGTGAGGTACGTACATCCTCAATCCTAACATCCTTTATGTCTGATACACTGATACTACAAATGGAAGCAGAGCTAGAGCTCAGGATATGATGGTTTGTGACCATTAGTTACAACTTACAGGCAATCTTCATATATTGCATTCAATCTACAGTTGCAAACTTGCAATACCTACAGCTTGTAGTGAAAGCAATACTAATTTCATAATACGACTTGATCATAGACACAGCAACTCAATACGTGGATTATACTGTGCAAGTACCTCATGCTATCATGCTATTATACAATTTATGATGTCTCAATAAGATAAGAGCAGACAAATTGCATTGCACTTATACATTTTGCTACATAAATAGTAAACCTCAAGAATATGAGTACTCCCTCCGGGTTGGTATTAGAAGTCGTTTTGGACAAGGTTTGGGTCAAACATCGGGAATATAAATCATCAATAACTTTTAAGTTGTTGAGTTTGTAAATGTAAAAATTATATGAGTAGATTTGTCTTAAAAAATACTTTGATAAAAGTATACATATATCACATCTCCATAAATATTTTTATAATAATAAGAGGTCAAAGTTGTGTTTTGAAGACCGTGTCGCTGTCCTAAACGACTTCTAATACCATCCCGGAGGGAGTACGTGGTTTCACTGATATCATGGCATTTTATGTTAAAAAATAAAATTTCCCCTTCATCACTGAAATTTTGGTCAATGTTCCAATCTGATTGGAGACACTTGTTATTAGACAATTTTTCAGTAGCTTCCCTCCCCATTCTGTTTATCACCTCATGTTATATACTTTCTCAGATCACGAAGAAAATGCAAGCTGAGGTATCGTTATCTGAAAGGAGAATCCTGCCTTGATGTCATTCAAAGTTGGTATGGCCCACTTGATACTATTGCATGCCTCTATAGTCTATACATGATTCAGTTACTTATATGTGTTGCCACTTAATCTTAAAATTCCTCTCTGTCCAGATTAGCTTGAACGACAGCGTGCTCGGGTTGTAGTCATAGCTCACCAGGTAATTAAGGACTAGCATTTTAGTTCTTCTATTCTTTTTGGCTGAGAAAATATTATTTCCATAATTTCACCTAGAGATATCAAGGTTGATGTGGGTTTCCTCAACATGCATTGCCGCTGCACATTGGATGCTTGCAAAGCTGTTCGTCAGGTTCGCTATTGCCCTCTTTTCCTGTAAAAATGAAACCAAAGCATAGGAATTATAATCGACACAATCTTGGATTGCACAGAGTAGTTGCTGGATGGGCAACGCCCTGCGAGAGGACTGGTGGCTCCACAGTGAATTCTGGCATAGCAATGAACTCATGCTCCAACATGACGGCTTCCTTTTATGGCTAAAATATCAGGGGCACATGGCGGCCCCCTCCCCTGGCTCTCCCTCTCCGTCTCTGCACCTCCTCTCCTCGCAGCTCCCTCGCAGGTAACACTCAACATTTGCCCTAGGTTAGGGTTAGGGTTCAGTGCTGGTTTCGTGTTTGATTTCGTGATTGCTTCATCGAATTGTTGCGTGTACACTTCATTGCTGCAAAATTTCCATCTCATGGTTTTCTCATTACTTTGTTTTGCGTGTCTTTTTGATTTCTCAGGATGCGATTAGTTTGGGAACAGATAATAGGATGCTCCGCTGAATGTATCCATTCAAACTGTCAATAAACTGAGTTGAACAGATTTTATGAACAAAGATGTTATGAGGACAGTGAAAAGGTACATTTAACTTTCTACTACCAAGCCCTATGTGTCATGCTTCTATTTTCATGCGTTCACTGCAGGCCTTGATTCGTGGCTTGTTCTTGGAGTTGGTATTTATTTCTAATTAAAAGCTTCCAACAATCTATCATTTCCAGCCTCTTTGCTACTGTACGGAGGATTTGTTGCATTCTTGATGCAAAATACTGTAGGTCTTATGGCAATTGCCCAAGATGACACTGTAGAACCTTTTAATTCAGTTTTTAAAATGGTACTTCATTCACGGCAATTTGGCAAAATTCATGTCTGACCACGATTATCACAGATGCAGGAGCACAACGCTATCCCTGCCTGTGTGTTTATAGCAATGGGCCTTTGAGAGAGAGCTTCCACTATATGAATATAATCTAGTTTTATACCAATGTGATGTGCTTGACAGATGGACCTTCTTCTCTAAATGATACATATGTTCCAGTACTCTGTGTTGTGACTGCAGTTTGTGAAGGTGGTGGTGAGCGGAAGGGAGCTCCTCTGGCTGTGGGCCGGATGTGGTTCTGGGGCGGCGGCACCGGGTCATGCCCTCCTTCTGCCTTCTCTCCCGTTGCACAGTGGCTCAGCCACCAGGTACTGATGCTGATGGATATGGCCACGTCTCTACTGTATTTTTGCTTCATCTATAATGTTTACTCTACTAGATCCAAAGATTGATTTCTTCAGATTCTGCTTCATCTATAACTTAGAAGGATGCTGCTGCCAAAGGGCTTCACTAGCTTACCACCCTATACAGAGTAAGTTCACATCTTCTTTGCCTACGTTTTTAGTTCACGTTTTTATTGAATTCTTGTATACAACTTCCATATCTGATACTAAGATGAAAAGTGACGTGTCTGATTTATATTATTTTTAAGCAACAAATACAGGTTCCAACTCAAGGCTCCTGAAATATGCGCCTTACCACCAACTTGCACTTGCATCTGGTGACTCCTTAAATATTTGGACTTCAGATTCCATTGTGATTGTGTAATGCAACATCTTTTATTTAGGATGAAACAAATTAGCATGCCACTAAAATAGCTTCCTCAGAGAAAAATCTGAGCCCCTAGAACTGTTACAATGCATCATTTCAAGTGTTTACTGTGCCATGTCCACATTATCCCAATTATTTTCGATTCATAACAGTCTTTCCTGGCGGCTTCATAGTTTCAGTCATAGAGGTTACAGTGGAGGGAATTGTTTGACAGGAAAATTAGAAACTCTTTGGTCTCTAGAGATCATACGATCAGAGTGGACAAGCAACTTATTAGTGTTTGGCACTGAGGTGAAAAACGACAAGAATTTGCACTGACGGGCCCAATCTTGGACAAAAGTTTCAAAGAGACAACTCTTCAAATATAGAATTCATGTTGGCAATTGATATTTTCCCTTGATCCTGCTCTATACTCATGATGCCCTATTTCTTTTGCCTAGAATGACCCTTATAGTGCTTGGAAGGTCAAACATTTGCATAGTAGTCGTACAGTTCCAAATATTTTTTTTTAAGGCAAAACAGTGGGTGATTTTTTGAGCTGTAGGTATTTAGTTTGACATATTAATATACATGGCATGGAACTGCTATTTATCATGCTTCATGTCTACTAAATCTTAGTTCGGACATGTTCCCTTATCACAGGCAGTGCGCCCATTTTGTAAACATTTACCCATCACAAAATTTGATTACAGGAACATGTACACGATATTCATCATCCTCACAAATTGAAATTTGTTTTATGTTCTCAACAGTTTGATTGCACCTTAACTTGTGCTAATTTGAAGTGCTTTCATGTTTGTACATTTTTTTTTTTTTTGCCTTTTTCTCTCTCTTTGCTTCCATGGATATTGTTTGCCCAATTGTTTTCTCTTTAGATATCTTAGCTGTTCTACGTCAGCCACAGAAGTAGCCACCAGTTTGACATGCTAAGGAAATTGTGTATCTGTCCAAGAATGACAACAATGTCAAGGATAGAGAATATGGAACCACTATTTAGTCATGCATACATCTTTTGTATTGAGTTGCCAATAGTTATCAAAGTATATGTAAAGATTGCTGATAGTAGCTATTCAATAAATTTAAGCTTTCGTGATAGTGTATGTTATAAAATCATTGACCAACAGGAGTGACTTATTTTGTGCAAACGAACTGATCTTGGCCCACTGATTTACATTGTGTCCATTTTCAACAGAATAATTACATTCCCTGATGCACTTTTCCTTCAGTTTACATGACCCTCATAGGTGCTAATCTCAATGAATTATTCTCAGACTATTTGAAGTCATGGTCCACGACATTATGTGTTCTCACAGAACACTACATTTGAGGATCTTGCAGCTTACGTTGCAGTATTGGTTGGCAGACCAACCCAAGTTATCTTTACCAGAAAAGCAGAATTGGCCAGCACACTCTATTGGTAAATCTGTACATGTCACTGGGTAAGATATCTTGGTTCCAAATATCAGAGTAACAGCTCAAAACTGATTCTGCATATCCATTGACCTGAAAAACATCCTGAGTATCGATTTTTTCTGTTATCAACATATTGAATATTTGCTTGCCATCTATCAAAATATATGATGAACTATTTGATTATTGTCATTAATCGTACCTTGCTGCAAACTTCCCACCTACAGAATTAAGTTGTTGATTTGGCCTATCTAATTTTTGGTCGCTCATTCTTGCCTCTTCTCTTTAGTCTATCTTGTATATTTAAAGTTCAGTCACATTTTTTATCTATCCTATATTGATTCTTGCCTCTGGTTTTGTTGGTTCACATCTTGGTCCAACTTTGGCAAACCCAGAGCAACACTTGCTAAAATTGCCGCTTGCTAATATATTTTAAGAGAATGCACAACATGTTGTATGACTGTAAAT
This sequence comes from Hyparrhenia diplandra, assembly GCA_015847255.1. NCBI lineage: Eukaryota > Viridiplantae > Streptophyta > Magnoliopsida > Poales > Poaceae > Hyparrhenia > Hyparrhenia diplandra. The sequence goes on from JADLZK010012149.1 coordinate 82,603, forward strand.
GCAAAGTAGCTATTATTATGTTATTAAGAAAAACAAGATATTTTTGACTGGGATGATGGAAGCTGCATTAGACAGAGCAATGAATTGATAGTGAGGTTTGTGGTCATCCATGTCATATTGCAGTATGCAAGAGTTGCCATCTTTCCATCCTGATGGCCAACAGATGTCATTTGCGGTCACCTCCCATGAGTGGACTCTGCATCGCATTGCAGATGAATGATTGGCCAGCAAATTTAGGTATGCTATCCTTCTCTTTCAATTTTGCATGTTTCCAGTTTTATATATGGAGTCGTCAATTAATAAAGTATTACATCTAAATATCAATTACATGGCCTTCTGAATTTCTGTTTGACAATTTTTATTTTTTTGCCCTCCTTCATGTCATCTAAAGGGGTGCCTTCGCCTGTACCAATGCTACCCGATAAGAAAATACTGTTAGAGAGGGAATAAACTCTGTCTATTCCTCCAAACCCTAAAAGGGTGGGCAATATAGTTCTTTGTACATGGGCCTCATGGGCCTAGCCTCATGGGCCTACACATATACACTAACACTCCCCATGAGCCCGAACTTCCCGGCGCAGCGGAGATCAAGATCGGACATGAAAAAAGCAACACACACACAGGGGCCCCCCGCATCACAACTAGCCACGGGCGACGTTGAGGCCGGATCGAACTCGGAGAAGGTCGATGAGGGCAGACCCTTGGTGAAAATGTCGCCGAACCGGGAGGTGGTCGGTACATGGAGCACCCGAGCAGCGCCGATGGCCACCAAGTCGCGGACAAAGTGCAAGTCGATCTCCACATGCTTTGTCCGCCGATGCTGAACGGGTTGGTGGAGAGGTAGACGGCGCCGACATTGTCACAAGAGACAAGTGTGGTCTTTGTCGTGGGGCGCGGAAGCTCGCCCAAGAGCCGACGGCCGGGGAGGCCTCCGCCACACCGTTAGCAACAGCCTCAGACTCCGCCTCAGACCGAACGGAGACAACCGGCCGCCGCTTGGACGACCAGAGACGAGGTTGCCACCAAGGAAGACGGGCGATCCGGAGGTAGAGCGGCGAGTGTCGGACAACCCGCCCAGTCGGGCCGTCAGTGTAGACGACGAGCTCAGTGGAGGGAGACCGGTGGAGCATGAGGCCATAGTCACAGTGCCCACGAACATAGCGGAGAAGGCGCTTCATCGCAAAGAAGATGTGGTGCCCGGGGATCATGCATGTGAAGACAGATTCGCTGAATCGCGACGCGATGTCGCCCGGTGAAGGTGAGGTAATCGCAAAGCACCGCCCAAACTCGGGAAGGCAGAGGATCCGCCAGGTCACCTTCATCGCCAGAGAGCTTGGCCCCGAGTATCAACCGAGTAGCACAGGGGGTGACACGCCGTCATCTCGGCCCGCCGAGAATGTCCAGAGCATACCGCCGCCGGTGCAGAACAACCCCGAAGGGCGAGTCTCCACAAAGTGACCCCCGTGAAGTGGTGAAGTGGACCGAGATCCTTCATGGCAAACTCCCCGCCGCAAAGCCGATATGACATATTTGGCAATCGCGGACCGGAGGCGGTGAGGACAATGTCATCAACATAGAGTAGCAGTGTAAGCAGCCTCAGCCCATGGCGATAGACAAACAGAGAAGTGTCCGACTTGGCCTCTCGAACCCCAAAGTGAGAAGGTAGGTGGCAAACCGGGAGTACCAAGCACGAGGAGCCCGCTTCGCACCATATAGTGACTTGTTGAGCCGGCAAAACCGGATCAGCCGACCGGGATCAACAAATCCCGCCGGGCCGACTGCAGTATAATCGCCTCGCATAAGGTGCCATGGAGGAATGCATTCTTGACATCTAGCCGATGCACTTGCCAAGAGCAAGAGAGGGCAAGTGAGAGGATCGGCAAGCGACCGTAGCGTGCTTGACCACCGGACTGAAGGTCTCATCATAATCAACCCCGGGCGCCGGGTGAAGCTCGAGGACCCAGCGAGCCTTTGGCGCTCCAGACGCCGTCAGCCCGACGCCAGTGCGCCCAGATCCACTTGCTGCTGACCACGTTGTTACCGAGACGGACGCCGCACAAGGTTCCACGCCCCGTTGGCTAGAAGAGCCCTCGCATCTTCTTCCATCGCCGCGCAGTTAGGATCCGCCAATGCAGCACGGACAGAGGAAGGAATCGGAGAGACCGGCGGACCGCTTCCTCGGTGGCGGAGAGGGCCGCGCAGACGAGAACCCCGCCGCATGGCGAGTCACCATCGGGTGAGTGTGACGGGGTCTGCTGAAGGATCTCAAGGGTGGTAGACCGCAGGGTAACCACGGACCGACGTGGTGGAGGAGGTGTGGGGCGATGGTGGAGGAGCCGGAGTCGGGTCCGAGGCACCGGGCGCCGGCCGCGCGATTTAACGTACACCGCGCCGCCACGCCACGCTGGGTCCCGCCCGCGGTCAGGAATGACGCGAGGTCGGCCGCGCGGCGCCAGCAGGGGGCACCGGGCCGCGCGCGGCGCCGGGCCGCACGCGGGCGAGTGGCGCCGGGCCGCGGGGCGCAGCGGGGCAACCTCGGAAAATACTGCGGAGAAAGGCCGAACGCGAACCGGTGGCCGAACCGCCAGGTCGTGAAACGTAGACTCCAACTCGTGGATCGTGGAAGGCGTGGAAGAGGTAGAGTACGGAAATCCGACCGGGTTTAAGACGACGTGCCGGGAAATAAGCACCGACGAGAAGTGAGGTCGTAGCAACGGTACCCCCTTATGATCGTGGGAGTAGCCGAAAAACACACACCGTGTCGAGCGAGGCGCCAACTTGTGAGGAGTAGTGGCGGCGAGGTTAGGGGTAACAAGCACAACCGAAGACACGGAGGTGATCATAGCGAGGAGGTGTACCGAAGAGTGCGTGGTGTGGAGTGGGAGCAGGGGAGAGGCCGTGGAAGGAAGACGGTTGAGCGTAGGTGGCGGTGGGAGGCTCTCGCCCGTAAGGGGAGAGGCCCCGGAGAAGGAGAGTGCGCATAACATCGCTCGTGGTGAATCATCCCAAAGCCTTGCCGCTTCTGGGAGGAGGTGTACGGACAAGACACGCGGAGCCGAACACCATGAGCGAGAAAGAAGGAGCGGGAGGTGTTGTTATCAAACTCACGCCCGTTGTCATCACACCGGACGGCCTTGATGGTGAGGCCGAACCGAGTGGACACCCGTGCAAAGAAGTGGAGGAGAGTGGAAAGTCTCGGACTTGGCGCCGCAAAGGGAAAGTCCAAGAGTAGTGAGAGAAGTCATCGAGGAGGACCAGATAATACTTATAGCCGGAAATGCTAGGAATAGGAGAAGTCCACAAATCACGCTGAAGAAGAGCAAGGCATGCGCCGCACGCGAAGAAGAAGTAGGAAAAAGGAAGGCGCACATGGCGACCCAACCGGCACGCATGGCAGAGATGCTCATCGTGAGCCCGAAAGCAAGGGAGGTGGGCACTACGACCGAGGCGAGCCAAAGCGCCGCGCCGGGGGTGACCGAAAGCCGGGGGGTGTGTAGAGGAAGAGGGAGTAGTGGCAAGGGCAGCTGTGGTGGAAGGCGGTATAGCGAAGCAGTGAAGGCGGGGGAGTAAAGGGGTCCCGAGCTATCACAAATGAGGAGTGGCCGCCCCAGAGGCGGAATCCTTCACCGTGAGACCGTAGGGTCGAACTCACCGTAACAAGAGTTGTCGGCAAGAAATCGGGCGGATGGAAAGAAGGTTATGGACGATCCGAGGAGAAACAAGGACAAGAGGAAGACGAAAAGGACCAAAGGCGTAACCCACGGAGGTGACAGGGAAGAAACGACCCATTCCCAACCATGATCGAAGAGGGACAGAAGGGTGAGGAGGGCGAAGAGAAGAGAGGATGCCAAGATGAGGGGTAGTGTGGAAGGAAGCCCCCGAAGTGGGCGATCCACTCGGTGCAGACAGGTGGTGCTACCCCATGGTGCTGAAGGATGGCGCCATATCGCCGACTCCACCCCCGTGCCAGACGGAGTCGGCCCTGGCGGAGGTGGGGAAGGCGCCAGGCACGGACGAAGTAAGGGCCATCGCCGCGGGCGGAGCGGGGAATGAGGCCCGCCCATCGAAGCGCGCCCTGGCCATGGGTTGCCGAAGGATGGCCAGGACGGACCTCCTGCAGAGCAGGCAGGAGCCCCTGCCGAGGAGAGCCGCTTGGCCGCGAAGGGCACCGGGCGAGTACAAGAAGGCCACCGTGGCACGCCCGCGATCGGAGCAGCGAGGAGGCCGGGCAATAGGAGTATCACCAGTAGCGGTGGCAGCCGGGCGCTGGGTCACCACGCCGGCCCGATTCTGCTCCCCAGACGCGCAGCCGGTGGCGGTCGAAGCATGCGCCGCGATGGTGGTCCGGGGGCGTGACCAGCCGCCGGAGTAAGGCGATGAGCGCACGCCGGGCCCGGGTACTGAGGAGGAAAGAGGAGCTGCGCGCGCTGCCGCCGGGCTCGCGCTCACCCGAGGCCGCGGAGGGCAGTGGAGGGGCAGCAGCGCCGAGGAGAGGGCAGTAGCGGTCGTGGCGCGCAGGCGGCGCTAGACCGGCCGCCGCCGCGCCCGTAGGTAAACCGGCGCCCGAGGACGCGCCGGGGAGAGGGGAGGGCCGCGCCTCGCAGCCACGCCGCTTCAAGGTAAGCGCCACGCCTGCGGCGCGTACAGCTAAAGAAGAAGTGGTGGCAGCGCCCCGCCCGCAGACAGCGGGGGCGGTAAAGCACGTGGGTCGGGTCCCAGTAAGGCAAGAAGTGGCGGCGCAGCAGCAGAGGTGTTGGGGCTGCGCCACCAAAGCCCCCCGGCGGCGCATCCGGGCCCAGGAAGCACGCAGGGAGAGGGCGCAGAGGCGGGGCGCCGTGACCGGGGCTTCGTGGGCGAGGTGATGGAGGAGGACGGATCGACCTGCCACGCCGGGTACCGCAACATCACGGAGCTTGTCGCCGCTGGCGTGGCGAGGCGGCCGCGGTGGGTGGGAGAGGCAGAGGGCGCTACGGAGGAAGGCGGCCGCGGCAGGGAAAAGTGCGGCGGCGCCCAGGCCCGCGACCGCCATGCTCGCGCGTTCGCGGTGTGCGAGCAGCGGGCAGCGGTGGCTGCGGCAGCGCCATCCAGATCCGCCCTCACGTCACGGTGGCGTAGGGAAGGGAGGGAAGAAAGGAAGGTGGCTGCGCCGCCAGGAGGCGGGCGGCGCCGGGCGGCCGGCCGGCCATGGAAGGCACCGCGGTGGACGAAGGATCGGTAGAAGGATCGGTACCTAAGCTGATACCATGTTAGAGAGGGAATAAACTCTGTCTATTCCTCCAAACCCTAGAAGGGCAATATAGTTGCTGTACATGGGCCTCATGGGCCTAGCCTCATGGGCCTACACATATACACTAACAAATACTGCTGTGATATTCTCAGTTAGCAGATACTGTACATGCTACTGATTTCCTTATACTGTTTAGTCCCATAGTCTCATGCCATCCTGTTATTGTACTATGTTATCCCTTGATTACTTTCAGAAAGAAGAAGCTTTACAGAAAAGTGTTTCGGATTTCCCTGGTAGTAAATTCAATGCCTGCAAGTTAGCAACATATCACCTTTCATGCTCTCCTTTTCCATTATTGGTCGTGCACTCCTTTGTCTCATTAAATATAAATATGTATACTTTACATGCTACTATTTTTTTCCTGCAAATGCCAGCTTTGTCAGGTCATAGCAGCGAGAAATATTTTCTAATTTTTTCCAGGCTTGGTTGGAGAATGAGGACACCAATGCAAATTGAAGCGCACATACATAATTTCAGAGATAATTTTGTCACACACGTTTATTTTGAACACTTTATAGTGTGGACATATTGTCATTTCTGATGGCATATGCACCACAAAAGAGGAGTACCTGCTTATAAAATACTGAATGCTAAAAAAAAAGTGTAAAGTGAGCCACTTTTTAACCTACATGTCCATTCAGTATATTTTACGTTACGATAGGATGGCCTTGTTTCTCTGAATGCCCTTCTGTTTTTAGCCTGACGGAATCGTTTTCTTACACAATTGATTGGATATCCTTCGTCACTACTAAGTATGTCCTTCAATTTAGAGTAATGTAGACCATGAATAATTGTATGTAGCTTTGTGTCCCTATCATTTAGCAAAATAACATGCATGTATTAAACTGATTAGTGTTGCTGCCTTGCTGGTGTATTAGAACTAATTCAATTTTCTTTTTGTTGTCTGGAAATCTACTGGACAAGGCTCCCTGGTAAACCAGCAGGGGTTGAAGAAGGAAAGCCTAATAATCAAAATCATGCCATAATCTTCGTACAGAAGCACTTCAACTAATTCACGTGCACCAGGTGAACTAATTAATTATGCATTAGGTGTGAAGTTAGCAGGCTTCTTGACTAGATAAAGGAGGAAGCATTTAATATGAGAAATCTCTTGGAGTTCCTGCTTACACATGGAAAGTCGGAGCCTTACCTGCATGTACAATTGGCTCACTTTGCTTGGTGAATTTGTATCATATAACCCATTTTCTAGAACCACCATTTCATCGTATTTCCAAATTCGTAAATGAGGTTTTGCTAGGGAACAATGTCTTACCAGTTGCCACACAATATGATTAAAAAACATGAGAAGTAAACATGGCAATAGAACCAATATAATTGTGATAAACATCCCATGAACCCGGTGTATCAAATGTCATTGTGCCTGTTCTCCAAGGAAAAAGGAGATGAAATTCTGTATCCACATTACAAACAAAAGAACTTGACGTGCCTAACCTTCAATGCAATTTGACGTAGCATTAGTTAAATAAAAAACTGCACACAAGCACTGACATACATTTGTGAATATTTTGTAAAGACACCTATACCTGCTCGATCTGATACGTACTTTCGACACATCGCGATATAGCGCTTGGTTGATATGGTCCCTGTTGGAGCCTATGAGAAAATCCATGTTCAATTTTGGCCATTGTGTTTATTTGCACGTATGAATTTGGTTTTTTTTCGTTTCAGAATATGAACACTAATGTTGATCGAATTGTTATCTCAGGGATCAATGCTGGGCTTCATGACAGAGATGATGGATGGTTGCAAACAGATTGATCCAGGGATCAGAACTAAGGAATTTCTTGCCAACACTGCAGATGGACCACAGTCCCCTGATTCTTCCACTGTTTTAGTTGCTCAGTTTGATGGCAAGGTATTCTTCGTTGTTTAAGACTTAACCCTCTTTTTTTTACATCTAATGATGGTTGATTCTGTATATACTATCCTCCCAGACTTAGATATATTTCATCTACCAGGAAGAACCGCCTATTCGTGATCCCGGATCAGCAGCTTTGCACTATATCCACAAATATGTAGTGCACGCCTCCTCTAAATGTATGTCAATTACCATGCCTGCACTGTACAAGCAGTCACCCCCCTCTTATAGTTTGCTGTAAACCACCGAGACCACTGCCATATGTATGAAAAGTTGTCTCCATCTTCCTCTACATATACATTAGTAGATTTATATATAGATTTATCTTTTCTATGCAGATAACCGTGTTTATGGCATATGCATCTGTATAATATGCCTAGCCCTATGTAACATATATAAGTGGGTACCATACCTATGTATCAATGTTCAATATATATATACTATCTAAATATGCTCGCTTGAATCGGCGCGCAAAGGCGCGCCCCTTCCACTAGTTATACATCCAAGGCCGGCCTCCAGCCCTGGAACACTACGCTCGCTGGAGGTGCCTGCAGAGTACTACCAGATTAACCAAACCACATTACTACAACACACATTTGAAAATAAAAACAAAATTCAATTTCGTAATAATATATTCAAAACAGAAATTAGTTAACTCCTCAAAATACGAGAAATATAATTATTCTTAAACAAACGTGATATCATGTTAGCTAAAAACCTAATCACCTATCAACACCATATATTTCTAAGTAAAACATATTTAGAAATACAAATTATTATTCCTTAACATATATAAAAAAATTTGAACAGTTGTACTATTTAAGTTAGTTCAAAAACTAATCGGCTATCAAATGAAAATATATAATCCAAATAGCCCATGTACAAATACTCTCTCAAACGGATACAACATATACATATATTTTATCCACACAAAAAAAGGTCCATAAGGGTTAGCAATGGAGGGGTAGGAAGGGGGTAGTAGGGCCTTAATACCAGGGAAGATACATTGTGGAGAAGAATCAGGGAATAGTTACAGGAATATGGAATAAAAATTCATATTCTTTTTTTCCGCCCGAAAGTATATTGTTTGCTCCTTTGAGATGGAAGTGGATGGATGCCTACCCCAGCCCCTTGGTCCCACCTTATTACCAACCTAGAGAACCGCATGCCCAAGGGGTTAGCGGCGTTGCCGCCCTGTTTTCTAGTTACTTAATGATTTGAAAGTATATAAAAAGCCTTTGAGATAAATGCACCACACACCCATAGACACATTCTTCTGCTTTGGGGCCAACAGGCCCATGGACTCCCAAAATGATCATCTTGCCCCTAAAACTTTATCTCGGTTCACCATAGGTCCAAAGCTGCCCAGTCAGCGTTTTCTTGCCAACGTGGGCTGGCCAGTGTGGCCATACCTGTCTCCCAGACCATCATTGGCCCCTGTTCTTTTCCATCTTGCCCCCTCTGCTTTCTTCTCCTCTCATTTTTGCTAATATGATGGCTGGGAAGTGGGAACGCGAGCAGCACCAGCGCCGCCATCGCGTCCTCGGCGCAGATACGCGTGTCGTTGTGCATGTCCGGGAACGACGACAGCGCCAGCAGCCGCCACACCTTCACCTTGGCGCCGTCGCCGCACTCGGCTTGGTACGCGTCCAGCGCCTCCCCGATGAGCCTGCGCATCTCCGCCACCTCCTCGTCGACCACGGTCACGCCGTCGAAGCCCCCGCCCTTGACGATGGCCGCCGACGTTTGGTCCGTCATCTGTACCATGTCCACGGCGTACATGGTCAGCTCCATGACGCAGGACAGCGTGACACGTCCTGCGAGCCGTGCAACCCCACCACGAGGTGCAGCTCCGTGGACGGGTCGTGGTGCTGCAGCCCCATGAGGCGCTACTGCACGCTCCGGCGCGCCCACGACGCGATGCCCATCCCGACCATGGGCGTCATCACCACGTTGAGCGCCACCACGAAGATGACGGCCATGAACGACTTGCCCGTGATGATCCCGGCGTCAAACGCCGCCTGCGCGCAGTAGAGGTGGAAGTAGCGCTTGACGTTGAGCAACATCCCCAACGCCAGCGCCTCACCATGCGGCGGCCCTCCGGGTTGCGCGCGCCCACCCACTCGGCCATGGCCCTAGACACGAAGGCGGATACGATGACGACGACGAGCACGGCCGCCGTGAGCACCAGCTGCACGATCAGGGAGTCGGCGTCGGACTCGCGGCCGTCCACGCCCGTGTCGCGCCAAGTCATGCTGCCCACGACGATGAGCATGGTGGTGAGCATGTCGGAGGCGATGCCGGCGCCCACGGCGAAGCGGCCCACGGCGGCGCTGCTGCTCGCGTTCTGCGGTGGATGCGGACGCACGGCGAGCTGCACCGCCTCGACGGCCAGCTTAGCGTGCGCGGAGGATCGGATGGTGTACGAGCCGTTGACATGGGTGGCGTAGTAGGGGACGTACACGTTGTCGCCGTGACGGAGCCACGCCGTGTCGACGGCGTGCGGGCGAGGAGAAGGGACATGCACAGGATCGCGCCGAGCGAGGGGAGCTCGAGGTCGTCGGGCGCGGACATTGCTGCCCGCCACACGGTGCCAACCGCCGCGGCACATGACTAGACATTGCTGTCGCCATCATCGTCGCAGTATAGTAGCTCGCTGAAGAAGTCATTAAGGCTGGCCCTACGTACATGCAAGAGCATTAGCAGAAATGAGAGGGGAAGAAAGTAGAGGGGGCAAGATGCAAAAACAGGGGCCAATGATGGCATGGGCAGTGGCGGACCCAGCTTTTGAGCATAGGGTGGTCGCCATAAAAAAATTCAATTGGGGCTGGGCGCACGGGCGGATTGGGCGCTGGGCGGGGCGACCGCTTGGCAACGGCGGACACGGGCGGCCGCGCGATGCCGCAAACACGGTTTCCCCTGCTTTGGAGCGACGGCGCTGGCGTCGGCCGCTTTAGTGCGCGAGCGCCCCTGGTGTTCAAGTAGACGGTTCGACTCTGCCTTGAGTTGCCACACGCCCGCACGTAATGTGTTGCCGCACGCGCTTGTGAATGAATCATTGGAACCTGGGAGGCCAGGAGTATTCGACTTCTTTTCTTCTTCTTCTTTTTTTTTTTTTTTTGCATTTTCTATTTATATCCTATATGCATGACATGTAGATTCTTTTTTTTTTGCATTTTCTATTTATATCCAATATGCATGACATGTAGGGCCCCGGGGTGGTCGGTGGACCACCCAGATCACCCCGTGGATCCGCCCCGGGCATGGGAGACAAGTTGGGCCATCTTTGGCTAGCCCACGTTGGCAAAAAACGTTGATCCGCAGCTTTGGACCTGTGGTGAACCAAGATACAAGTTTAAGGGGCCAAACGATCATTTTGAAAGTCCATGGACCTATTTGATTTAACGAGACAAGTCCATGAACACGTGGTGCATTTATCTTTTATATAATTCTACCTAATCGCACTCAAAGCGGATTCAGCTTTGGAACAAATATATAATATATAACAGTTTACCATTTGTGTTTGGCATTCTCAAAATTTTGCCAAAAAACTTTAAAAATTTCCTCCAACAGTTTGGTATTTGGAGTTGGCAATTTAGTGAGCATTGGCAAATTAGGCCGCTTGGCGTATTTTTATTGCGCGACGGCACATCATTACGTATTAGATGAGGTGGAAGGACATAAACATAATTTTGTTTCTCTTTTAGGGTTCCTAATGTAAATTAGATCTGAGTTTGACAAGTGAATTATGCGAAACTGTGGGAGATAAACTCTTTTTTGATCTGGCATTTGGATTTGGGAGTTGGCAAATCAGGGCAATTGCCAAACTATAAATGGGGAACCGTTGGAGTTGCTCTAAGCTAACTAGTTTTTTGGCTGACTGATGACCGGTGGCTGGTGGGGGATTCCTCGAGTTTTAAAAAATGCTTTTCTATTTTTTTTGGCTATTTTTTGATGTTAGAAATCACCATTTTGAAAATGATTTGCAAAGGCAGGGGAAACCGCCCCTACAGACCATCACGAGCTACACCCTAAAAGCCTGTTATATAGTAGTGGCAAAGAGCTCGAACCGTGTCAAGCAGGTCCGCATAGTCAGGTTTTAGAGTTTAGGATTTAGGGTTTAGGGTTTGGATGTTCCTAGTTAGGCTGCTACACCTTGATGCAATATAATAATTATATTATTATGGAACATCTTTCTCTATTGAAACATATAACTTCAACGGTAAACTTTCCAATATACTTATTTACACCAAAAAAAATCCAAAAATGCAATTTACTATAATTTATGAACAAACAGTAGTGGCAAAGAAACTAAACTTGAATATATAAGTTTTGATTCATAATGCACTGGATGAGACCTTGTTTGAAGAAATTCCAAGATAATATAAATCACAAGCCCATGAGCCATGACACGTTGAAGGCTGTCAAGTGTATTATGACTTTTCCGAGCATCATGGGAGTGTTTCTAAATCCTATTGAGAATAAAAATGGTGTCTACATAATACATATTCTGTATTCACTACTACAACACACTAGTAAAGAATAGACTTTTCGATCAGAGCTTTAATCTCGAGCATTTTTGAGCCGGAACTAAGAATGTAGTAGTCCCGGTTGGTGACATCAACTGGGACTAAAATCCCATGCCCAACGGCTACTCCAACAGCTTTTGCAAGAGATGGGCTTTAGTCTCGGTTAGTTATTCAAACTGGGACAAAAAGACCACCTTTTAGTCCCGGTTGGTGTTATCAACCTAGACTAAAGGTCCTCCAACCTTTAGTCCGAGTTGGTAATACCAAGGGTGGCCTTTTAGTCCAGGTTGGTGTGTTGCCAACCTGGACTAAAGATCTTTCACCCGGGATTAAAGGCCCTATATGAGTCAATTCAAAAGGAGGGCGCCGGGACTTTGTCATATGTGGTGTGCAACCGAAGTTGGTAAGGAATCTACATGCTATGCAAAGGGTAAAAGATGTGCACCGTGCCGTGCCAGGGGGCGTGCCTCGCGTCGAGGGAGCGCCTGTGCACGCACGCCGTGCCATTTTGGCATGCCATGCTTCATTGTGCCGCCCGTGAAACATGGCGTTGGAGCCGCACGCCAGAGAAGCAAAGAGGGAAGGGAAGCCGAGGCGGCGGAGGTCGAGGTTCGGGCGGCGCACACCGGAGAGCTCGAGACGACGCCGCGACGGGTGAGCACCGGCGCCGGCACCGACGCCGATTCCGCCGCCACGCCACTGGCCTAGCTCGGGCGCTGAGGCCAATCGCGCGCGAAGGAGACGAGCCGCCAGGGAGGTGGAGAGGGAGATGGCCGCCGCCGCTGGAGGATCCACGAGGGAGGGAGAGAGGAAGGCGGCGAGGGAGTCGCGCCACGGGCGGGCGCCGACGGAGACCGCACGAGGGAGACGGAACCGCGAGGGAGATGGGAGTCGCCTCGCTGTTCGAACTTCGCGAGGGCGGCCGGGGAAGGGATAGGGTCGCGGGCGTGGGAGGGGAAGTAGTAGCGTGCCAGCCGGGAATGAAATGTGTGAGTAGCGTGCCTCGTGAATCGCCGTGGGTTGGCTGGCACCAGGCCGCCAGGCGCGTCGTGCGTGCCGTGCCACGGGCTCGAGGGGCAGCCTGCACGCCATGGCCCCCGGGCGGGCGGGCCAGCACGTGCACGGTGGAGGCCGTGCCGCGTCCGATGCTTCGGCCGTGCCAACGGGCCGCGTGCTGCATGCCCATATATAGCAAAGGGTCTTGTGTTTGAATCTCACACACTACTGTTTAAGTCTCTAAGATTTCATTATTTTTTTTTGGTTTTGAGGATGGAGTTGCTTAACCAGGGGATCCGAGTGGCAATCCCGGTTCCCAAAACTGTTATTAAATGGTGGTTGGGAAACGGTACTATTCTCTATTACTAGTGACAGGATGGAGCACACGAAAACGTGTACGTGGAAACCCACATTATTAACTCAGAATGTGTTTCAAGTACTATTATTAACATGGATCGCGGGACACAGGGAAGGGTAATAAGTGAAGACATTGACCCTTCCCACAACGGCAACGACACGATCATGAATGCATGGAAGGAAAATTCCAAACAAACATATATATAGAAGAGCATGCACAAAAATGCACTATATATACATGACCAATAATATATGAATGAGAGAATCCGAGCAGTCTATAGTAGTGGCTAGGAAGTTGTCTTGGGTAACCATGGTGTCACCAAGGGGTTTGTAATCGTTATTGTACTACTGTCTGCTTAATAAAAAACACGCTTTTACGCATGATTATAAAAAGAACGAGGATCGGAGCAAAATATGTAGAAAAAATATATATTCCGTACTATCGAAGGATAATTGAAGCAATAACTCAACTCAATTTACATTAATCTCAAGATGTGTTTATATAGAAAATACATGGGGATATGCATGAAAGGATAAAGCGAATATGAAAACAAATTAATATATTCCAACACGTTCATAATCTTTGTCACACTCATAGTCCATATCCATGGGGTTGCCCTCTTCAAGCCGCAATGGGCAGTGGACGGGCACGATTCACCATCAGCCTCTTTGAAATCAACACCATAGCGGTATGAGTGGCATCCACGAACGCAAAGGTGCCGGCAAGACCAAGGAGCGAGCATCGCACCGCAGCGGGGACGCCGCCCCGGCGCATGCCGTCTAGGCCCCAGAAGATAGCCCCGGCAGCGAGGAGACTATATCCACCCTCACTCCCGCGTGCGAGGTTCACACCGCCCTCGACGGCGGAGAACGCGGCGCAGTAGGCGCCAAACCTGCCGGCGACCTGAGGCGCGTGCGTGCTTACGGCATGAACGACGCCGGCGAGGCAGGCGCCTCTTGGCGAACTGCGGAGGGCCCTGACCACGTGGAAGGCGGAGCCACAGGCTAATCCATACGAAAAGAATTCGCCCACGAACTCGATGACGCCGTAGACGGGGTGTGGCGACGGGTCGTATCCCGGCAGGTCGCCTCCCATCTCCCGTACACAGCAGGTTTCTTGTGGTTCTTTTTTTTTTTTTTTTTGAATCGTGGTTTCTTGTGGTTCTATTGGCAGCCAAGCTAGGAACCTTAGGGTTTTCCTAATTCTGATGGCCTTTTTTTGTTTGGCGAGGACTAATTCTGATTCTGATGGGTACCATCGGTTTTTAAGGGCCGGAACCGTCGCCCAATTAAACCCCAAACCGAGTCTGGGCAGACTTGCACCCTTCCCTTGTTCGGAATTCGAAATCTCTACAACTTTGGAATCTCTACACGACCGGGGGGGAAGAAGTCACGATCTGGTCACCGAAAATCACGATCAGCAGTTTACAGCCTCCACGTATAGAACCCGATCGACGCCATTGCCAAACCTCCGGTTTCCTCTCACACAATCCACACCTTCTTCGCAGCCGCCAAACAATCGCCGCCACGAAAAGACCGCCGTGGACCTGCCGAACGCCCGTCAACTCGATCCACCCTACGCTGCCATCGACAAGTTAACTTGTTTGGAAACACAAGTTAAGCAGCCACAGGTCTTTGACAGCTTTTGCTCTCTGTGAAATCACCACACTCTCCGTGGCGAGGGACTTGTCCACCACCGTCTGTGGCTTGCCACACTGCCTAACATGTGGCGTGGTAACCGATGGCCAGCATCCAAACATCAGCACGACGTCATCCGAGTCCCCTCCTCGATGCGGCTCCGAGAAGGTCAGAAGGAGACAAAGCATCCCCTCTCTCGCTGGCACCGACGCAGAGGCCTCAAAGTGCATGCAAGTATAGCAACAAGGCGACGTGGGTGCAGGTGAATGACTGTGCCGAGCCATTGTCCTCCACCGGTCCACCCCAGTTGGCGTGCGTGATGAAGGTGGTCACATCCCCTTGGGCATTGATGCAACGCAGCCGTAGTTCACAAATGGAGGAGTTTGAGTTATCACCGATCTTCAGACATCAGTGACATTAGTGCCTCCCCTCCAGACCATAGGTGGGAGACCAATCTAATTTGGACATACATGGATTTTTGACAAATGACTTAGAAATTTAAATTTTAGTGGGGACCACCTCTTTCTAGTTCATTTTTTGAACTAGAAGGTATCCATTGGACATCCATGGACATCAACTTCCACCTAGACTCAGGACCCATGTGGCCATGCATTGTGCCCCGGATGTTCAACAGGCTGGCTCCTAGTGGTGTTCTCGAGCCTGCGCCAGGCCACGATCAGCAAGTGGACTTTGACGAGAAGGCGTGTGAGATTCAGCAGCAAAGCTGAGCTACGCCACCGAGATTGACAACCTAGCTCTCCAACAAGTGCTAGCAATACCTGTAAAACACACCCCCTACTTAGTTGTTTAGGGTGCTACCAATTTCTATGCTACTCATATTTTGTGTTTTACTCAAGCAATGCTCCCCTTAAAACACACCCCTAAATTCGGTTTAGCAAATCAATGACGTGTGAATCTCATTTATCATCCTCTCTCCCATCCTCTTCGTCTTCCCCAAATCTTCTTCCAGTACACAAGATCGGAGGTTTGCCTCGCGACGTTGGGGAGACACCACGGGGACGAGAGGAGGTCCCGCTTTGGGGACAGAGGCGCCGGCGGCCGTCCGCGCCGCGCCTTGATGTTGCCTCCACGGGAGACGCCGCCGGGGACGAGGAGGTCATGCTTGGGGGGCAGAGGCACCGGCGCCTTCCGCGCGCCTTGGAGCTGCCTCCGCTGGGAGACTTCGCTGGCAAACGCCCCGCGTCGTGCCCCGCAGCTTGCGGGCTGGGCGAAACCGCCGCGCGCCGGGCAGGGGGTGCCGCCGGGGGGCTGGGAGGTCGCGCCATCGCCACCGGGAGGGCCGGGAAGTCGTGACCGCCACCGGGGCATGGCCGCGGAGAAGGAGTGTCGGGCCTGGATGCGATGAAGAACTAATCGATGCATCCGTGAGAGGAGAGAGAAAAGGTAGGGTGGAGAGTAGAGGGCCAACGGAAATAGGGGGAGTGGAGGAGAAAGTAGGGGCCATTAAACTTGGAGGGTGGAGTAGGGGTTTGCTGGATCGAGCTATGTTTTTGTCCTCACCCCCAAATCCTCGAGTAAGGGGACATGTGGGGGCATTGCTGGAGATGCTCTAAATATCGCGGCTTGGTTTTGTCGCCTTTTGGACACAGAGAAGGAGCAAGATCAACAAGAAGATGAAGGTGCTGCCGCGTTTTTTGTTCTGATGTTTTTTTTTTTCTGTGAGCCAATAGGGCATCTGCACGGTGTCAATGCATGTTTTTATACAAAACCAGAACATTGACATAGAATTAGTTTAATAATATAGTATGCAGCTTTCTTGGTTCTTCATCCAATCCGTAACAAGACTTGCATGATTCTTGATGCCAGTGTGGCCTTATTGTACCTTTTATTATTATTATCATTTATGATTTGAAGAGGGAGAGGGCTTCATTATTATTTATATATATGTACCTTTCATCATTTCATTAACCCACCATGGCCAATCTATTAATCAATACCAAAATTAAGCACGTCCGTGTATATCCGGATCCGTTGGATGGCAATTTTGGCATTATGTACACGTCAAGATGTATATTGTTATTGTGTTCTTATTTCACTGACTAGAGCCCGACGACCTGAGGGTCGGAGGGCCTGGTCCTGAGTTCCTCCGATATCCATGGTTGCAAGGTAAGGTCATGACCTGCAGTTTCTTTTTTTAGGAACAACCACTTTTATTTATTCATGGTTGGTTACTTGATTACAAACGCCCTCGAGGGGCTTACAAGAGCGACGCGGTTCACTTTGTCTCTAAAAGTAAAAAACTTATAGCTATACAATGTGCATCTACATTCATTCTCCTATTCCCATGCCCAAAATTCACCGCTCGAAATTCCTTAGCTCTCTCTTTAATTTCAATAACAATCTGCCCATACTTGCCCCGGCCAGGACCCTTCAAACTTCTGATTATATTATCACAGTCTGAAGCCATCGTATTGGAATTCAAATTCAGGTCTACCACAAGATCAATTCCCTCCCTGCAGGCCAGCACTTCGGCAACTTCAGGGTCAGTATCCCCTCCACCACCAGAGCTGAGGCACCCAGGAATCTACCACTGTGATCCCTCGCTATCGCTGCTAGAGATGCCCTTCTGGAATTTTTTTGAAAGGGCAGCGTCCGAGTTGATCTTCACCACTCCCGCTTGGGGCGGTGTCCATCTTACTGCATGGCTCGACTGCATAGCAGTTTGAGTCTTTACTTCCTTGAGCTCATGCAACTCATCACAATACCTGTTGACGAAATCATGAATTGACAGAGGGCTTTGGTAGTTGTTCTCGTGAATCGCCTTTCGCCTCGTGTACCAAACTGCCCAAAGCGTTACAGCAACTCTGACTGCATCTCCGTGTGGCAAGGCTTCAAACAAGTTCGTTATCCACCCCCTCGCGTCAATCTCCTGCGTGTTGCACAAATGATCAACTATTTCTTCCTTCTCTAGAGCCCACACACATTTGGCCATATAGCACTCCAAGAGAATGCTGTTGAAGCCTGAACGCGGGAATAAGATCTGAACTAGCTTTCGGGCTTGCCTGGCTTTGTGGCTTCTGGACTTGTCCGCTTGTGGCCTGTGTAATAATGAACTAATGATCCATCGTGTATTCGTGTCCATGTCCTGGACGCATTTGCCGTTTCGTTTTCAGCGCACGCGACGGTGCCGGCCGCCTGACGGTTCTCATAATCGCATTCGCATCCCACCATTCCATCGCTAGGGCTGCAGGGCAAGTTTGTGATTTTGTTGACAGTGAGCCTGCCGCCGGCGCACGGCGATCACCGGAGTTTGCCGATCTGGTTTGGGCAGCGATAGCGAGCTGGCGAGCGCGGCGATCACGATGAGACGAACTTCTAGTCTACTATAAATCTACTGACGTCACCTTACCTTTTTTTTTTTCGTCCTCCACCACTGGGCTAGCACCCTTGACCATGCACTGGCCGGGTAGCGGATCATCTTACCCAGCCAGGTAACACTTCAATGCTAGCCATTGCCCGCACACACACCCTAAGCTTGTCGATGTTCAATTTCAAGGGTAGTATATTTATTTGATTTTAATCATTGCTAGTTTGTGCTGAAGGTATTGCTTTGAGAAACGAGTCTCTTAGGCTAGGCGTGGAGATTTGCTCTTGTCAAGCACTTTCTCTACAACAACATAAAAAACAAAAGGAAGACTGTCATTTGGTGCGGTAAAAATTTCGCCTCACCTTTCACTCTCACCATGCGATCCCACACCCCCTTCCCACGCGGTCTCCTCACACAAGCAATCTATATTTGGCAACACCCAATCAGGGTTTGCATGGAAAGCATGCCAATAATATAAGGCAACCACCAAATCTCCTCACGCAAATAATATAATAAGGCAACCACCCAATCTCCTCACGCAAATAATATAATAAGGCAACCACCCAATCTCCTCACGCATGCGATTTATATTAGCCAACCACCCAATCTTGTGATCCCGCGTCCCCTTCCCTCCGCATGCGGTTTCCTTCCCTACGCGATCTCTGCCCCGCCAAATTTGTGGAGACCTCGCCTTTGACGCGACAATGCCCTACACCGCATCTACCACTCCCCACCAGAACTTCGCCAAGATTGCCGCCGCGACAACGCCATCGACACACCGACGCCGATCTTTGCTCGCGCCCACCGGGCCGCGCATGAAGCCCCGCATCGAGACCTAGCCGAGTCAACGACCATTGTCGCTTTGCCAGCGTATGACCACCACACAGAGACACCGGGGAGGTTATTGTGATCACCTCGCGAAATCGTCCAGTTGTTTTGCGGTCGTTGACCTCCGCCTTTCCTCCAATCTATTCCTCGGAGTCTCCTTGATCTCTCAATGGAAGCTAAACAATGTGCATTTTAGGACTTTTCCCAAGCCATGGCGGACTCTTCCACATATAGCCTCACCGCCAGCTACTCCAGCAAGCCTCCGGCGCCGAGCCCAGCAATCTGTAGTGACCGCCTCACATACCTCACCCTCTGGCGGCGCGCATAGGCGTACCGCGCGCACATATAGCGTGCAAACACCATGACCAAGCGAAGCAAGCGCCACCTAACGGATGGGATGCACGTTCTTCCCTTGCTAGCTTGGTGACATCATATGACATCATGTACATGCAATATGACTTTTTCTCGAAGAATAATAAATCTGAAAATACAATATAAATACACATATACTTGAAATGAATTTCTCAAATTTTCTGTCCTGGCCATTTTACAACTTCCCTTCAAATTATTTGCACTGTGGTATAGTTTTCACATTAAGACACACTCTTACTGAATATATTTTAAGATTATTACAAAAGTTCAGTTTTTTTTTGTGACCCTTGTAGTTCCCATCAGTTTATTTGTCGGATAAGAGTGATAGAATAATGGTAAGGTTGGTCGAATGTTAACAAATGCTTTCCCGTTCTAAATGATCTGTTGAAAACATTGTTCAATCCCATGTAGTAGTTCATAATGTCACTTTAATATTATTGTTTAATTTTATAGTATTGTTACCTTATCATGCGATCTCTGTTTTTATATAAAATTTTATTATCCCGTAGCAACGCACGGGCGTTTAACTAGTATATGTATATTTTTATGAAAGTAATTTTCAAGACAAATCTATTGATATGGTTTTTACATTTACAAACTCAACTACTTAAAAGTTATTCATGATTTATGTTTCCAATGCTTGACTCAAACATTTTCCAAAACGTTCTCTATTAGTGATACAGAGGGAGTATCAGTTAAGAAATGTAGCTTCCTAAAAATTGTGCATGAGCAAAAAAACACAAATGTTTTCTAACACGTGGGTGCGTATGTGCATGTTCACAAGTATAAAAAGCACTTTCTTCTCAAACTCTTAATTCAAAAATTTGGTTAATTTTTATGGCAAAGCCTCCCAACCCACTCCACACAAGTTGGAAGAGGAAGACTCGTGGAGAAAAAAAGGGGGGATGGTGACTGTATTTATAGGCCTCACGATTAACCGCGTGGCGGGCGCCTTAACTTGTCCGCCACGTAAAAATTCGTGTTAACCATGGCGGGCGCATGCTAACGCGTCTGCAACGGTAAATTGAATAACCATGACAGCGCGTTATGGGCGCCCGCCACGGTTAAACAGTGATCTTGCGTGGCTTGATCCTTTAATCGTGACGGGCGGCCGGGCGGCCACGCCGACCAGGGAATTACCGTGGTGGACAAACCGGGTGCGCATCGCGGTCAAGATTTTCGAGGTTGACGCAACATCATTTCGTTACTAGTGATTTCTCACCGGTTCGTAGAAATGAGATCTTTGTTTAGATGGCTAAAAATTGGAACCGATGTCACATCGCATAATCTGAAGCACGTTTTGTTTGTTAGTGTTAAATATCATCCTACCATGGAGTAACTAGGCTCAAAAGAACCGTCTCGCAATGTACATCTAAACTGTGTAATTAGTTATTTTTTTACCTACATTTAATACTTCAAACATATGTCTTTTGATGTATTTAATGTGATGTGATGGAGAGAAAGTGAGAAAAAGGTTAGAAACTTTAGCAATCTAAACAGGGCCGCTTCTGCAATGTCTGCTTCACTGTTCTGGTTTTGTTTTGTCCGGGCCATGTTTCTTGCTCCTCTGCACAAGGTACTGAGTACGTGAATGTTTGAGATCAAGAGATTGATATTTCTAAACTAAACTAGTTTGAAGGCAAGTGTCCTTGACCATCTTGCACCTAGTTTGCATATAGAACCAAAATTTGAATTCCACAACCAAAATTTAAAATTTGAATTAGCTTGGAGTGCCTGGAGTGTAGGTTGAGAAGGGCTTAATCAGTGGCGGATCCAGGGCCCGACAATCCGGGGCATCCGCCCGGGCTCTTACGCTGTCACAAGCTTAGCTAGCCATTAGATTACGCTTTGCTGCAAGCTCCATGAGAGCGTTGGATTCGCTAATGGGCTTAATGGTAATATTGACCAATCATATATGTAACCTTGGGACGGTAATGTTTTAGCAACATGGCTAATTGGCTTAATGGTAATATTGACCAATCATATATATATGCAACCTTGGGATGGTAATGTTTTAGCAACATGTGAAGAATAAAAATTTGGTATGATGGTTCGTTTTTGTTGACGTGTGGGTTTGTGGCATGGTATGGCAGATATGGTTATGGTTGGGATATGACCTGGCGGATGGTTCTGATTTGTGGTGGACCTGCCAGGATTCTAAATATATAGGTGTGGGTTTGTGCCATGGTATGGCGGATATGCTTATGGTTGTGATATGACCTGGTGGATGGTTGTGGTATGTGGTGGACCTGCCGGGATTCTAAGGACAGATTCCCGAAGCATGAAACTCAATAAATAGTGGAACCATGAGGTCTATATTCTACAACTTGGCTAATTAATTAGAGAATCTCTTTGTGTTATTAGTCTCATGGAGACATAGGTATAGAAGAAGGCTTCTATACATGCAGGATAGGCCTAGGTACAAGAGTGAGCTGCTAGGCTTGCCTAGTTCTGTGTGATGGTAGATTGCTAGGTGTGTTCTATGAGAACTACATATGGGAGGAGTCTTTGTAAAGACCTTAGAAGTGGGTCAAGAGGATGATCAACTCGGGATATTGGAAATCACGACTTGTAGTGAAAGTGTGCAAGTTTTACACAGTGCAAAACTGATACATAGTTGTGCTTGCTATCAAGAGCGGCTTGGAATTTTTGAGATTAGTGGATCTTGATGGTTGTCTAGTTTTCTTCGTAAGGGAATGGATGATTCAGGGTGAGAACTTGGATGGTATCCAAGTGTTTGGTGGTTTGTTTCTCTTTGGAGACAATGGTTTCACCTAGTAAATAAGTGCTAAGGATTAAGGTAAATGTTGTTGTTGCTTAAAGTGCTTATGTCAAACCCCACAAACCTTTCCTTGATATAATCCTCATTTCATACTTTCCTACACTTATGGAGTACATTTTGATGTACTCACCCTTCTTCTTTGTCCCCCCATGCTACCCCACCTAACTAGTCAATTAAGAGTTTGAATTCCATGAAGGGAAATTGATTGGATCTAGGCTAGTGTACCCCTAGTCAGCTGCCCCGTGAAGATGGAGACCCTGCTCCACTGAAGCTCTTTGTGTAATTTTTTAGACCCTCTGTTCATTCTGTAAAAGAAGTTATCATTTATGTAATAAACACTATCACTGTTATTATCATTACATGTATGAATAAATAGATCCTAGAATAGCGCAAAACTAATTTGAAACAAAACGAGGACTCATTTCGCATCTTCTAGCCCCTTTGTCTCAAAATGTGTGGGGATGTTGGTGCAAAAGCAATCTGAAAGCACTGAGGGACTCATTAGCTCCCTCTAGCCCTAAAGGAAAAGTCTACTTAACCCCCTGAACTATTGGGGTGTGTCTAACCATTGCCACGAACTTCAAAACCGCTTAACCAATACTCTAAACTTTACAAAACCGTCTAAATCACCCCCGGGCGGTTGTCTTTGGGTGGTTTTGCCTACGTGGCTGCCACGGTGGAGTGGTTTTGCCACGGTGACGCTTTTTGGGGCCGTAGCTCGTCTCACTCGCCATGTGGGTCCTGCTCGTTAGCTTCATCTCCATCCTCCATCCCGCTATAGTAGAAGAGGGAAAGCGCAACTGCAATTGACGAGGACTAACCTTGGCAGCGGGCAACAAACACCCACACGCCACCAACAGCATCAATCACACCATGAGTATAGTACCAACAGATCCATCCATCAAATCAAATCAATTCGCAAGCTAGCTAGCTCGAGAAGATAGAGACGTGCTCGCTCTTGAAGAAATTGAAGAAGAAGTCATTGAATAGCGCAAGCGGGGACGTGGAACGCCTCGGCTGGACTGCGCCACCCGCCGCATCTCTTCGCCCGACGCGCCCCATCCGCCAAGACGCCCCACCCGCGGCCTCGGCGCGCCGGTACTCATCGTCCTCCTCCTACGTCGCGGCGCTTTGCTACCGCCCGACCCCCGCCTCCGTCGCCGCGGGTAGGGCATCACCGCGGCCTTCCCCGCGAGCAGCCCCTTGTTTCCATGGACGCCGCCGCTCTCTGGGACCGGGAAGGAGTAGGGCCGAAGTGCGTCTGCGTGGCGGCGACCTGCGGGCGGGTGGTGGGGCGCCCGGCGCTTGGGACCCGAGTGGGAGAGTGGATGCCGGGAGATCCGAGGTTCATCGTCATCGGTTCGGTTGCGAGTTCCCCTCTTCAGAAAGCGAGGCTAGAGGAGGGAGATAAAGTTGACTAGTGGGACCCACATGGCGGTGAGACGAAGCTGCGCCCCATGCGCCACCATGGCAAAATCACTCCACCGTGGCTGCCACGTAGGCAAAACCACCCAACAAAACCGCCCCAGGGGGTGATTTAGACGGTTTTGCAAAGTTTAGGGTATTGGTTAAGCGGTTTTGAAGTTCGTGGCAATGGTTAGACACACCCCAATAGTTCAGGGGGTCAAGTAGACTTTCCTAGCTCTAAATAAACTATGGGTTGGCGTAGAAGTAATCCAAATGCACTAAGGGCCTTATTTTATGACTCTTCACCCCTCGTGAAAGGTCCCTAGTGGTTTTTGGTAATTGAATGACAATATTAGGTGGATTAATAATGTGTGATTGAGATAATACACAGGAGATTAGTTCACATGTGATGACACAATGAAGGAGCTTATTGCATATGAGACATGACATGGAGTCATGTGACCAAGGTGGTGAAGATCAAGACAAGGCTTGGCTTGATGGACCGGTTGCAAGTGTGAAGGGCAAGTCGAGGCAGTGAAGTGATGGACCGCGAGGCGGTGAAGCTTGGGCAAGACTTGGCGCCGACGGACCGATGCGACGGTGAAGATCAAGTGAGGTCAAGATCGATGGACCAAGAAGTTCATGTGATGATATGAAATGGAGCATATCATTCTTGATCGTGTTGGTGCATGTGTTGCATCGACACTTGGAGATGGAGCAGAATGGAAATGCGCAAGGCAAAGGTATAACCTATAGGGCATTTCATTTCGCGGTCATGAGAAGCTTAGAGAAGTTTATGACCGGGTTTAGGATAGATGGCCGTACTATCAAGAGGGGCAAACTTGTTTGCATATCGGTCATCTAGAGCCACTTGTGCTATCTAACTTTGCGATGTGTTAGGATCGAAAGTGGCATGGTGAGATCAAGAGAAAATTCTTTTTGAAAATGATTCTGAAAATTCTAACACATATGCACATGGTGATGTACACTTGGTGGTGTTGGCACATTTGCAAAGGAGAAGTTGTTTCGGTGTTTCTCGGACACTAGGACTGCTCTTGGAGTGAAATACTGCTTTGATCCATTGTGCTTTGGATCAAGTAACCATGTGGGTTGTGTAGCCCTCTAAGTAAGCTTTTCATAGAGTCTTAGATCATCGAAAACGGAGTTCGGATGAAAGAGTTATGGTCGTTTGATCGGGCGAAGGTCCTGCTAAAAAAGGAGCGTCGGACGCTGAGACTAGCGTAGGGCGGCCCCGGCGCATAGCGCCTGGCACGTCCGGCGCTTGTTGCTGAGCGTCCGGCGGATCGGTGGGTTTGCACCCTCTCTGGACCGCGTTCGGGGCTGCGCCTGGCGCGTCCGGCGCTGTTGAAAAGCGTGCCAACGGAGTTGCTCGGGGCTGGTTTGTACGGCGCCTGGCGCGTCCGGGCAGTATAGAAAAGTGGGTTTCCGACCCCAACGGCTCTTTTTTGATGGGGAGCCTATATATACTTGTTTGGCCGGCCTTGGGAGGTCGATTAGCACACTTGAGCCTTGGTGGCTGGTATAGTGGTG
This sequence comes from Hyparrhenia diplandra, assembly GCA_015847255.1. Lineage (NCBI taxonomy): Eukaryota > Viridiplantae > Streptophyta > Magnoliopsida > Poales > Poaceae > Hyparrhenia > Hyparrhenia diplandra. The sequence goes on from JADLZK010012149.1 coordinate 107,557, forward strand.
CTTGGAGAGCCCTCTACTCACTCTAACTTGATAGTGTTCATCCAATTGAGTGAGTGAGCAATTCTAGTGCGATTGCGCTTTGGGAGATTGCATCGTGTGGCACTAGGTGATCGTTTTGCAATCCGGTGTGCTTGTTTCTCTTGGAGGTTGCCACCTCCTAGAAGGCTTGGTGGCAAGAGGCTCCGTTGAGACACGCAATGAAGATTGTGCGGTGCTCCTGAGAAGAGATTGTGAGAGGTTCGTGCTCACCTCGCAGGGATTGTGAAGAGCAACTCTAGTGGAGCGTGTCATTGAGCTACCGCACTTGGGTGTGGGTTCTCGCGGTGCCCTCTGAGGGATTGGCTCGAGGATTCCCATCTTGTGAGTGATTCTAGCGAGCTCCCACCGTGGGGGATTTGGCACCGGCCATTAAGCTTGTGAATCATCAAGTGGGTGAATCGCCAAACCGTGGAACCACCAAGGTGTCAGCGACACAACAAGGAGTAGGGGGAAGTTGGCAAGCTTCCCGAGACCTCGGTAAAAAATCACCGGTGTCATCTTGTGTCCACACTTTGCGGTGGTTTGCAATCTCTTCCTCACAAGCTTTGTGCTTACATTCATATATACATTGTGCTTATGCTTGAGTAGTATAGTTGTAACTATCTAGCTTGAGTAGCTTGTTTAGTTACTTTGCTTAGCTTGTGTAGCTAGGTAATTTGAGTCTTTGGGTTAGGCGTGTGTTGCCTTGTCCATTGTGCATCTAGTGAGCTTAGGGGTTTTGCGCTTTCGCTTACTAGAATTGTGTAGGAGCTCACATGTGCTTGAAGTACTAGTGCATAGGTTTGTGTGACCTTGCAATAGAAACGGTTAGGAGCTCAAGCTAGGCTTGTCACCTCACTCTTCTTGTGTAAGATCTTTTGTGAGGTGATTTAGAGTCATAGATAAAGGGGTGAAGTCTTGGCTAGACCGATAATTTTAATTTCGCATTAGTTTCGGTTAGCCGGTGCGATTAGTTTTAGAAAGGACTATTCACCCCCCCCCTCTAGTCCACCATCTTGACCCTTCACCCGGGCCCCAAAAAGGTATAGGGTTGAGGCCAAAGTAATCCAAAAAAGGCAAGTGCATTTTTCTTTGCCTCTTGTCCATTTTGCCCACATAAAAAAGGAATAGTATGAAGAGAGACCAAAGCATCCCATGAAGCCTTTGTTCCCAAGAACTACACTTTTCTCTCTTACTTTCACTCCCCACTTCACTATTGGAAGTTCAACGACGCATTGTTCAAGACTTTGGTCGAGTTACGGTGAAGGGCTATGCCACCAAATTCGACATTCTCAATTATGACTTCATTAACATTGATTCAAAGCGAGGGAATTTGCCACCGACTTCTGCAAACTTGGCACCAACCAACCTAACAATTCATAGCCCTAGAGGCTCTACTATAAAATATATGCACCACCAAGGGGAATAATAAAAACCTCCCCTTCCCACCTTCAATATAAAAGGAGGGGAGGGGGTTAGCTGATCTCTCACTTAATTAGCTCTCTTCTTTCTCCCCTTCTATCTCATGTTTGTTTGCTAAATAAAAAATCCTCAATCAAAAATATTGACTGAGACCCTTCACAACTCCATCCTTGGACCAAGCTTGACTGGGATGTTGAAGGGGAGTAATGCATACTTCTATCAAAGGAAGATGATTAAGTGGATAAGAGAGAACCAAATATTAATTACCTCGAAATTGGACAAGAATGTAGAAATTTTAGAGTATGATATTTTGTTACAAGGGTGTGGAATGTGTCACATGAGATAGTCCTAGATATATGATATAACAATGTAAATAGGGTGCCCTTTACTCGTGAGAAGAGGCCACACCTAATGGCCACGCAATAGTCGATTTGGAAGGGGGAGTTAGGTTGTGAGTGGGTCGAGGGCGGGGCAAGGCGGCGCTTACCCGGAAGAATGGCATCGCCGGTTCTTGTGGCTGTGATGATTGCGGTGGTGGTTGCGACCGCCCCGCGTCCTGCAGCGACGACGGGTTACTGCCGTCGTGTAGGAGTAGGCCTTGCGAACCTCTCGGCTCTGGCGGGGACGACTCTTCAGCGGAACCGCCTCGGACATTTGCTCTTCCGCCCGACGCCCGGTGAAGCGGTACCCTCCTCAGGAGACGAGCAATAACCCCTACTATGAACAGCAAAGTTTTGCGCCCTTCTTCAACTGTAGCCTTGGCTGTTGTCTGTGCGATGAGAGATGATATGAAATCCTTCAAGGCTGCTACCTCTTCAGCGACTCTGTCCGTCTGCGACGGCTCCTCTTCTCTGATCGTTAACTAGACGCCCCCAATTTCCTCCTCCTTCTTCTTCTCGGACCCCTCTGATCTCTCTGGCTCCTTTTTCTTCTCGGACCCCTCTGATCTCTCTGCCTTCTTCTTCTCTCCCCTGGATTTGACAGCATCTTCGATAGTGTCCTTTGCAATTTCTTTGGCGGTCTCCACCACTGTATCCTTCAAGGCCTCCTTCACTTCATGCTTTGAAGCCTTCTTCGCGATTGCTTGGGTCCATGTTTTAGCGCTCGTGATACCCCTAAAGATCTAGAAATTAGCGACGAAAACGAGGAAATCGGATACTCTGCACAAATCAATCAAAGTGCACGAAGGGGACGCAATCACTTACGAGTGTAGCTGCTCCAAACAAAGTTTCGGCATGGGTGATTCGGAACGAAGAGGAGGAGGGGATTTCAAAATTTCAGGGAAGGCACCGGCGATTGCTTCGAGAGGGGGAATGAGGAGGAGGGGCTCGGGGGAAGAGGACGAGGGGATTTGAACCGTTGGGTGGTGCCCCACGTCGCAATCTTCGCGTCCGAAGTCGGCACACAGCACTGATCCAATTCAGGTGGCCCAATTCATTTCGATTCCGACAATACGGCGGCCCAACTCATTTCTAGCCCGATAATTTAGCTGAGGAACGGCGGCATGTTAGCTTTGGGGCTTCGTCTCAAAAAAAAAAAAAAAACCTTGGGACTCCCGCTCGTTCACCCACTTGAAGCACTGCATGATTAGTTTCAAAAAAAAACACGGCATGATTAAGGATTAAAAATAGTATTGCATGATTAACGTTGTTCTCTTTCTATTTTTATTACTCTTCTTTTTATTTTTCTTCTTATTATTTACTTTTTCCTTATTCTTTTCTTTTTGTATTTCATTCTTCTTATTTTTTTCCTCTCTTTCCTTGCTTCTTCAAGTACGCATGTTATATTTTTTATTCCCTATTTTCTATTTCTTTCTTTATTACGTGTTTGTTTATCTTTCTTCTATTTGTTTTTCAGTCTATAATCTTCCCTTTTATGTATTATATGTATATTTAATTATTTCAATTTATTTTTTTGTTATTTTTCTCTTTTTAGCTTTACTCTAATTAATTTTTATCTTCATGTTTTACTTTCATTATTTATAGGTTATTTAAATACTATTCATGTATTTCCTAGTTTTCTTACTCATTGTTTGAGTTATTTATTTTTTCCACTTTTTCTATAGTACAGTCGCATGGGAAAAAGGCAAAAACTAGGCGACAGACACAAAACATCATGTATATATTAAGTAAACATCACTTCTATACTACGTGAGGCCATGAGCGAAATACAAGACCACGGGGGGTGGTCAGACCCCCCGTGCTATGGTGCTCGCTATGGTGCTCCAGGTGCTCGTGGCCTTGTGCACGGCTGGATTTGTAATGGTGCTCCAAGTAGGATGTATGGCCAGTTACGTTGCAAAGCGTAAAACAAGTAGAGATAAATTGTAGGGTTATTTGGACCAATACAATTCTTTATATGTTTCAGATAATACCATTACAATTTGTCTATTTAGAATCTTACCATTACAATTCTTTGTATGTTTGGAATATGTCATGGTATACGTCTGAGAGGCCTTGGGCCCAGCTGTAGGACATCATCATATATTTCATATGGACAAAATTGCCCCTTCCACCTTACTCTCTGTGTCACTCACATGTGGACCCCAGTAGTCATTTTCTTCATCCTTGTCTTCTTCGTGACAGCTACTTCCCGAACTCATATGGCAAGGCAACCAGTGGGCACTAGCTGCCGTCATGCGCCTTGGCCATGTGGGGGCGGAGCTCCCGCATGGCCATGGAGGGTCGGAGCTCTTCCGCCTCGAGCTCCCGCACGGCCATGGCTGGTACAGCTCTTGCGCGGGCATGGCGGGGCAGAGCTCCTCCCCTCCCCTCGACGTCCCCTTGCCCTCCGAGGTCCTCTTCAAATCGTGTTGCATAGAGTACACAGCTATACGCACAGTTTCAAATTTGATTTGGGGCCAAAAATGAAGTATTCGTGGTTCAGTAACTAATCCATCTTGATAAGCTCCAAGCAAGGGCTAATCGCAATTCGCAAATAAGCTTCAGGAATCATGATTACCTCGAACTACCGCAGCCAGCGTCTTCTCCGTGGCGGTCTGGATGAAGAGGATGACCATATGGGCCCACATGTCATTGAGTGGGGAGATGGTAGTCACAGGGGTGTTTTGGTTATACGAAAATACGACAGTCTGTAAATGGGTCCGGTGTTGTTCCAAGCGTCGAAAATGCCATGAATCGGGTACGAGGACAATTGTATAATGTTAAGTTTCCAAATACTCCCTTCATCCCATGGAGTTCGCGTCGTTTTTGACTTTTGAACTTCATATTTGACCATCCGTCTTATTCAAAATATTTATACAAATCGTAAAATAATAAAATAAGTCATAACAAAATAAATTATATTTATTTAAAAAATTTGAATAAGACAAGATCGAATAAGATGGCGGAATCCGGGGTGACAAAGTCGGACGGAGGGAGTAGGTGAATTGTAACGACGAATACAAATTGTAATCCGGCTCTACCGAATGAAAACATCTTTCGTCCAGTTCGTTAAGTCTTTCGGTAGAGCTAGAGCCCGGACGCCCGGATTCACCGTGGCGTCCGGACGCGCATGAGACAGGCAGCCAACAGTGCTGCATGCATGCAAAGTACTAGCACAACTATTTCCTTATATTTTGAAATGTTTTAACTACAAAATTAAAAATCAAATTAATATTTTGATTTCACCATCATGTTTCTTACACTAACTCCTTTAAAACTAGATCTCACTTGCGTATATTTCAAAAAAAAAACATATACCCTAAACCTTATATTAAACCCTTAACCCTAAACTTTATATTATGCCCTTAACCCTAAACCCTGTATTAAGCCAATAATCTTAAACTAACACCCCAAAATCTAAAACCTAAACACTAAACTGTACCCTAAACCTTATATTAAGCCCTTAACCCTAAACTCTATATTATACCCTTAACCCTAAACCCTATATTAAACCATTAATCTTAAACTAACACTCCAAATTCTATACTCTAAACACTAAACTGTACACTAAACCTTATATTAAGTTTTTAACCCTAAACTCTATATTAAGCTCTTAACCCTAAACTCTATATTAAACCCTTAACCCTAAACTCTATATTAAGTTAATAACACTAAATCCTATATTAAGCCATAAACACTAAATTTAACATAAATTCAAAATATATTCATGTGAGATCTTGTTTTGTAGAGTTTATTGCAAGAAATATAATGGTGCAATCGGATTTTAATTGTGATGTTTAGTTTAGCATCTATCACATTTTTTCACTTGAAAAAAGGATGGGATATTAAGTGAGAGAGAGAAGAATGGGGTGGTCCCACGGAGAGGGAGGCGTCCGGCAGCTGTTGTTCAGCCGGACGTCCTCATTCAATCCTTACTCTTTCCCGAAACGCACCCACTCCCCGCTGACAAACCTCCCACCCCACCCCCAGGAAAAAAAAAAAAACAAACGCCCGTTCGATCTCCCCGATCCCTCCACCGGAGGCGATGGCGGCAGCGCCGGCGGTAAGGTTCCCGATCTTCGGGCTCGTGCGGCTGCTGGGCGTGGCCGCCGCGGCGGGCATCCTCTTCTGGGCTGTCCACTACCGCGGCGGCATGGCGCTCTCCACCGACGAGGAGAGCAAGCCCCTCTTCAACGTAAGAGACACCTAAAACCGAACTTCCCTCGCCTCCTTCCGATTGTTCTGCAGCTATCTCGTTTTGCATCAGCGGATTAAGTGTTAATCTTGGTGCCTCTGGCGTTAGAGCGTCTGATTGACTCTTCAACAATCGGATCGTGTGTTTTCCCGTGCGGCACAGTTCTTGATTGTCTGGTCAAATAGAGTATGCTATGTGATGGGTAGTAATTGCAAACTTTATAGAGGTTTAAGAGGAATCTTTGTGCCCACGGTTTGGTAATCGGCGGGGAGTTTTAGCATAGGTGCGAATTTTTGGCTGGAGTGGTGAGTTCTTTGATTATATCTGCTAATTCATAGAAGAAATTTCCCTGTTTACACTATTTTTTTCCCCTGCAGTCTCATCCGTGTTGAACTGTTGATTTAGTGTGCACATACACTTTGTTTCCAGAAAAAAAAAAAAAGTAGGTCCACGGATGAATAGCATTTCTCTTTTTAGTTCTTTTTAGTGTTATACATACGCTTTGTTTCCAGAAATAAAATATGTCCACAGATGAATAGCATTTCTCTTTTTAGTGTATGTTTTTGTCCATTTTGTTCCCTCTCCATTGGTACATTGTGAATTGTCTAACTGGTCAATCTGTCAGTGGACTACAAGTTATTGCTATTTTGTTCCTTTTAAGGTTTTAGGTGTCTACCTCACTACAAGTTATTTCCAGAAATAAAATATGTCCACAGATGAACAGCATCAATACTCATGTTTAGCTGCAAACAAAACCGATATAATGATGATCCAGTGCTAGGCTAGTGACTAGTGTGTCCTGACGTATTGACATAAGTTAAGCAGAACATTTTGCATCTCTGTTTGTTGATCAGCTAGAAAGATATTTCAGCAAATAAAATCTCTTCCTCCTTTTCAGGTTCACCCTGTATTGATGCTGATTGGTTTGGTGGCCTTGAATGGTGAAGGTCAGAACACGGCCACTCTTGTGCTGTTAACAATGTTGTTGCATACTAATATTTTAGAATATCATTTCATGATGCTGTCATTCACTACAATATTAGCAGAGTTTAGTTTCAGAATTTCAGAAGGGTTATCCAACTAATTAATTTTCCAAAATGGGACGGTGAGGCTGGCATTATCACATCTAGCAAAAACAAGTTCTTGTTTTGTTGGTACTTCAGTACTTGTGATTGCCGATTGAAACAGCTTGCTAATATGAAAAGTTAGATGATATGCATGCTTTTCTTGCCGAAATCAACAGGCAAAACAAAAATACCTACTGTTTACCCCAGCACCTACAACCTGCCCTGGGTCCAACCCTTACCGATCAATTAGGTTCCATGTAATTTCTGTCAAATCCAATTATTTGGGAATTGCCTATTTTAAGGTTTCTTCGTTAGCCCCATTTTTCCCTATGAAAACTGTGGCTGCTGATGCTTAGCATTCACCAAAGATCATTTTGGTGCTAATTTCAAGGACCTTGTTGATTAGAATTGGTTTCAAGTATTTGAATTTATGTTGTAGATTTAAACTAAGTTTCTTTTTGTTTTTTTTTTTTTTTTTTTGTGTGTGTGGTCATGATTTTTAGTGAATTGGTTTTGTTTTTATGCATGCAGCTCTTTTGGCCTATAAAACTGTGCCAGGAACCAAGAAACTGAAAAAGCTAGTGCACCTTGCCCTGCAGTTCCTTGCCATGTTTTTGAGTCTAATTGGTCTCTGGGCTGTCTGGAAGTTCCACGATGAAAGAAAAATTGATCATTTATATACACTTCACTCATGGTTGGGCCTTACTTGTTTCATCTTCTTCAGCTTGCAGGTAGACCAAGAGACATGAATTATTCTTTCACTTCATCACTTATATTTTTCATATTTTCTCCACTTTGGTCCTTATCTTTGAATCTCTGCAGTGGGCTGCTGGATTTTGGACCTTTTGGTACCCCGGTGGATCAAGAAGTGGCCGTGCATTTTTGCTTCCCTGGCATGTCTTCTTTGGCGTATTCATCTATGTTCTTGCTATCGCCACAAGTGTGACTGGACTCCTGGAGAAGTCAATCTTTATGCAGAGCGCTAAAATGATTGAGCGCTTCTCCACAGAAGCCATGTTTATGAACTCTCTGGGAATGCTGCTGGTGTTGTTGAGCGGCCTGGTTATTCTTGCAATCGTTAGTCCTGGACCCAGCAAGATCGACACATACAGAGGCTCTTCGGAGTGAGAGGAAATGATTACAGCTTAGTTTCTTAAGTTACATTTTTAACCAATAGCTGTGCATTTTTTATGTACATGTACCCAGAATTATGCTTTTGTTCTTTTGATGACATGGAGTTTAGTGTTGAGGATAATTTCATTTCTCTGTTAGAGTGAACGACTTCATTCAAGTTGTAGTAATAAAATTGTGGATGAGGCTGACAAAATGAAGTTTCTGCTGAGAATACGACTGAATTAACCATTCCTGGTTAATCAGAGGCTCACTATATTCCCAATTTTATAACTATACAATATCAATATTAATACAGTATTGACAGAAAATAGAAAATCAAAAATTAAAATACTTAATGGTCAAAAAAAAAGTTATAAATGATATCATTTTTTGGCACTGTTCTCGTAAAAACATGTTTAAGTGGCTGTTTAGCTCAAATAATGGCTAAACAGTCGGTGCTTTTTTCAAATACTCCCTCCATATTGCGTTTTTCAAAACATTCGAACATAAATGATTACGTTGAGTTTTGAAATGTGAAAATTATCAAAATTTGTTTTGAAAAATACTTTCATAAAAGTATACATATATAATTTTTAATAAATATTTTGATAGAAAAGGATTTCCTATTTTTCGATGTCAATGCCCTAAACGACTTCCGTTTTCAATATGGAGGGAGTACATTATAAAGCAGACAGGATCTCCTATTTTTTTTTCAACTTAGCCAAGAATTTTCTCTAGGACAAGACTCCAATATAATCTGGTTTTATCATGGAATATATTAAAGAGCTTTTGTTTAAGATCCTTGGGCAATCATCTCTGATATGTTAATTATTTGTTTTTGTTACTAAGATGTGCATGCTCCCTTATGTTGCTACAGGTCTTTATTAGAAATAAATATATACATGAGTGACTTTCTTAGGAATAATGACATTGTTTTGTATGTATGAGTTGATCTTATGTGTCCTGCATCGGGTGTGATCAAAATTAGTCAGAAAATGAATGAATCCAATAAAAACTAACAGAATATTAGATTGGATTATAAGACGGTCTTCGTCAGAATGAGTTGATCAGAATACTAGATGTACAGAGCAAATCTTCACTAGCAATTTTTGCTTTCAATCTACAACACAGTCTGTAAAATCAATATGCAAAAGTTATATGATGGATGAAATGAGAAATTTGGTTCAAAAAGGATTCCTATCCTACCAGTCATGGAGGACGAGGAAGGTACCATTCATCTGCGTGATGGAGCAGAGATATGCTTACAGGGTGGGTGGAAGGATCTACGATCCACATGGGGAGTTAGAATTATAGATGCATTTGAAATTTTGCATACTGGATCTGTCAGCCCACAACGAACTAAAATGAGAACTCCGTGTGAGTACTGATTGTAATCCGTATAGACTTGCTACCAAATCCACATGCTGCAGCAGCGCAACACAACCATCTACTCCGTATCTCTATAGTACTAGCTCCTATCCAAATATAAGTTTAGATGTTGGCACACAGCAGCTAGCACGCCGTGGAGTAGATGTTGGCACACAGCAGCTAGCACGCCGTGGAGAGAAAGGCAAAACAACAGTATGAAGCCAATCTGGAACAGGCCCAAAACTAATATCTGCTAAAAAGACTTATGGTGCAAGCTAGAACTTCTAGTGGGGTTTTGTTTTATAAGGTATATATACAGATAGGGATTTAGGCCCTATTTAGACAGGGCAAATTGATCCACAGGTAGCAGCATTGTTATGCAGTTGCAAATCCCCAACGAGTCAGTTCAGTAAAAAAAAAAAAAAGCAACCTACAACGATGTGCAATGCCTTGAGCAACCAACACGGCATGCAGAGATACAAGGCGAATAAAATGCTAAAAGGTTGACCATATGGCCCTATCCCTGATGTTGATGTTGATGACTGAGAAGTTAACGCCCCTTGGCAACCCTTGTTTCATTGACTCCTGGCCTTTAAACTCTGCCCTTGCGCTTCTTTGACTTTGAGCTACCTACATTTGCTGATGATGCGTTGCCACATGTCCCAACTGCAGGTACAGCATTGATGCCTCCATGAACATCTGGTCCGCCTGCAAGCAACGTTTAACACTTATAAGCATGAGAAGATCTTTTGTGCTTGCAACAACCGCAGATATGCTGTAATAACTATTGAGAAAAATATATATATCATGTGCGGTAAAATGGAGACGTACCGTATGCTGCATATGAAACAGGGCGTGTAAACTGTATAGGAGTAAAAGTAGTTGGGGTACTTCCAGAAGATCTAACTGCAGTTATAAGTTGTTTCTTCGATCTAATAATTCCCACCATACAAGTGTTATGCTGAGCTGCAATGTCACATTGAATTATTAGTTTTATCTATACCTACTAATAAAGAGAGAAAATTTCTGCCTCCCCCTCTTTTTTCTGCCTGCCTTCTTCCGCCTCTTGCGACATCGTTACGGAATTGCTCTCCGTGGCATTGGTACGGAATTAAAACGGACACTGGGCTTTTTCCCAAATATAATACCCCATGTACTCGACACCAAGTCCCGCATAAATCCCAACCTGATCCGCTACGCCGTCGCAGCCGCGATGGATTCGCGTGCGCGCCGCGCCGCCCACGCCCGGGCTGCTCCAGCGCCGATTTAGATCGAGCTCTAGCAGCCGCGTGCCGTCATGGAAGTACCAAGGTGGACGCAGACCGCCCCGCACCTCCATCCCACTTCTAGCGCGAACTCACGGTGCGCTAGCTCTGGTCCAGCTCCGGCAGCAGCAACTCCAGGCCTCCAGCTCGGGCGACAGCGCGCGGCGCTGAGTTGAGCGGCAACCCAGATAACCGAACAGCTCGGGGCGAAGCGGCGATCGGCACAAGATCGGCGGTCCGGCAACAGCAGGATGGGGCGGCCGCGGGCATAGCGCTCGTAGCGGGTGGGTTGGACTGGAGGATTTGAGAACGGAGAGTATATGCTGGATAGGGCTTCATAAATAAAAAAATATGCTCAAGCCGTTTATGGGCCTTGATGGGCTGATTTGAGGTGGATATGCGAGGTATGATAAAGAGGATAAGAAAATAAGTAAAGTTCCCTAAAAAAAAATAAAAAAGAAAATACAAAAAATACAAATGGACGCATAGATGTACACAAGAAGAAGAGAAGGGGAAAAAATCGAAGCCCATGCAACGTATGCAGCATTGTTAATCAGAGAGAAGAAAACAGCCCGCTAACATGTAATGTATGCATCATTGTTACTAATCAAGAGAGGAAAAACCAGCCCCCAACAGCTTCTATACATTGCAATCAACATCATTTTTCTTACTCTAATTAGAGATTTAAAATTACATGTTTATGTGTCCTCAAAGAAAGTAACGTATAGACCGTTAGAAATTAATGTCATATAATAAACTTATGTGTAAATATTTCTGTTCACGAGAAGATCTATCAAATTATTTTTTATAATTTGATGCAAACTTAATTGGATGCACCATATTATTCTTAATATTAACTTATATTGGGAATGTTAATATCATAAAAAATAAATTGTGGCTCTATAAATTTTATAAAAGGTCGAAACATAAATAAATATGCAACACTAATATTTTGGTTGTTTATTGATGTTTATTTTTTTCTCCCGTTGCAACGCACGGGCATATTTGCTAGTATATGATAATAAGGTAAACAGGTTCAATGATACCAGGTCTCAAATCATGATCAAGGTAACATAAAATACCTAAAATTGACTTGATCGCAGCACGAGCTGCAGTCTGCTCTGCATCCTTCTTGTTGGGTGCAGATTCACCAGTATAGCTATTGCCGTCAAACACCACAGTTGCAGCAAACAGGGTCAAAGGCTTTACGCGAGAAACCATAGAGTAAGAGGGCCTAGTGGTTTTTGTCTTGACAGCAAATTCATTGAGAATTGATTTGCAGAAAACTGCACCCTGAACAAAAGAAAAAGAATGTATACATTATATGCACAAGGCAAATAAAACTAAAAATAAAATTTTAAAGATGTGAGCTTGCAACCAACAAAATATTGGTGTATTAATGAAAAATGTTATCTGAACAACACCATCTGCAAAATACATATGACATAAATTTACTTTCCTTTTTTTGCATATGTAAGCGAGGCACAAAGCAGTAAACACTCAAACATCACACCCACACCAGCCCACACAAAATATACTTGTGTGTCAACTACACAAGCTAGAAACTTAACAAAGGCATTCAACCCCTGGCAGAGAACGGGCACCTGTGTTCCCAACCAAAAAAATGCACAACTGCATACTACTAAATTGGCGCCAAACATGCTACTGGGATGCAAGAAAAAAATAGAGTTACAAAGATGTGCGAAAAGCAAACTGGAAAAGAATAAGTGCAGAAAGTTTAATCGAAAAAAACTCATGCCACTATCTTAAAATGATACAGTTCCTGGATAAGCAAATTACTAACTGATTTTAGTGGGCTGGAAACAAAGCAGATTTGGCACCCAAAGCAGATTTGGCACCCAGGGGGCTGTCGCCTTATCTGAACCCTTGCCTGTGGTAGGGTTCAATCTTTCTAATGGAATTTGGCTTCAAGGTGCTATTGTTAAAAAAAAAAAAAAAAACTTACAGCTCGATGGTCAAAATTTTGCAGCATCCACCAGAATGTGCTTCATTATAGTTTTGGAAGGTGTAAGGTTTTTTTTATGATACCTGATTCTACTCGTATGCACTGAGGTATTATCAAATATACATGCGGTGAAAAAATGGTGAATGACCAGAACAGGGAGCAGCGTCAAAAGGTGTACCTGATCAATCAGCTCAAATGCCTCTTTAATGTCACCCTCTCCAACTGCTGACAAGTTCTCATAAGCAATTCTAGCAGCATCCTGCTCGGCTTCCTTCTTGCGATCAAAATAACCGGTTGATGAGAACTGTTGACCACCAACTTCCACTGTGCATCTGAACTTAAGCTGATGATACTCGCCTTCAGACTCAACCCTGTAGATTGGCGGCTTCTTGTACATTCGATCAGCAAATGATTGCAAGTGGCATTTATGCATATGTTTCTCTGTGTAACACAAAACCAACCATACATAAAATCAAATAATAGTAAGATAATTTCATTCTTCACAGAAGTATCAGAGTGCACCAGCAAAAGATTATACAGGCATATTGAGAGATATTGAAAATCAATGTATATAAACTACAAATGCATTAATTCTAGTTATTTTATTTGATATTCCTGTAAACAACAACATATTAAAGAAAAACAGTTGAAAAAAGCATGCTTCTTTTTTCAAATTCACAACCAAAAAGATCAAAATCTGCTGCTGCATGTTGAGGGCAGGTGGAGTTGGTAGGACAAACAAAAGGCAGCTAATGTTTGGATTCAGAGTATTTTAGAGTTTTAGGAAAATACAATTGTGAAATTCTTTGGTTTTTAAAGTGTCATGAAGTGTTTGGGTGCAACAAACTTTATGGTTTTGAATACTATAGTATTCCTGAAACTGTAATCTTTTTGGAGTTTTAAAAACTCTACTTTAAACCTCTTTTTTGTAAACCACGGTTTTACTCATCAATTGTTCTAAAACTACAGTTTCTTGATACTATGGTTTCTTAATACTAGAACATCCAAACAAGGCCTAAATGTCTTTTGGTTATCAAATTGGTTAGCCCAAAAGATCAGATGAGAGTATGAGACGCATAGTGCCAGACAGGATCAGTCAGTGTTACTTGTTATCTAGACACCTGAGTCCTTAAAACTTTTACTAACTTGGATTCAAGTGATATTTGAGAGCCAAATTAGGTACTAGAGCCCAAGTTAGATTCCTAAACAAAAGTGTATAGGTAACAATTGCAGCAGAGGAAGATGTTGGTGGGTTGGACACAGACAGTAGCATACACAACAGTTTCGAAGGGTTCAATCAGGAAGAAGAACAATAGACAAGTTTCATGACTGACTCCAGTAAAAATAAAACTGATACGATGATAAGTTTGAGATAAATTTACAAAATTGTAAGAGATGGAGACCATATCATAGGAGGCTTGCTATACTTAAAATTAGGTTGTGGATGCAAGTTTTATTCAAGGAAATACATCTCCCACAGAAGTGTAAGAGATAGAGACCATATCATAGGAAGCTCGTTATACTCTATAATCAGGCTACGTGTGAGTTTTATTCACAGAAATACATATCTCACAATATTGCAATGTCCCAACCCCTCTAGTTCTCTCATCTCCACCTTCTAATACCTTAATCCCCTTCAAGCCATGGTATTTGACCTGGCCCATCCTAATGTGCACCAATTTTCTCAACAATGAATAACATCAATCCGATGCATGCCATCAGACCCTGGCTGCTACAACTATTAGAAGTATTTAAAAAGTAACTCCCTTCATTCTAAATTATAAGACATTTTGGTTATTCCAGATTCCAGATACATAGCTTTTGCTATGCACTTAGATGACATACTCCATCCGTTCCAAATTATAAGTCGCTTTGACTTTTTTCTACTAAGATCATAACATAGAGATAGTAAAAAGAGGATACAGTCAAATACCTTCTTTGGCAAAAAATCATGCAATAGACAAGTGCATACCGAACACCATAAGAAATAAGACATTTAATGCAAGGATAGGTAACGCCAACAGCTACGAAACTAAATATTAGGGGAAACTCGATGAATTGTACGTTTCGAGCGGAAAAACAATCAACAAACTGCCACGCAATCGAACATCATGACATTCCCTGCGAGGATAGGTAACGCAAACAGCCACAGGAGATTAAGAGAAACATGATGACTAGTACGTTTCTAGCGGAAAAACAATAGAAAAAATGCCCCGCACTCCACCTAGACTGGCACTACTCCTAAACGTAAGATGAGTTCCCACAAGCTCACTTAGATTCATTCAATCCAGAGGTTTCATAAGACTAATCCGCCTCACGAACTTTGCCTCAGCTCTACCTCGCATTTCTTCCATCCGCATCCCCGCAGCACCTCAATTATGTTGCTATACTTCCTCTGTCCTAAACCCTAACCACCCTCGCCAGAGATGGGGCACGCCTGGCGGCACGCAACCGCCGATCCGAGGCCACCGGAGACGCTAGGCTTCGGGGGCGTGGACACCCTGCGCCAGCCGCCAGGAGCTCAACAAAACGCCCTCCTATCCTATGCCCTATCCCGCGAGGCGATGGTGCCTCCCCAAACCATCGCAGATACACAGGAAGCAACAGGAGAGAGAACCGAAGTCCAAAACGAGGGCGCTCACCGGGGATTGGTGGAGGCGGTCCGATGGCGGCTGCGGTGGTGATTGCAGTCGCGGCGGCCTCCATCTCGGAGCTGGTTGCGGCCACGGTGGCCTCCATCTCGGAGCTGGATGCGGTCGCTGCGGCCGCCATCCCGCTAGCCCGCTTGGACGACGGCGGAACGGGACGGGAAGGGATTAACCCCTCTCCGACTTCGAGACCTCCGATTTTGTATACGAACGGAACGAGTAGAGCAAACCGCCGTTTATGCTTCGGCAGTTGCCCCTCACCGAAACAACAGGCCTCTGAACGGCTTTTCTTTTCTTTTCCTCAAAATTATTTTTGCTACAAAATCTACTTTCCAGCACAAATATAGTAACAGGGAAGTGAAATGGACTGGTGATAATTCTTTTGAATTTTAAAAGATGCAAAAAAAAAAAAAGTGTGTAGATAGAGCAAGATAAACACAGAAATTCAATTAAAAAAAAAAGGAGACAGACACATAGAAAACATTTCGTAGGGTTCAACCTTTTGATAATCTTGTCAAAAAAAAACTTTTGATAAAATTTATATGCAAGCAATTCCATGGAAAGTTAGAGAGTTTATATGAACCTTTGGTACGGAGGAAAAACCCTGCTTTTATAAAGCCAAGAGAATTTATATGAACTCAATCCTTATTTTTATAAGGTGCTATGTTGAAACAAGAATCCTCCAAACTTATTATATTTCCACGGAACTACTCCCTCTCTCCCACGGAGTTTATCGTTTTGACTTTTGAATTTTATGTTTGACCATCCGTCTTATTCAAAATATTTATGCAAATCATAAAATAAATTAATCAATATTCAAGTATCTTTATTAATAAAATAAGTCACAACAAAATAAATTATATATATTTGTGCAAAAAAATTTGAATAAGACGAAGCATTGAAAAAAGATGGCACGGAATCCGAGGGTCGGTGGGACGGAGGGAGTAGTGCATCTTGGAATGCCATGTGAATGAATACATTATGATTGATGACGTTTACTTTGGAAAAGGAATTTTTCTATAGTTGTAATTATTTTTCTTTTCGTAAGGTTGTAGTCATATTGGACGAAAGGTTGCTAAGCCACATGTCCGTGTTTGACCATAATGATGAGCATCTCTAACGGTTTGGCATCGATTACTTGGTATCCTTAAATTTTGGCAAAATCATTCAATTGTCTCCAACGGTTTGGCAAATGGGTTGGCAAAATTGGCAAAGTTGGAAAAACCGGGCCAAAACGGTGATGGCATCTCTTCCGCGAGGAAGCGTGATTTGTTGAAGAACTCCGAAAAAATAAAGAAGCTTCGCGCGGTAGTGAGAAGGGTTTGATTTTTGCCACCATATATTTTTTTCTTTGGTGATGGCAAATTGTAAGTTTTGCCCGGTGCAATTTGCTAAACCGTTGGAGATGCTCTAAGTGTTAGGGTGAAACGACAAATGAGAACACTACTCATGGGTTTCGTGGAGAATACCTTAGTGGACAAAAAAAATACGTGTGTGAACTTCATCTTTTGACTAAATGTAAAGGAGATAGGACAATGAATGAAGGACGTGTACAACAAGGATAATAAAGTGAGGTGAAACATTAGTGTTAACATATTGGGCATAAAGCCACCAAGGGGCAGGGGTTAGGGTTTTTGAAAGGTCCTAATGGCCATAGCCTATTAAAAATCCTACCGTTGGGTCCGTGGGGTATAAATACCCATTCTACCCCTCCCACAATTCGGTCTATGATCTTTAGGCTCACTTCATCTTCTTCCTCGCACTAGCTAGATCGGCCGGTTCTCACCTCTTGCTGCTCTCTCTCACCTCCATTGAAGTTCTTTGAGCTCCCCACTCAATCTCTCACTTCCCACCTGGGATTCTTGAGGGAAACTTGATGATTCTGCAAACTTCAATTGGAGACCGGATCTACTACTCCCCCACTCAAAAGAGCATTTGGTTTACGTTTGGCCGGAACCCTAGGGTTCTTTACTCTTGGAGCTTGCTCCTAGACGGCTAGGCGTCGGTGTTTGAGCTTGCCCCTTGAGTGTGGCAGCCTTGGGAGGTTTGTAACCTCACTCTAAAGACAATACATTACCCCACATCTCTAGGGTTAACTCCCTAGACTTGTGAACGAGGGAAAAGGCAAGCCGGTGGGCAAGCCAAGCCTTGTGTGGCAACCTCAACAACGTGGACGTAACCCACTTCTTCTTGTGGCGCGAGCGAACGGGTTCTCACGGGTCAAATCCTTGTCTCACTTGTCCTCCCTTTACTTTGTTGCATATTTGTCTTGTGAGAAAGGGCTTCGACCCGATCTACTTGGTTCTTTGGGTTTACGCTAGGGTTCTTTGGCTAGTTTTACGTGGTATACCGTGTGCGGGAACAAGGGAGAATCACCATCTCACTGGACCACGACTCACAATACATTCACCTCGAGTTCACTTGTTACGTGAAAGTGACCGGTGGGCGGCGGTGTGGCAACCCGCAACGTGGGCGGCTTTGTGTGCGCGGCGAACCACTTGAGGTCAAATCCTTGTCTCCTTGTGCCGCTTTGTTGCATATTTATCTTGTGAGAGAAGTGACTTCTCTTGGTTGTCTGCGGCTTTGGCAGTTTTTACGTCGGTTTCACGTGGCGAGAATCACCATCTCACTTGGCGCCTACCTCGAGTTATACGTGAAGTGGCAGTGCCGCTTATCTCTATCTTGAGTGGTGTGCGAAGTTTTAACGGTCGATTTTAGGGGGTAAGCCTATTCACGATTTTACGGGGGGTAAGCCCCCTCTAGGCTTCCATCGGATCCTACAAGTGGTATCGAGCTAGGATACTTAGGTATACGCTTCACCGCGTGAAGTATGGAGGCACCGGAGGGATCGAACAAAGGAGGCAAGTCCACCGTCCCCGTGGAGGAGGTGGAGGCCAGCCCGGCCGTGAGCTTTCTCTCGGTACGACAAAGTGAGAGCACCATCAAGGGTGATGCCACCGATCCAGAGAGAAAGACCGCAAGAATAGCAAGGCGAAACGCTAGAAGGCAAGAGCGAGAAAAGAAAAGACTAGAAGAGCAAGCTAGTGTCAAGCTTGCCGAGAAGCTTCAAAGAAAAGATCAAAGAAAGATGATTCGTGAGGCAAGAGCCGCTAGGAGGGCAGCAAGGGAGAAGAAAAGGCAAGAAGAGGAAGCGGAGTCAAGTGAGCTATCAAGTAGCTCCGAAGATGGAGATGATGATATCTCCTACAACAAGAACAAGAAGAAGGGAAAGAAGAAGGATGAGTGCAGCGTCAACAACAAGTTCGCCGCCATATCCTTTAACTACTCTTCTTATTTGACTAACCGCGATAAGAAGTCCTTCATCAATGTGCCCGTGGGAAAGTTGCCCCGTTTCGATGGGACCAACTATGCCAAGTGGAAGCACTTGATGAGAGCCTATCTTAGCGCTCTTCACTCCCGGTCTTTGGGAGGTTGTGTGCGTGGATTTCAGCCACCGGTGAATCCTAAGGAGCAAACAAATGAAGAGCTAGCGACTGCCCACATCAATGGTCAAGCCACAAGCATCCTTCTAAGTGCTCTAGAAGGCAATGAGTACAATAGGGATGATGAATGTCAATGAAGCAAAGAAGATTTGGGACACTCTAGTACTTGCACATGAAGGTGTTGACAAAGTGAGAAAGGCCAAGATTGACTTGTTGAAGGCCAAGCTCAACCGATTTATGATGCTTGATGGAGAAGGAGCACAAGAGATGTTTGATCGGTTGATGGTGCTAGTTGGCAAGATTAAAGGGTTTGGAGATGAGGATCTAGATGACCACACCGTTGTCAAGATCATGCTTGAGGCATACACACCTAGAAATGACATAGTGGTCACCTTGATTCGTGACAAGAAGAGGTTTGAGCACTTCACACCAAATGATGTGCTTGGTAGACTGCTCACATATGACATGCAAAGAGAGGAGGCAAATGAAAGAAGAAAGCTTGGAGAGTTGCAAGCAAAGCTTGAGGGGTCAAGATCAAGGAAGTGGCTCTCAAGGCAACCAAGACAAGCAAGCCAAGCTCCTCCAACAAGGTCAAGGGCAGCAAGCAAGCATCAACAAGTCTAGACAAAGAAATGAAGAAGATGCAAAAAATATTGATGCAACCTCTTCCTCTAGTGATGATGAAGATGATGGGGCTGATTACAAGAAGATTGATGACATGGCCCTATTCATGAAGAAGTATGGGAAGGGGATGAAAGCAAATGGCTACAAGATGGTGCAACGAAGATTCCCAAACAAGAAAAAGAGAACATGCTTCAATTGTGGCAGCACCGAGCATTTTGTTGCCGATTGTCCTTATGAGAACAAGAAAAACAAATACAAGAAGGACAATGGCAAGGATAAGAAGCAAGACTATAAGAGAAAGGGAAGAAGCATGGGTGAAGCTCACATCGGCCATGAGTGGGACTCAACAAAAGAGACAAGTGAAGAGGAAGTCCATGTTGCAACATTTGCTATGCAAGAGACCTCTACACCCAAGCTCTTCAACAACATGACCGATGATGAGGATGAGGACAATGACTCCACTCATGTTTGTCTTATGGCCAAGCATGAGAAGGTAAAATCCAAACCCAAACCTTCTCCTTCTCTTAGTGATGACTCTAGTGATCTTAGTGAAAGCTCTAGTGAAAATGAATCTAGTGATGATGAAGAATATGTTAGACTCACTAAAAACCTAGATTCCAAAACTAGAGGCTTTCTTGCTCAACTAATGGCGGATCTAGAGAGTACCCAAGCGGAGTTAGCGACTAGAGATAGTCAACTTGATAGACTTGAAAAACTCTATGTTGATAACAAGGATGCTCTTGTAGCTGAGAGAAGTGAGGTGGCTTCCTTGCAAAAAAGCCTAGCTAATGAGCAAGGAAATCATGCTCTTACTAAGAAGGCTATGGTCACCCTAAATGGGAAATATTGTGACTTGCAAGACAAGCACAAAAAGCTTGAAAATGAACATAGCATTCTTAGTGAGAGCAACTCACATCTCCTAGCCACAAAGGATACCTCTACTCCCTCCACTAGTCAAGGTTATGGAAAATGCTATAATGTTGATATGAATGCTTATGCCACTAACCTTGCCAACATGAAAGCAATGGAGAAAGAGATCACTAGGCTCACTGCTATGGTAAGAAAAGAAGGTGAAATCAGCAAGGCAACAGTGAGCAATAAAGTTGAGGCTCCAAAGAAGCCCAACTACATTGATGGGAGAAATCCAAGAATCAAGGATGGACTTGGACACAAGCATGGAAACAAAACCAATGGTCGAAAAATGATCAATGGTGTTGAATGTGTCAAATTCTTGAGTAAAGGCACAGTAGGTACGAGAGAGGCGCACGCAGCGCTAGACACAAGCCAACCCTTGACTGCGCGCCACACGGCGGTGCCGCGAGTGCGCGAGGCAGTGCCGCGGCCCCAAGAAAAGGGAAGGTCACCTACTTTGCCTTGGCTCGGAATAGACCCAAGAAGATGGTCCAAAAGCCTGTGAAGAAGGTCCGAAGTCGAAAAATCTTGTGCAGGCTGTTCCTAAGGGCCACTCCTATCAATCAAAGGCAAAAGCAAGCAAGTTAGACTCAAATCCTTGCTTTGAAGTGAAGGCAAACAGCTTGACAAAGGGGCAGGTGTTTGCAAAGTACTTGGGGCGTGAAAAGAAACTTTATTGCAACACCTCTATATGGGTTCCCAAAGTTCTTGTGACTAAGGTAAAAGGTCCCAAGTATCTTAGGGGACCTAAACTTGTGAACTAAACTTGTTTTGCAGGCATACTCCTCCCGGTGGGTCAAGTTGGGTGTTTGGCAATTTGTACAAATCATATGACCGGAGAAAGGAGTATGTTCTCATCATATTCCCAAACCAATGAAAACAACATAAGGTTTGGAAATGATGATGTAAGAAGTGTGATCGGTCTTGGTAACGTTGCTATCACAACTGAGCATAATATTTCAGATGTTTTGCATGTTGATTCGTTGGGATACAATTTGTTGTCGGTCTCACAATTGTGTGAGAAAGGCTACAATTGTCTCTTTACGGATGTTGGTGTGGAAGTCTTTCGTGAGAAAGGATTCCTCTGTTGTCTTCTGAGGCAAACTCAAGAACAAGCTTTACTTAGTTGACTTCAACAAAAGTGAAGCTAAGCTTGATACCTGTCTAATGGCAAAATCTAGCATGGGTTGGTTATGGCATCGCCGTCTAGCACATGTTGGCATGAGGAACTTGGCCAAACTGCAGAAAGACAACCACATCATTGGACTAACAAATGTTGATTTTGACAAGGACAGGATATGTGGACCTTGCCAAGCCGGAAAGCAAGTAGGTGCACCTCACCCACCAAAGAGCGTGATGACCACTACTCAACCATTGGAGTTGATACACATGGATCTCTTTGGACCGGTGGCCTACCTTAGCATCGGGGGTAACAAATATGGACTTGTTATTGTTGATGATTACTCCCGCTTCACTTGGGTTTTCTTTGTCTTTGATAAGTGTCAGGTACAAGAGAAGGTGAAAACCTTCATCAAGAGGGCACAAAGAGAATTTGATCTACCTGTCAAGAGAATAAGAAGTGACAATGGGACCGAATTCAAGAACACCCAAGTAGAAGAGTATCTTGATGAAGAGGGCATCAAGCATGAGTTTTCAAATTTGCATATACCCCTCAACAAAATGGTGTAGTAGAGAGGAAGAACCGCACACTCATAGAGATGGCAAGGACAATGCTTGATGAGTACAAGACTTCGGACATCTTTTGGTGTGAAGCCATCAACACCGCTTGTCATGCCATCAACCGCCTCTACTTACACAAGAAACTCAAGAAGACTTCATATGAGCTCTTAACAGGTAACAAGCCTAAGGTGTCATACTTTAGGGTGTTTGGGTGCAAGTGTTTCATTCGAACAAAAGGCCCCGAACCTCTAAGTTTGCACCTAAAGTTGATGAAGGTTTTCTTCTTGGTTACGGATCAAATGAGCATGCCTATCGTGTTTTTCAATCAAACCACCGGTAGGGTTGAAATCACTATAGATGTGACATTTGATGAATCTAATGGCTCTCAAGTAGAGCAAGTTGATCAAAGTGTTGTAGAAAAAGGAGGATCCACCTTGTGAGGCAATCAAGCAATTGGCGATAGGTGACATAAGGCCTCAAGAGGATCAAGCTAATGAAGAGGAGGATCCACCGGTTGTTCTTTGCACAAGATTCGCGACGTACTCAATGACCAAGTGCGGCAAGACGCTCTTTGGAAGCATCCGGTAGCGGCGAGTGCCGCACCATCGGCGTTGGCGAGTGCCGCGCCACCTACCTCGGCGGCGACCGATCCACCCGCATCACCTGTTCAACCACTTGATCTTGCTCCAATTCTTGAAGCAGATGATGAATATGATGAAGATCAAAAAGAAAATGCAGAAGGCGTTGATCACCCACGACTACGACAAACAATTCAACGGGATCATCCCGTTGACAACATCCTTGGGAGTCTTCGAAAGGGAGTTACTACTCGATCTCATCTAGTTTGCTTTACGCCAACATTTCTCGTTTATTTCATCTTTGGAACCCAGAAAGTAGATGATGCTCTCAAGGATCCGGATTGGGTGTTGGCCATGCAAGAAGAGCTCAACAACTTCAAAAGAAATGAAGTGTGGGAGTTGGTGGAAAGACCCAAGACTAACATCATTGGTACCAAGTGGGTCTTCCGCAACAAACAAGATGAAGATGGGTTGGTAACAAGAAACAAGGCAAGATTGGTTGCTCAAGGCTTCACTCAAGTAGAGGGCTTGGACTTTGATGAAACCTATGCACCGGTGGCAAGACTAGAAGCAATTCGCATTCTTCTAGCCTTCGCTGCCCATCATGACTTCAAGCTGTACCAAATGGATGTCAAGAGTGCATTCCTCAATGGCCCACTACAAGAGGAAGTGTATGTTGAGCAACCACCCGGTTTTGAAGACCCCAAGTTTCCCAACTACGTCTACAAGCTCCATAAGGCGCTCTATGGGCTTAAGCAAGCACCTAGAGCATGGTATGAATGCCTTAAGGAATTCTTGCTCAAACAAGGCTTTGAAATAGGCAAAGCTGATCCTACTCTCTTCACTCATAAAGTTAGCAATGATATCTTTGTATGCCAAATATATGTCGATGACATAATATTTGGTAGCACTAACAATATGTATGTTGAGCAATTTAGTAGGACAATGACCAAGAGATTTGAGATGTCCATGATGGGTGAGCTAAAGTACTTCCTCGGGTTTCAAGTCAAGCAAATGGAGGAAGGGACATTCATTTGCCAAACCAAGTACACCCACGACATGCTAAAGAAGTTTGATATGGCTAAGGCAAAGCCAATCAAAACTCCAATGCCAAGCAATGGACATCTTGATCTTGATGAGGAGGGTCAGCCGTGGACATGAAGGTATATCGCTCCATGATTGGATCTTTGCTTTACCTTTGTGCATCTAGGCCGGACATAATGCTTAGTGTGTGTATGTGTGCTCGTTTTCAAGCCAATCCAAAGGAATGCCACAACAACGGGCTGTTAAGAGAATCTTAAGATATTTAGTACTCACTCCTAACCTTGGCTTGTGGTATCCTAAGGGTTCCAAGTTCAATCTACTTGGCTATTGATTTCGACTATGCCGGTTGCAAAGTAGATCGAAAAAGCACTTCGAGGGGACATGTCAATTCCTTGGGACGGTCCTTAGTGTCTTGGAGCTCTAAGAAGCAAAATTGTGTAGCCCTTTTCCACCGCCGAGGCCGAGTATGTTGCGGCCGGTGCATCTTTGTGCTCAACTACTTTGGATGAAGCAAACCTTAAAAGATTACGGATGTCATTTCACAAAGATACCTCTTCTTTGTGACAACGAGAGTGCCATCAAACTCGCAAATAACCCGGTAGCACACTCTAGAACAAAACACATAGACATCCGTCATCACTTCTTGAGAGACCACGAACTCAAAGGAGATATCGCAATTCGCCATGTGAGCACCGAAAAGCAACTAGCCGATATCTTCACCAAGCCTCTCGATGAGTCAAGGTTTTGTGCTTTTTGCGTAGTGAGCTAAACATTCTCGATTCTCGTAACTTGGTTTGAATTCCAGCACACATGCAAACTGTTTGAGACACTAGTTCGACATAGGAAGAGTTTGTGAAAACTTTCATATTGTGTTTCAAAAGGATTTCAAATTCTAATCCGAAATTCAATGCCATTGTTACATCGATGATGATCCGTCCACGGCAATGAATTTTGGTGTCTTTGTGATCAAGTCCGAGGAGAAATAGGTTAAAAAGTGGCAATATATATGCAGGCGGCGGTGAGGGTGGAGCGGCGTGCCGCGCCCTAGGGGTCAGCCGGCGCTGTTGCTGGGGTTCGGTCCGAACGTTTTTGGGCCAAATTTTCTTCTTTCCTTTTCTACCCCTGGCCCAATCGGTTTTCTATCTCCTCTCGGACCCGACGCAAGACGCGCTCCTCTCTTTTTCTCTCTCGCGCGTGAGACCGAGGCGCCGTCATTCCTCTCTTTGCCGCTGGCGCTGCCGCCGGACTGCCGCCGCCCCGTGCGGTGCCGCCAGCGCGCCCGCCGGGAGTTCTGCTAGTCTCCGGCCGGCCGGGCTCTCTCTCTCCGAGCCCCTGCTCTTCTCTTCCCCTCACTCCACGAGGTCAACAGCAAGGTAAACCTAACCCTAGCTGTGGAGAACTTGCCCGATCTATGCAATGTGTGGAAATTTTTCATGGAAATGTGTTGATTAGTGATGTATGAACTCTAGGAAAGTGGTTTGGTTGAATGGAATTGATGGATTTCGTGTTTTGATTACTTGGACGATTTAGGGGGAGGGCACGGCACGGCCGTCCCCTAAATAGAACTTTGACAGTTCTTAACTGATTCAATCAGTAAATATCCCACAAATCATTCACTTAAACAAAGTGGGAAATTCATTAAATCCATATATATCAAAGAAGTTTTCACTTTAGTTCATACTAAATGTCAATCCATGGAATTTCTGCACCTGCTCTGAATTTGTATCTGAAATTGGGATAGTTGAGTGACCTGTGCTAAATAGATGCATTAGAAAGTTTATTAAAATGAATTTAGATGATATTTGAGCAAGGGGGAGCGGCAGTGCCGCGTGCATGACATGGCAGTGCCGTGCATGCGCGGCGATGCGTGCCTCCTCCCGCGCTTGATATTGCCGCGACCCAGGGCTCGACCCTGGACAGCTTGCTCAAAATCATCAAAATTCATTCTTCTAACCTTTCTACTACATAGATTTGGTCATTCCACCTCCTATTCTTGACAGTTTTTGATCAAACTCTAAATCTTGCATAGATGGACCCTGGAGGTGATCCCCATGGAAAGAGGAAGCAGAGGGTCAAGGTGATTGAAAGAAGGGGCAGAGGAAGGAAGAACCTGAACAGGGCGGTGGCGGTGGAGCGGTGAGCTTGCGAGGAGCGGCGAAGAAAAAGTATGGGTACACCATCGTGCCCCCAGGTGAACAAGGCACTCCAGAGCACCCTTCTGTGTTTGACAACACATATATGGTGGCAGTGGAGGGTGTCTTTGAGACGGCAGCCCCTGCAAATGATCCACCCATTCCAGTGGTGAGCTACTTCAAGAAGCAGAGAGAAGTAGCAGATGCCAGAGCATACAATGTGTACAGTGATGAGCAGACTGATGGCATAGATGAGAGGTTTTGGGCAGCATTCCACTCAAACTTCTACTTGACTGTCCTCTTTCACTCTCCCAAGAGCAAGATCACAACTATGCACTACATTGACTTTGAGAGGATGGCAGATAAGGAGGAGGATGCCTTCAATGAGGCAATTGAGGCTTGTGAGAGGTTTGAGCTGACAGACATCATGTCTTTCAAGCATGATTGGAATGAAGAGATCCTCAGTCAGTTCCATGCTACCTATCACTGGGACAGGCAGTCAGACACCATTCACTGGATGACTGACAGGAGGCACTACAGGGTTGACTTTGTCACTTTCTGTCAGATACTTGGCTTTGGGGCTGATCACAGGCAGTACACAGACATTCATGAGATTGACCCCATTGAAGCCAAGGCCATCAAGGATTGCTGGGCTGATCCAAAGCTACTTGGAAAAAGGAAGGGGTTGAAGGACTTCTTCTATGTGATGAACAACCTCTGCAGATGCACCATTGATCCCAAGGATGGGGGGCCTCGATGTGAATGGCTATGCTAGGAACACCGCTTGCTCATTTCGGGAATGATGAGACTTTCAATGTGGGAAAGTTCATTTGGAGGCGACTAGCTAATGCCATGGATGATGCTAGGAGGAATCGCCCTATGCTCCCTACCTCATGTTCTTGATTGAGGGGTCTCGGGAACATCTATCCCAAGGACTGCTTCCACACGTCTACAAATAGAGAAGACCCATGGCTTAGATGGTGGGAAGACAAAGGGCGAGCTGGACCCTCGGCCAGAGGCACCTCGGTGGTAGAGAGGACTTGGAGGAGCCCTCTAGCTCTAGGCCCAGGAGGCACAGCAAGTCTCGATCTAAGGTGAAGAAGTGGATCAAGGCCATCTTTGGGCATTGCTCTTATGCATCTCAGCAGACTTATGAGTTGCGCAGGGAGGTGAGACAGGCGTTCAAGAGTGTTAGGGAGAAGCAAGGACTCCCAGTTCCTCCTTCTATCCCTAGACCACCTCAAGACGACCTCCCGAGCTTTCGGCCACAGCCAGCTCGGTCGGGACCTTTCGGACTGCTTGGTTCCTTTTGCAGATCCCGGCTCGCCGCTCTCTACTGTCGCTCCCGCGCAGCCAGGTGCTGCTATCTCGAGGAGGGCGAGGACACCGCTTTCGGCCCGCGAGGACACTAGTGAGAAGTGACCTCGTTTCTTCTCTTTTCTATGATCTTTTTGGTGCTTGACGCCAAGGGGGGAGAAAATTAGAAGAAATGAGAGGGGTCAAACTTTTCGAAACTTTGGAGTTGGTTCGAGGATGATGCGGCGGTGATCTTTGAGAGTTTAGATCCTTTGAGAGTAGCTTGTTAGGTGTGAGTTTGAGAGAAACTCTATTTTATGTAATAATGCCACCTATGACTTGTTATTCCTCGATTTGGTTGTTGGATGTTTAAACTCTGTTTTAATTATCCCTTTGCATGTTTAGAGTATATATCTTGTCATATATGCTGTGGTTGATGTTTAAATGCATGCTCAGGTGGCGATAGGTGCGGCGGTGCCGACTTTGGCGCTGGGCAAAGTGCCGCGCACATCGGTCGCATGCACACCCTTTTGTGCTCGATCGGTTTACGTTGTCATACGCATCACGGTTGTATTTTTATGACACCCGTTGAGCACCCCACGGCAACCATGGATGTAGGGGAGGCCTTGCACACTTTCTAAATGTGTAACTTGACTTTTATGTCAAAATGAGAATTCAAATCTCGCTCACACATTTAGGGGGAGGCCTCACTACACCTAAATATGTGAAATTGACATTTTATGTCAACATTGAGAATTCAAAACTCACTCACATATTTAGGGGAGATTCCTACATCCTTGGTCTTCGAAATCTAAGGTTGACTTTACATCTTATGTAAGCTCTAATTTGGTTGTCATCAATCACAAAAAAGGGGAGATTGTAAGTGCAATCAAGCTCTATGTGGGTTTTGGCGTTGATGACCACCGAATTAGGGGACTAATAAGATTTACGAAGATGACATGCGAGGGGATTAAAACGTGGAGTTGATGTACAGGTCCAAAGGCACCAAATAAGCTAGATGGTGGTGTTTCCGGATCAAGGTGTTTAAATTATTTCATATTTTGAATCTTGAGTTTAGGAAATGCCGTACTATTAAAAGGAATCCTAGGATTCTCGGTACAATGGACCAAGTGCTCTAAACATCAAATCCGGACACAAACACTCGGCTCCAAACCCGACCGGCCCAAAGCATTTCCACTTGCTTCTCACCTTTTTTTGTCGGGTTGGCGCGGCGATGGGCAATGGTGCGAATGGTGCGGATGTCGTCGGCGGCAAAGTGCCACACTTAAATCCTACCGTTGGGTCCGTGGGGTATAAATACCCATTCTACCCCTCCCACAACGGTCACCTGGCTCACTTCATCTTCTTCCTCGCGACGTAACGGCCCGGTTCTCACCTCTTGCTCTCTCTCTCACCTCCATTGAAGTTCTTTGAGCTCCCCACTCAATCTCTCACTTCCCCACTGGGATTCTTGAGGGAAACATTTGCAAACTTCGATTGGAGACCGGATCTACTACTTCCCCCACTCAAAAGAGCATTTGGTTCACGTTTGGCGGAACCCTAGGGTTCTTTACTCTTGGAGCTTGCTCCTAGACGGCTAGGGCGTCGCCCTTGAGCTTGCCCCCCTTCGTGTGGCAGCCTTGGGAGGTTTGTAACCTCACTCTAAAGCAATACATTACCCCACATCTCTAGGGTTAACTCCTAGACTTGTGAACGAGGGAAAAGGCAAGCCGGTGGGCAAGCCAAGCCTTGTGTGGCAACCTCAACAACGTGGACGTAACCCGACTTTGTGTGGCGCGCGAACCACGGGTCAAATCCTTGTCTCACTTGTCCTCCCTTTACTTTGTTGCATATTTGTCTTGTGAGAAAGGGCTTCGACCCGATCTACTTGGTTCTTTGGGTTTTCGCCGGCTTTGGCTAGTTTTTACGTGGTATACGTGTGCGGGAACAAGGGAGAATCACCATCTCCTTTGGACACGGCTCACAGATTCACCTCGAGTTCACTTACGTGAAGTGACCCGCGGCGATGCCGCACGAGGACGCGGCAATGCCGCTACCGCTGGCCGAGAGAAGTGACTTCGCGTCTCTGCTGCATTTACTGTCGGTTTCACGCGGCGGTCTGCGCCTATCTGTGCAAAGTGCGCGCTCTATCCATCGGTGACGGTGTGCCGAAGTTTTAACAGGTCGATTTTAGGGGGTAAGCCTATTCACCCCCCCTCTAGGTTTCCATCAGATCCTACAGATCCACAAGCCACCAGCAATCCACTAGTGATGCCTTTCGCGAATCTCCCGCGGGGAAAGGCTCGACCCCTCACAAGTCCACCGGTGTGGCCTCGAACAATCACCAATCGAGCTCAACACCACCACGAACTCCAAGCCGCTAGGGGAACCAAGCAAATTCCCAAGATAACAAGAATCCCGCAGCTCCTCCAAGGATCAGTGCTTCTAGATGCAATCAACAATGGAATGCACTTGGATTCTCACTCAATCTCACCAAAGATCGAAGTTAGGCAAGAGAGATGAGTGGAGGGGAGTTTTCTCAGCTCACAAGAGAGTTAGAATAATCAAATGTGCAAGAGAGAGCTCAAATGACCGACCACACACATATATATAGGCTCCACCACGAAATAGAGCCGTTGAGGTTCAAAGCACAGCTGCTGCGCCCTGACCGGACGCTCCGGTCAGGGTGACCGGACGCTCCAGTCACGAGTCACTGTGGGCACAAAATACCAAAAACCTAAAACCGAAGGAAAAAAAACCGAAAACCGAACCGAATAGTACCGAAACCGAATAATTCGGTTCTCGTTCGGTTCTAGGGTCTGAGGAACCGAATTTACCGAGGTAAATACCTAAAACCGAACCGAATTTACCGAATTTACCGAACTTACCGAAGTTACCCGAAATGTGACAAGTTTAAGTGTTGTTATATTATTAATTATACTATTATAGACTATTATATTATATATTTTTGGCACTAACACTTATAGTTATGTGGACTTTTATATGCATTTGTATTTTGTACCATTATTATCTATGAAATCATGTCAAAATTAGTTTTAAAACATGATATTACATCTTCTTTGTGAGCAGTTCGGTCTTGTTCGGTAAATACCGAAACCGAACCGAACTTTTACCGAAACCGAAATCCCTCGGTACCGATTTTTTTAGGAACCGATCGGTACCGATTTCTCGGGAACCGAATTTTACCGTCTGCAGAAGAACCGAACCGATCGGTTTGGTATTTACCGAATGCCCACAAAGTGAGTCACGAGCCCGGTCGGATAAAACAAAGTCGTGGCCCCACACACGACAACACCGAGCCAGCGTCCGGACGCAATGGTCGACCAAAACCGGGATTTCGATCCTTCTATGGAATCGACCGAATGCTCCGGTCGAGGGGGTTCCAGCGTCCGGTCAAGGGTCCGGTCACTGGTTTCCTACAAAACTTCATCGTTTGTCATCGCCTTTACTCCAACTTGCTACCCAACAATTATACCAACTTGAGCACGAGGGTTAGCAAGATTTCTCCGACAAATTGCATCCAGCGCAATAGAAAATAGGCATCTCATTTTCTCAAAAGCGCCGAATCCCGCCGAGTTTGCCTTGATCTCCGGGTCCTTTCCATTCCAACACGTGAGCTCAATGATCGACCATGTCCATCATCAACGTCCATATCCATGATCATGTTGCTCCACGTCATCCATGCAATTCTCCCTTTAGCATGCAAAACCTCTTCTCATCAAGTGGCTTGGTGAATATGTCGGCTAGTTGATCTTCGGTGCCAATGGCCATGATGCAAATATCACCCTTTTGTTGATGATCTCTAATGAAGTGATGTCTTATATCAATGTGCTTTGTTCTTGGATGTTGAACCGAATTTTGTGTCATCTTTCTTGCACTTTTATTGTCACAAAAACAATGGTACCTTGTCAAATTTGAATCCAAAATCCCTCAAGGTAGACCTCATCCAAAGCAATTAGGTGTAACAACTTTCTGCACTAATGTATTCGACTTCGGCGGTAGAGAGAGCAACACTATTTTGCTTCTTTGAAGACCATGAAACAAGTGATCTTCCAAGGAATTGACATGTGCCACTTGTGCTCATTCTATTGATTTTGTATCCTCCATGATCGGAATCCGAATATCCAATAAGCTCAATCTTGGATCCCTTTGGATACCAAAGTCCAACATTTTGTGTGCCCTTCAAGTACCTCAAAATTCTTTTATTTGCCTTGAGGTGACTCTCTCTAGAAGAGGATTGATATCTTACACACATGCCCACACTAAATGATAGATCCGGTCTAGAAGCGGTTGCATAGAGTAAACTTCCAATCATAGACGGATATTGCTTTTGATCAACCATGTTGCCACTTACATCAATATCTAGGCTTCCATTTGTACCCATTGGTGTTGACATTGGTTTTGCATCTTCCAAGCCAAACTTTTTGATCATATCCTTGATGTACTTGCCTTGACTAACAAATGTGTCATTCTTCATTTGCTTGATTTGAAGTCCAAGGAAGAATGTGAGCTCTCCAAGCATTGACATTTCAAACTCTTTGGTCATCATCTTTGCAAACTCTTCACAAAACTCTTGATTGGTTGACCCAAAGATAATGTCATCAACATAGATTTGCAACACAAACAAGTCATCTCAAGCTTCTTGGTGAAGAGAGTGGTGTCAACCCTTTAGAGAGGAGAAAATCTCTCAACCTCTCATACCATGCTCCAGTGCCTTTAGGTTCAAAATTCATATGCATGCATTCTAACCTAAAGAGCTAACTCCGTACTTGATGAAAATGGTTTTCAAAATGCTAACACTTGGTGTCGGGGTGTTCTTCGACGTGTTGGCAACAAGAATCAAGTGACGGAAGTCGGTTTGGAACAAAGGCAAAGAAACGACAACACACGGCTTGAATTTCGCGGCTCGAGGCGGCCGGACTCGGCGGCCGGACCCTCGGCCGGAAGCATGCGAAATCGGCCGGTCCGGTCCGTCGATGCTTCCGATTGAAGTTACAGAGAGCATGTTTTTAGGTTCGAGTTCGTGGGTCGACCGGACGCTCGAGTGGGGGGGGTCGATTGTGGGCGGTGCCGCTTGTGCGGTGTGACGGACCATCGACCGGACTCGCTAGTGAGTCCGGTCCGGTCGGCGCGTCCAATCGGGCTGCAGAAACCACATTTTGCCCCCCAACGGTTGGATTTCGTGATGGGGGCTATATATACTTGGTTGGCTGCCTCTTGCTCTCTCTCTCTTGGTCATTTGAATCATTCCTAACATCCTAGAGTTGAGCAACAACTCCCTCTCTCTCTCATTCTTGCTTGTGAGCTCAATTCTTGAGAGAAGAGTTGATCCAAGTGCATTTGCATCGAGTTCTTGCATCTAGAGGCACTTGGGGATCGTTGTGAGCCGGTTGGTTTC
Source organism: Hyparrhenia diplandra (assembly GCA_015847255.1). Classification (NCBI taxonomy): domain Eukaryota; kingdom Viridiplantae; phylum Streptophyta; class Magnoliopsida; order Poales; family Poaceae; genus Hyparrhenia; species Hyparrhenia diplandra. The sequence goes on from JADLZK010012149.1 coordinate 140,130, forward strand.
TTGTTTCTCTTGGAGACACCGCTCCTAGCCGGCTTGGTGATTTGGTGGAGGCGTTGGCAAGAAAAGGTGATTGTTTTTTGCCACCTCCGGTGATTGTGAGAGGATCACGCACTCCTCGTCGGGAAGACAAAGTGCAAGGAATACATTGCTGGTACCTCACTTGTGAGTGGTGGCCTGGGGCTAGCAAGTGCACCGCCTAGCTCAAGCACCATCCTTGTGTTGGTCGGCACAACCGGAGACTAGCTTGTCGGTGTACAAGTGAACTCCGGTTCAACACATCGACGTGTCTTTGTCTTGGTGATTGGTTCATCATCTTATTGTGTTTGATTGTTCATCCACTTCCCGGTGATTGGTTCATTGCCTTTACACATCGGTATATCGAGCCCCATCTCTTGCATTTACATTCCTAGCTTATATTGTGTAGAGAGCTAGCTTTGCTTGTGTAGTTGTTCTTGCTAGCCCAAGGATCATATTTAGGATTGCTCACTAGATAGAGTAGTGACATAGCCTTTGTGTGATTTAGAAATCATATCAATATTTAGTCTTATCACTAGAAGCCTTACAAGACCACTAGAGCTAGTGCAAACCGCTTAAATGTCATTTGTTATACTAACCGGTTTGTTTAGTTGAGTTTGTAGAAAAATTTTATAGGCTATTCACCCCCCCTCTAACCATCTAGGACCTTACAAGTGGTATCGGAGCCGTGGTCACCGTTTTAGAAGGCTTAACAACCTCCGGTGTGAAGTATGGCTCATGTTGTGTTCAACCATGTTGGGGGAAAGCCTCCGTTCTTTGGTGGGGTCAAGAATTTCGATTATTGAAAGAGAACCATGAGGATGTACTTGGGATCAATAAATGACCAAGTATGGGATGTGACCGAGAAGGATTATGTGATCCTTGATCCAACCAACCTCACTCCCACCGACAAGGCAAACAAGCAATGCAACACCATGGCATTGAACACATTGTACAATGGCATGGATGTCAAGGTGTTTGAAGGCATCAAGGACCTTGAGAAGGCAAGTGAAGTGTGGGAGAAGCTATGTGAGACCTATGAGGGCACCAAGGTGGTGAAGAGTGCCAAGTTGTATGTTCTCAAGAGTGAATTTGAGAATTTCAAGATGAAGAAAGATGAGAGCATACCGGACACATTCCATAGGCTACAAGTAATTGTGAATGATCTCAAGGCCTTGGGTGTGAAGACCTTGGACCGTGACTTTGGGCACAAATTCTTGATGTGCTTGCCCAAGCGGTTCATGATGTTGAGGAAGATTCTATTTAGAGGAGCATTGGACACCATGACACCTAGTGATTTGCTTGGTGAAGTGTTGACCGATGAACAATGTGATGGAATGGAAGATGAAGGAGAGAAGGAAGAAGACAAGAGCAAGAAGGTTGTGGCATTCAAAGCCGCCACCACCTCATCCAAGGCTAAGGGTAAGTCCAAGGCATAAGAAGAAGTTGATGAGGACATTGATCTTGATGAGGTTGATCAAGAGTTTGTTATGTTTGTGAGGAAATTTAGTAAAGTCTTGAAGAACAAGAAGATGGGACAAGGCTCAAGAAGAAGAAATAATTCATCCAAGGGGAATGAAGAGCCAAGGAAGTGCTTTGAATGTGATAGCCCTTATCATGTCATTGTCGAATGCCCAATCAAGAACGAGAAAGACAAGATGAAGGCATACAAGAGTGGCAAGACAAACAAGAAGAGCAAGACCATGACATTCAAGAAGACAAATGATGGTGCTTTTGTTTATTCTTGGGATAGTGATGGCTCCTTCAATGAAGAGGAAGACAATACCAAGGCAATGAGTGCAATTGGCCAACACAAGAAGCCATCTCTCTTCGGCTCATCACCATCATGCTTCATGGCTAAGCCACAAAGGTATCATTGCATGAGCATGAAGAACTAAATGATAATGAAGTAAAATATGATGATAGTGGTGATGATGATGATGAATATGAACCCACTAGAGAAGATCTTCTAGAGATGCTTAAGCAAACTCATATCATGCTTAAGTCTAAGGACAAGGAATGTAAAACTTTGCACTAGATTCTAAATGCATATGCAAGTCAATATGAACCTAGAGGCACTTCATCATTGGATTAGCCGTGACATTCCCTCTTGATAGTCGGCTATCTATCCAAAATGTGATCACACTCTCTATAGTGTCTTGATCACCGAAAGCAAACTCTATCAAGTTATACATTTGCCTTGATCTCGGGTCCTTTCCATTCCAACACGTGAGCTTGATGATCCACCATGTTCATCATCAACATCTGTGTCCATGATCATGTTGCTCCACGTCATCCATGCAATCCTATCTCTTAAGAACACTTAGAGCAAAGGATTAGCATAACAAAGTGTCATCAATTATCAAAACCAAACATGAGATTTCAATCTAGAAGGCAAATAAATAGAACAAACAAGAAGAAAGAAAAGGACAATGGTTGCATTACACCTACAAGCAAACTTTTGTTGAAAATAGGGTGTACGAGTTGAAGGAGACTGTTATATGTCACACAACAAGAAGTAGAGACCTGAAATGGTAGTGCACAAAAGATCTAAGGACAACAACCTAAACACCATACACAAGCATGTAGTGAAGGGGAGTACTACATACATGTTAAATATTTTCCATGGAGTATTTTAGGATTAGTTTCATGTCAAAGGAAGCAAAAACTACCATGTTTCATGGAAAAGTGGAGAAGATTCTACAACTAAATATTATTTAGAAATTGGACAAGAATGTCAAAATCTTTAGAGTATGATATTTTGTTAGAAGGGTGTGGAATGTGTCACATGACACAGTCTTAGATATGATATAACACTATAAATAGGATGCCCTTTACCCATTAGAGACCATATGTCCCTATATAGAAAAATCAATAGAAGGCAAGAAATTACATTGTGCCACTATCAAATAACATACAACTTTAATAATAAATTCAATATATATATGGGGCACCACATTGTTAGGAAATCTTTGCTTCATCGGCCTATCTCCTCATCTCGAAGTGGATTTGCATAGTACTAGGTCCTTTGTGATCCAAATTTTAATAGATGGTTTCGATTCACATCGAAATTTCAACTATGTGCTAACATGCATGTTTTGTCTTTTTTTATAATGATTAGTGTTTGAAATTTCAACTATGTGCTAACATGCATGTTTTGTCTTTTTTTATAATGATTAGTGTTTCATACCGGTTTTCATCTACCAACGGGTTAAATTAGGCCAATTATTATAAAGAAAAAATGAAGGAGAAACACCTCTAGTAGCTCTAGATGCCATCACCGTCATTCCGGCTTCGTACAAAACGAGAATACACCGCCAATGAACAAAAATAACAACAACATTAAGAAACTAGGGGGCAACTATGTTAGCACCAACAATCCCGCCTCACATCGTCGGTCGCCAGGTCTCCTCCACCCGCACCTCCACCTCCTGCGTGGCGTACAAATCCAACTCCACCATCCCCGGTGATGAATCCGCCCAAGACGGCCTTGTACCTCGAAGAGGGATACGTTACCCGCTAGGAAGTTTGTTATGGAGGCGGTCGGCTACTAATCGCGGTCAAACTTTCTTAACTTTGACTAGGTTTGTATAAAATGCGTGTAACATTTAAATTTCCAAATAAATTTGTTAAAAAACTAGACTTAAAGATCTTTCCGATAATACTAATTACTTAGTATAAATATTTATATATTTTAATATATAATTACCTAGGCATTTTGAAAACATTGACTTCTCGAGAAGTAAGAATGACATCTATTTTGAGACGGAGGGAGTAGTCTCGAACGAGAAATACCAATGATGCTAGGGGCACATCAATGTACGTCCTCCCTGGATCGATGATGTAATGCTACCATACTAAAAAGATAATAAAAAGATGTAAAATTAAATAGTTCTAAAAGTTGAAGTCAAACAAAACCACTTTCGTAGATAAGAAGGAAATGGGGCGTTGAGGTCAAAAAAGACTTATTTAGATTTTTTTTTTAGAAACAAAAGACTTTTTAGGTGAAAAGACTTTTTGGCTTACATCACAAAGAGCACTTCGATTGGTCGGAAAAAAAAAAAAAAGCACTTCGACCAGGCCGTGCTTAGGCGAATTGCAGCCCATATGGGCCCGTTCAACGGCGGCACGGCACGACAAGCTGGCGGTCACGTGCGACGGTGCGAGCTGATTTTTCTGGCAGCGGGTTGCCCTGTCCTGACCCTGACCTGACCCTGACCCGAGCGACGTGCGGCGCCTCCTCGCAGACGGCGCCAGAGCCGCCGCCTCCTCGCCCTCTCGCCATCGGCCGGCGGCGACGGTGGCTGCTTCCTCGAGCCCGCAGGTGCTGGCTTCTACCTCCGCCGTTCCCTCTCCTTCTTCTGGCTTCTATCTACCTCCGCCGTTCCCCTTCCTCTTCCTCGTAGTTCTGCTGCTCGTTCCTCTGGATCTGGCATTTCCCTCGTGAAATCAACACGGCTCTGGTCGGGTGGTAGATCTGTCTGGCCTAGTCGCTGTCCCAAGCAGCTGCCGAGCTCGGTCGCGGCTGCGCGTAGCCTCCGGGGGCTTGCGGCGCCAGATCTAGATAGGAAAACGCCGCGCGCGAAATGAGCTAATAAATTCTGTTCGATTCGAGTTCTCATAGGGGTTCGTGTGGCTGCGTGTTTTCGATTTTTCTTCCGCTGGTTGCGGGATGTCGAGAAAGGGAATCGTGGCTGACTCTTGTTGCCGGCCTCGAGCCAGATCTGGTCATTCTGCTACCGTGGATGACTTGTTGCTTGATTCCGATTTGTGTTTTTCTTCTTCGGTTCAAGAGTAGTCTCAAGCCTATGAGCATATATACCGGAAATTGGAGACAGATTTGGAAATCTTTATTTATTCATTATTATTATTATACTAATTGCTAGCTTATAATTTTGGGGTACTATACTATTTTTCTTGCTTCTCTTAATTGAACTAGTAAATCAACAAATCTGCCGCTAGAGTCGTCATGGGCAACTGTAAAAAGAAAACCCTAATCAGGGCGCCTAGAAGAGTCCACGAAGCTGAACTGCTGAACTTAAAATTGTTGGAAGCCACATACGTGTGCTTTGCATTTTATGATTCCTGATGGTTTGTTTACTGATTTATGCTCATTTACTCATTCCGTCTTGCAGGTAGACCATCTTTGGTTGGTTCCTCAAGTCTACACCTGCTGCTTCAGTTTGCAGCTCCATTTTTAAGGTACACAGATCACATCACTGCTAGGCCCTAGGGAATTTCCTGTTTGAAAATCTAACCTACTGGGAAGTGGGGAGATGTCCGACAATCCCAACAAACCCCACATTCTATTTTAACACTATATCTGTTGGTTTAGGCGTCAAAAGCTAGGTTCTCCTTGAATTTGATCATTACTTGTTTGATGTTTTGCTTTGGTATAAACATTTGAGGTGGTGTCACTGGATCATGCAATATCGTTGTAATGTATGTTCTGGCATATCATCGTTTATTATATAGTTCCCTTTTGCATTTTATTAGTTTTGTGGATGCTTCTGCTGTGTAGTGTATAATAAAATCATCATTTTTAATAATTTATGGTTTGGTGTATGTGAGTAATTAGAATTGAATTTTCTATATGCACTAGTTCTGCTTGTATTTCTGCTATGTGTTCTACAGTTACATTTTGTCAACTTCATGATGTGTGCCATCACTTGAGTTTCTCTTACGTGATTGAAGTTTCATAAAACTGCCATCACTTGAGTTCCTCATATGTGATTGAAGTTTCATAGAACCACCCAACTGATTTTTGCTATAGTAATATGAATAGCTTGGTAAAAATGTAAAACTAAACATGAAAAATAAGTATTTGGATAGGTGAACTATGAAGTGTAGAACTATTGGCTAGCTACACTTTGTTTCAGGTTATTGAGATAGAATATTACGAGCTGAAGGTGGATTCTATCATTCTTGTTTTGGTCTTTGAGCTGCCAAATTCTATTACCTTTTGTTAGAATAGTGTACCTTTTCATGTCACATTGCTTAAGTGTGTATACCAGTTAGGGGGGGATCCATTTTGCTCCCTTCCCTATTTCCATAGACTGATGAGCCCTAATGTTGTCGTATGTGTTTGTTCATATTTCAAGTTTTAGGATTAATTGTGAAATTTGTTATCTTCCTATGATAAGTATCTATATTGCAGTCTGTAATTTATGCGCTTTATCTGACACTACATTCTGTTGTGTTCTTTTATTAGATGTCACAAGCCAGGGAAGTGAGGTTAGTATCCTTGCATGGTGGACTTTTTATAATTCTCTTATTTTCTCACTCAGACCAAATTCTCATAATCTGTGTGTTCTGGTTTTTGTAATATTGCTTTTAGGTACACTGCACGGTCTATTACACCTCCTGCTGATAGAAATGGTATTTCAAGCTCGCCTCCTCCAAAGAGACGCAGCCCTTCAAGGTCACCTCCACCAAAGAGTACTTCACGGTCCCCACGTCCAAGGAGTCCAAAGAGACGCAGCACTTCAAGATCTCCTCCTAGGAGACGTGGTAGATCAAGGTCAAGGGATAGAAGTCGGTCCAGGCAAGTATATCACTTGTAATTGATAGTTTATCAAATCTTATTGGTTCCAATGAGGCAATCATTTGTTTTAAACTCCAGTTTTGCAAGTATTGATGTTCAGTTCTTTATCATGCACAGGAGCCCAGATGATAGAAATCCAGGGAATAACCTTTATGTGACTGGATTGTCTACTCGTATAACTGAAGAGCATCTTGAGAAGTTCTTTAGTAAAGAAGGAAAGGTATGGTCTCATCAAATTATTAGTTCACGCATTCGTTATCAGGATCGTCTCTTGGGGTGTTCTTTGGTGCACGGGTGGAGCCTCGCTGTTGGGGTGTTATGTTTTTTCAGCTAAGCTGTTATGATCTGCGTCCAGTACCAGCGCCGAAGGCCCATTAGTGGCTAACTGGAGGCGCCGGCAGTAGGGGCAAAGACCCAAATTATCAATTGCACTATTATTTATTTACTTATTAGAATTATGAGAGGACCTATAGATACTTGTAAACATTGGATCAATGGAATCAAGCAAGTTGCAACCTAATTATTGTCGGCTTCCTTTAGGGAGCCGGGATTCTCCAGCCCTAGCCGCCAACCCTGCCTTTCCCTTGCAATCTCATCTAGTCGCCATCCCCAGGCACGGCGCCCCAGTGCCGTTGCCGACCACAACCACCGATCAACCACCCTTACTCCCTTCGGGAGATCCACGGTAGGACCAGGAATCCTATCATAAGCACAGAGATATGGATGCTGGGTTAGTGTTTTGTGCTGAGTGTTGAGTTCTGGAGTTTCTCTACCTTGTACTAGGAGTAGACTCTTGTCTATCCTACGTATTATTTCTCTTAATGAAATGAAATACTGTTCTCCTGCGTTGTTCGAGAAAATTATTATCGTCTCTATTTTATCTCTATCTGTTTGTCAGTTAATCTTGTCTGGAATCCAATTAATCATTTCCATCTTTCAATGCAGGTTAAACACTGTCATGTTGTTCTTGATCCTAGGACAAAAGAATCCCGTGGCTTTGCATTCGTGACTATGGATACACTTGAAGATGCAAGACGCTGCATCAAGTATCTGCACCGCACTGTACTTGAAGGTCGCCTGGTCACTGTAGAGAAGGTTAGATACTAACTGTACGGATTCATTCCATTATGCATTTTTCTGTTGCATTTTTGTTGAATGTTGCTAGTTTTGTCATGTTATCTTTGTGTTTATTAATTTCAAGTAGTCTAATACTAACTGTACTACAATTAAAAATAGGGAATAAAGCTACTATACTTTCAAGCATGTTTTTTTTTGGTCTTGTGTCTGTCCCTCCTACCTCCCACTTCAATCTTGAAAATAACTGATGTCTTAGTAACATAAATTCATTAATCTTGTGCACCATGGAAAGTATATTCCATTACATTAAAACTTCAATGATGCTATGCTCTGTTCAGTTTAAAGCTTTGGTGAAGGGTCCTTGATATCAGGTATGTTATGGGTAGCAGATTACAACTATGCTCTTTCCATGTTATGGAAGAGTATATTCTGGAACAGCCAAGCCTGGAAATTCCACTCAGGTGAAATGTGCCAGACTAAATTGAATGGGAATCATTTGTGATGTGTTCTGATGCAATCCTAGTGTGGTGAATGAATGGGGAAAACCTCTTCTGTGGCTCTTCAACTGGGGTCTTAACTCTCGTCTCGTGCTGACTTCCTGACCTTCCAGTTTAACATGGTGCTGGGCTGCCTCTACATCAACCTGGTTGGTCCAGGCTGTGCAGTCTTCGACCATGGTTGTCTCCAAAGGATGTGCAGCTGACGTGATGGTGCTTATCACCACACCCTCAGAGCTCATCACCACTTGTCGTCTACACCTTCCTCACCGACAATGCATACATGCTACATCAACATGAGGGCTGTCGCCATAGAGCGATCGTGGAGTCTTGTTGTGCGTTGCGTCACCGTCACCGCCACCGCCACCGCCACCACCATCGCCACCTCTACCACAACCGCCATCGTCAACATCACGCTCATGATCCAACAGGCTCTACGATTGGTCTGCTTCGACTAAGCTTACATGGTGCATGCCATGTCACGACACCAACCATCGAGTCCGATGCAAACTTCGTCGACCAGTATCTTGATTTGAGGGACATCACAAGTGGCATAATGTTGCGCTTCCTTGGACCATGGCTACACCGACCACGGAACAAGTGCACAAAGTCATCTTTGGTTGAGCTGGCATGCAACGTAAAGTTATTAATCTACTTGTATCACAAGAATTTTGATCAAGAGTTGACAAGCTTAATGAACCATGACTATTTTTTTCAGCAAAAGGGCAAAGCTTAGTTTCTTTATCAATTCTATTAACCACTCTGTTCGAATTTAAGATGAAATTTGGGTTCTCCTTTATTTGGCGTACTTGAAGTTTATTGCTTGTTTCATTGCTTACCAACTAATACATTTGTTCATGATTTCATTTCAGGCTAAAAGAACTCGTGAAAGGACCCCTACTCCTGGAAAATACTGCGGTCGAAGAGGTATGAACCAAAGTTGGCCAATTTTACACCTCCACATGATATGACCACAACACTTTCTGTATTAAGCATCATTTGACTTGCTTTCTGCAAGTGTTGTTCAGCTTGCATACATTGTAGTTGAATGGATATCACTTTATTTGTTTGCAGTTGTCAGATATGCTATGTTCATTAATACACTCTAAACATTTTGTGTCACTCATATTGTATTTGTTTGCTTAGTGTATTATCAAGTGATCTTTAAATATTCTAATGACCGGCCTCAATGGGGTGTTATGTTTCCTACAACCTGTGATTGTTGTAGCTTTTACGGTGTTCTCTAGTTTTAGCTGGCATAATTCCACACTACAAAGCTCTGAGTTGACACCTATGTTGTAGTATGGTGTTCTATATTTTTAGGCTTTTTAGCTACTATCAAAGCTTTGTACACACTTATGGTCTAGGTCATTGTTTTCCTTGATTCAAATCACACTTTCAAAGTAGTGAAAATCACAAGCATAGCCATGGGAAACTTGTGTGACAGTGAGTATGTGCAAATTCGGTTGCATATATATCGTTTACTGTCTTGTGATCCATGTGTGCTTTAAACCATCGGTAAGGATAAAACATGGGTTTGTGACTGTTCCTCCCCCCCCCTTCTCTCATTTTGTGTTACAGCTACATCTTTAACATTCATTTTTTTCTTAAAAAATGCAGGAGGATCTCAAAGGAGCCCATCACCATACCGACCTCGCAGAAGGGAGCGATCCCGTTCAAGGGACCGCAGAAGGGAGCGGTCCCGCTCAAGGGATCGAAGGGAGCGGTCTCGCTCAAGGGACCGCCGGAGGGAGCGGTCTCGTTCAAAGGACCGGAGGGAGCGGTCTCGCTCAAGGGACCGCCGGAGGGAGCGTTCCCGTTCAAGGGACCGTAGAAGGGAGCGCTCGCGCTCAAGAGACCGCAGGGGCAGTTCACCCCATGACAGAAGGCGTGGAGATCGGTCCAGATCACCCACCAGCAATGGGAACCATAAGGCAGACTAGGAAAGAGCTTCTCCTAGTATGGAACCTTTTCTTTTGGGGACTAGTTGTGATTGTGTGAACAATGGAACTTGTAATGCTATCTTTAAAATGGTCTGACAGGCGTTAGCATGGAATTTCAGTAGTGTTGCTGTATTTTATTGTTGTTTAGTTAAAAGTATGCTATTCTGTTAGTTTTCGGATCAAAATATCGAATGATGTTTGTTATATTTTGTAAACATAGACATATATACCTATGAAAGTACACATTCTTGTGGTTTGCCTAAGGTCGTTGTGGCATGTACTGAGCTTAAGATTGACGCGTTGCATAGTAGGATGCCTTTGGTAACGTAATGCATGAGGTCGTTATGGCATGTGCCCACTAAGGTTTTTGAAGTTGCTTAGGGGCTGTTTGGTTTGAGGGACTTTTTAGTCTCTGAGACTAAAAAAAGTCTCTATTAACCAAACAGGGAGGGACTATTAGTGATTTTTCTTCCATTAGTTCCAAAAAGACTCTCATAGAGGGATTTTTTTTAATAGTCCTTGGGACTAAAAAGTCTCCAGGACTTTTCTAACCAAACACCCCCTTAGCTCCCTTAAGTTTTCTGCATGGAATTTACCAATTAGTGGGCTAGGCGTTCAGTACGCTGTATGCATAGAAGATCCACCTTGCGATTCTTTTTTATATATATACATATGAAAAACAACTTTATTAGAATCTTTGTGACACTTAAGAAATTCCAAAATATGAACCAGTCCAAAAAAAAAAAGAAAAACAAGATTAAAATGTTGCACAAGTAAATAGCAAGTTCTCTCCAGATACTTATTTATATTATCTATACAAAGGTGTAGTACACTCAACTTATTTGGACAAGGAAATGGTACGTGCGTTACAGTCGAATTTCCAGTCAAATCCTGACTAATTTTCCCGGCTCACAATTCAGAATCAAATGGGCACGGGCGTACTGTTTGTACTTAAGCATTCCATTATAGAATGCCACACCACACCAAGCCGTGATTTTTGCCTTTGAAAACCACGGAAGCAGAGCAGCCCCCAAACGAGATGTCAAAACACATGGACGCCAGCCATACCGTGTCCGTTGCTGTGCCCCAAAAGACAAAGCTCTTTGACATTTGACACGACCGTACCGTTCGTGCAAACGACGCCGTTTCGCAACCTTGCTTGCCTGCAACAACGGTTGACCTTTTGATTTCGTCTAAACTTTAATGTTGCTAACACCGCATCTCCAACCTTATCTTCCAGCTAGCTAGGTTTCTCTAGCAGCTGCTGTTGAGCTTCACATTTTCTAAGGTTTAGCTTGTCAACTGATGATCGAGATCAGTAGCTAGAGGCCAAATTGTACTATTATTATGCTACTAGTAGATTTAATCCCATCCAATCCATAGGGAAATAAACAACGTTTGATTATGATTAGGTCAAATCCTGAAAAGGGTTTCGCTTCCTCTGTTACCAATAGGGTTGAAAACGGACGGAATTTTTCCCGTTTCTTCCCGTTCCGTTTTCTATATTTGACCCCATCCGTTTCCGCATTTTCGGAAAATCCAGAAACGGGTCGGAATCCGGAACAGAGGTCATCGGAATGCGGACGGATGTAGAAATGGTGTTTTTCCGTCCGTATTTGCGGAATTCCGTTTTTGTCGGAATAATTCCGTATTTTTCCGGAATTTGTTCCGGATTTGAGCCAGCCCAAAAATGTGCTTCACTGTGCTCAGGCCTGCATCCCGCTATATAGTGGATGCACGCCTCCGTGCATGCATGGACGAGCGAGGTGGGATTAAATGGTTGAATCTGAAGCTGCTTGCCTTTGCTGGGTTGTGCACATGTGCGCTCCTTGATTTGGCCAATGGGCCGAATTTGGTGGTGACTCCGTGCATTCCTTCTCATTTTTTTTTCTTTGTGTGTGTGCGTTGAGTTTTTTTCTTTTGCATTTCTGTTTTTAATACTCAGCACGTATATTCAATTTTTCTTTTTGTGTGTACGTGTTGAGTTTTTTTCTTTTTGTATTTATTTATTTTAATACTCATCACGTATATAATTAAATGTATGGAGTCACGGTGATATATATATATATATATATATATATATATATATATATATATAGAACTATTACACTGTGGCTGGCTACAAAATTTTATATTCTGTAGCCGAGTCCAACAAGGGAACTGCCCGGTCCATCCAGCCTGCAGCGCACCATAGTCACCCGCCCAGCGCCCAGGTCCACATGTTGGATTAATGCATGCATGCATTGATTGCTTGATTTAGATCCCGTGATTTTTGCCCTTTCCAATCACCGTGGCCACAAAAAGAGCCCCATCGCAACTATTTAAAAAAAAACAAAAACAGCTCCTTCGCATGAACGCGCCGGCGGCTGCCTTCCTCGGTTCCTCCTGCCACGGCAGTCCTCACGGGCCGGCAACGTCGACCCTCCAACCACCGACGCCGGCCCCGACGATGGCGCGGTGCGGCCTGTCTCTTCCTCGATCTCGGCGACGCGCGGCATCCCTTCCCCGATGCCGGCCCCGACGGTAGCTAGCGGCGACCCAGCACCCGTCGCATCTCCGACGGTGAAAGCACCTCCGGCACTCATCGCATCCTCGTGGCCTGCTCCTCTACAGCGTGGTGTCATCACTCATCGACGACGCTGGCCTCGGTTGTGGCCGGGCTGACGATCCACGGGGCGCTGCGGGCGCCCTGCACGGTCATCCACGACGACGATGATCCACTGGCGCCGCATCCAGGGCTCGGCACACGGAGGGGCTCGCATGCCGCTAGCCAGGCCATGGCTGCTTGCTCGCGCTTCATGCGCGGCGTCGACCTCCACTGACCTACGGGGACCTCCAACACGTCGACCTCGCCGGCGGCCCTGTGGCGGCGCCCCTCGCTACGGTACCCCAGCAGCCCTCTTCCCATGGCACATATGGGTGAGATCTCGTCCACGACGAGCCCAGAGGCGGCAGCCAGTCCGGATCAGCTCCCCGTCGTAGCGTTGAAAGGATGCGTGCTGCTCTAGTGCATTATTTGGAGTTTATAGGAACCGATTCCATAGAATTCGATTATTGCTTCATTTTTGTACATCTATTTTTCTTTTACGGTAATTCTGCTGCTCCATTCTTCATTGCATCACTGTACTTCTATTCGTTCTCTTCAAATCGATTTCCCTCCTTCTTTTGTGCCTATAAATTCATAATCCGTAAATACTTGTATTCATAATATCTTTTTGGTGTAGATTCTCCTAAAGACTCGTTCTCAATATATTGTATTAGTGCAAATTCTAGTAAATATACAGTGCAGATTCTCGTAAATATTTTTTAAAATGTAAATTTAAAAAACAGTAACTTGGAATATTTTGACACCAAACAATGGTGACAATCATATATAGTAAATCATCACACGAAATTCTCGTAAATATAGTTGCCAAATTAAAAAAAAGCATAGCAAATGCATAGTTTCTAGTAAATCACAATCGATGCCATATATTTTCTAGTAAATCATTTACTATAATAGGACTGTATTTGCCTCTATTGTTCTCGTAATACACGCTGCATACATGGCACCGAATGAAGCCCTAAAAATAACTATCCCTAATTTCTAGCGACATTAATTACTACAATTACCCGAAGCGTTGACCACCCCGTATGCATGCAGCCCCAAAGAGGAAAGCTAGCCGGCTACAGCTTTCATCTCGCATGTACGCATGCAGCAGTAACTCGCTGTCGTGCTGGCTGGGTCGGTCGGATCGGCAGCATGGTGCAGTCGGTTGGGCCTGGCTACAGAATATTGTATTTTGTTATACTACGACTTATACTCTCCTATATATATATATATATATATATATATATATATATAACTACGTTATGGGAGCTTTGCGCTTCTAATAATTAAAAAAAGCCCCAAACCCAAAACTAGTTGATCTGGTTCCACCGGATCAGTTCGCACCAGGTCAGCCAGTCCACTGGTCCCAAACCCCGACGCGGGCGACAGGAGCCTGTCCGGTCACACGCGACAGGTCGTGTGAGGCCCACTGGACGCGGCAGCGCGCATGTTCCCGTTCGACGTCGAGATTGCAGTCCGTACGGACAGTTATACACACAACTGCTCTGTTTAATATACACGGAGGGGGTAGAGGTTTACACAACTGCTCTGTTGTAAGCGCTGCTTCATGTACTAATATACATTCCCCACAGATAGGATTGGGATATATACACAACACGCACGTGATTTCATTCCCCTCCCACCCACTCACACGTCCGTGCTCCCCATTCCCCAACCACGCCATTTCAAACGTCGCCGCCGTCCTCCCTAAACCCCATCCATTCCACGGCCGTCAGTCCAAATCCCATACACGGAGGACGCACTCGACTGCTGCAGGTGCCCACGGAGGAATCCGGTGAGTTCTTCATGCTCCGCACAGGCAATGTGCCCCGATTTTGGCTTCGTCGTATTTCGATTTCGACTTGCAAATGTGTGGAAATTCATTTTTTCCTGCTCGGGGCTCCCCATTGTTTTGCAGAGCTCGATGAAGCGGCACAGCACACCCGGAGACGGGTCCGGCGGGGGGTGACGGATCGGGGTATCGCGGATTTTGTTTTGGTGGCGCCGCTGGCCGTGGCGGGACTGCCACCGGTCATGCCGTCGGTTCCGGCGCTGGCGCCCGTCACAGAGGTGTTGCAAGCGGAGACGCTAGTGGCGGCCCCGGTCACGGAGGCGCTGACGCAGACCCTAGCGGCGGCCCCGGTCAGGGAGGTCAGGGCGGCGGCCCCGGTCAGGGAGGTCAGGGCGGCGGCGACGGTCAGGGAGGTCAGGGCGGCGGCCTCCAGGGGCGGCGGCGCTGGTCTCAACAAACCAGCTTGCCCCGGAGCGCGGAAACCAGTGGCACGTCGCGGGAAGCGCCCCCTACCAACGCCTGACTCGACCTCAAACGACGACGACGATTTCATGGACCCTCCGCCCGGCCGTGCTGCTGCGTCTCGCCGTCAAACGTCGCCGTTTGAGTCCCCCTACTGGACCACGGACTCGAGCCTCAGCCAAGAAGAGAAATGTCGCAGGCAAGGCAACAGTCACGTTCAAGGTCTGTGTTTACCTATATGCATAAAACAGAGTAGGGCATCTTAGCCAAAAGCTTATTTTTTCTTCTTTATGACATTCGAATGCAGGAGTCACCTCCAAAACCTGGGATGAAGATGAAGCACGGTGATTCCGTTTGTTCAAGGAATGTTTCAGAAACTGTTGGGCCTGTATGTTTATGTGATGTTATTTAGAGTTCTCTTTTCCTTCCTAGTTGCCACAAAAAAGCGGAGTATGGTTTTAGGCTCTGTTCTGATATACTCCTTTTCCCCCAAAATGTCAGGATGTTCATGAACCATCACAGCCCACTCAACGGAGGTGTGGATCCAGAACAAGCAGTTCAGATGGCGATAATTTGGTGGGGACAAGCAAAGTAAGTTACATATAAGTTCTTGCTCTAGGTCCGGATATGCGTATCTGCTAGTTATGCTTTAGGTGTTATCCAATGTCTGGGGTGGAACATTTTCTATGCACTCTTTAGGATCCATATTGGGGGGTGGGGGGGGGTGGGGGGTGCTGGGTTGCTTATGAACTATTTAGTATTGCATGTATCAGATTATATTTCATTGGATCATATTTTTGATTACACCGTACTGGATTATGTCTTTTTTTTTTTTTTTTTTTTTGCAGCGCTGCGCATCTCTTTAGGATCCATACTGGGGTGGGGTGGGGTGGGGGTGCTGGGTTGCTTATGAACTATTTAGTATTGCACGTATCAGATTATATTTCATTGGATCCTATTTTTGATTACACCGTACTGGATTATGTCTTTTTTTTTGTAGCGCTGCGCATCTCTTAATGTGTGTATATTGTCTATAGCAGGGTCCACGATGGAATGTCCGTGCTGCACCTGAGAAGGTGCATGAATTGTTAGCAAGTCTTAATGCTGACCAGAGGAAGGTATTTGTTCATGACACTGGATTTGAGAGCTTGCTAGAAATCAACTTGAACAAGGCCATCACTCCCGCCCTGGTTAAGTGGCTTATGAATCATACTGATCCGAAGACCTTGACCATCAAAGTTGGTCCAGGAAAGGAGATCAAAATAACAAAAGAGGTTGTGCACAAAATCACCGGGTTGTCGATGTCTCCAGCACCGATGTCATGTTCCAGCCCAGCGATTAGTGCAACAAGCTCATCTATTCCCTCCATGGCTCTGTTAAAACCAGGCTTTGACATGCATGCGTACCTCACAAGTTTCATTGCCTTTATCAGGAGCAGCCTCTGTCTGTACGCTTTTGTTTCCCCATCAACGCCTCTGAGCCTAACATCTGCCCTGTCAAATGGGAGGTCATGGCGTGCATTCCGGGACAAGCGCTTCAAAACATATTTGGGTGGTATCCTTTCCAGTTGGACTTGCATGAATGCACGCAGTAAGTGGTCACAAAACAGTCCTGGAGAACATAATAATTTTGTACACAACAAATGCATGAGTGGAATAATGTAGGCAAGTATTAGGAAATGATGCATAAAAGAACAAGGATCATACCTGTGTGTTCCCAGCGCTTACACTCACATGTGAACAGTCCAGCATCTTCGTCCACAGTGACCCGAAACTCATGCTGGGCCCAAACAATCTTGTTCGAGTTATTTGGGTGCTTCACAAGCCATGAATTCTTCCCTCTCACTGGGTCTTCAGCTATGCGGTACGCAGTGGCAGATTTCATTGTTTCTTCAAAGCGGTTGAACACAGCCCTCGTGTACACTCGTGAGAGGCGCACCTCGAATGCCCAATTTGAATTGGTCACTGTTTCACTCTGAAGAACAGTTAGCAAATTAGAAAAGTTAGTTATGGTCCCGTACCAATAATACTTTTGCACATACACATAATAATAGGTGTATGAACTAACCATAAAAAATGAAATCTGCACATACACATAATAAAAGGTGCACATACGCATATGATCAAGGGACACAGTCTAGGAATCATACCGTGCTGCCATATGTCTCAGCCGCCTCGTCCATCTTATGGCGGTGGCTGAATTTGAGCATTTGTTTGGCCCACAGGTGCAGTGGTGTGTTCGCGTCGAGGTGACATTTTTTCACAATGTGATTCACACTCTCACTACGTTGAGTAGAGGTCATAGTACCACAGTAGTCATCTTTGAAGAAACATGGTACCCAGTCATGGCGCATATCATAGAGGGCCCAAAGTGTTGGGTCATTGTCCAATTCAAACTCACCAACCAGATTTGACCATGCATCATCGAATTCAGTAGGGGTCAAAGGATGGTGGATCACAGAGTGGAACTTCTCCTTGAAATTCCGCTTGGCAAACCTTGCATATAACTCATTCAGCAATGGTTGAAATTTGTTTATGACATGCCACAAGCACAGACGATGGATTGAGTTGGGGAACACACGCTTGATTGCCGCCCGGCATTGCAGGATCTTGGTCTGTGTAGAAAGTGCCAAGACAAATGGTAAAAAAACTATTGCACAAGAACTGAACAAATATAACGGCAGATGTAAAGTGATAAGAATGATAGAAACATGTATACAGTGGACTATGGAGGGGGTGGGGGTGGGGGCGGAGTTGGTAGAAACTAATTGATCTAAGCTGTGACACACATGTCAGACTAATATGAATAGGCAAACAACATTATTGGCCTTCCAAGTGTTCAAATAACAACATAAGGTTCCAATCGCAGCATTAAATATGCACTATAAGGACAGATGATATGTCAACTTAAGTTTCCAATCACATCACAACATAGAATGCAAAACAACATTATTTATGCATGATACAAAGTGAACACAGGGTTAGGAAAAACCTGTTAGGATACAGCGAGGAGCCTCGCCGCCCATGCATGTTTTGAAGGTATTGAACACCCACTCGAAGGTGTCAGTTGTCTCATCACCAAGCAAAGCAATTGCAAACACAGTGCACTGCAAGTGATGATTTGCACCAACAAAAATGGCCAGCGGCTTTTCATATAGGTTGGTTTTATGTGTTGTGTCGAAAGTGACTGCATCCCCAAAGTCCGCATATTCTCCCCTGCATGCTTGCACTAGACCAGAAGATGCTGAAAACTTTTCCATCACTATCGAGCTGAAAGTCACAATAGAACTGAGGATTTTGCTGTTTGCAATCTCTGAAGAAAGTGAACAGCTTGGCTACATCATCCATTTGTGCCTCACGTGCACGGGCAGCTTTCCTGAAAACAGAACATGAAGAAATTACACAAGTTAGAACAGCCAAGTGCAATTGAATACAAACAGTAGCAGGTACAACATGTTAACCAACCACATCGACACGGTTGATGTTTAAGAACATTATAACAGATTGCATTTCAAGTATTGGATATAGCAACATTCAGATACAACAGGGGGTTACTATGTATATAAATAATATTCCTATTCGTGCATCATCTCAACTATAATATTTCACATTGTAACATTCACCAGTAACTAGAGTTATTTGAACACACGACATAGAAAATAGTAACAGAAACTTACATGTTCTTTATGTCCTGACGGGTTAACGGTACATTCTCTGGTCCATCATGCACTTGTGCCATCATGTCCATGACACAATGGCTAGGTACACGGCTGTCTTGCATCGATCCAATCCACTCTCGGTAGGTAGGGTCAAGTGCCTTGTTGCAGTGGAAATGTTTGCCGGCAGATGGTGATGGAAGGAAGTCATGGTTGTGGTTCAGATTGGCCACATCAATAATGACGCACACAAGCTTCTTGTCCGGACCATAAACCTTCCGGAGTTTCAACCCAGCCAAACAACCGGTCCTTTTGGTAGTCTTCTTACGGACACGCACGCCATCTTCTTTATGAAACTTGCACTTCCTCCCCTCCACACAGTTCAGCCACTTGCAGCCTTTCTTCTCACGGTATTTCTTGATTCCAAAGCCTACAACCTCAGCATAATGTCCATAAAACTGGAAAGCATCATCGATTGTAACGAACCGCATGCCCACCTTTGGCACAATAGCATTATCGATGTCAATAGCCTGCAAATAAATTGTGTGCATATAAGCTAGTTCACATTAGGTGTAAATCTACAGTGTAACAATGAAATATTGAATTTAATTGGGGTAATCCACTAGTAAATGGTTCATGGGAAAATCGTTAAAAGCATTCACCATAAGATATATGTAACTTGTATATAATTTGCACTGCTAGAAACAGAGGGTGTACATGCCATACAAAATCCAGTGTGACAATGAAACAGCAATTGGGAATCAGTCATATCATAAAAGTGTCGACCATAAGCTATAAAATCATGTATACATTTGCTCAGTGAGAAACAATGAACGAGATATATTCCCATCAATATAAACAAGCAGGACACCAGTTCCTAGAATTAATGTTGCACTCTGTACCAGGTTTTCCATTTATTATATTAGGCGTTGATGCAAAAAATTCTAAATTACGCCTTTTGGCACAATCAGGCACATCCAACTCGATCTTGGAGCATCCACACGCATGAAACACATTGTAGTATGTGTACATACCTCAATAACAGAGTGTTTTACCAGACAAAACAGAGATAGATTATCAATTCAGAACATGGAAAAAATAACCCTTTTGCGTAATACAGCCAGGCACGGACAATTGAATCTTACTGGGAGCAAAACTAATTGAAATCCAATTAAAAAAACAAAGTTTCATGCCCAATATGAACTATGAATAGCAAGGAAGAGGGCTACGCATGACTTACATGGGTGAAAAGTGCAGAATCAGCTGGAGTATCCATGTCTTGGGGCCGGCTGCAGGGACCTCTCGCGGCCAGAGGCATCCTTGCACACCCCGTACCGCATCTCCATCCACGGTTAGGTCTCCTGGAGCACGAAGAACAGGATCGGGCGTGACGTAGACCGGCGTGGTGTTGGGCGGCGCTCCAGCTGCTATGACGCCGACTGGCTCATGGGCGTTGGTAGCCGGAGTCGGGGGCTTGCTCGTCGCCACCGAGGGCTCCAGGCCGACCGAGGGAAGCGGCAGCGGCAGGCGACGGAAGCCGGAGCCAGGGGCTTCCTCGCCGCCACCAGCGGTAGCGCCTGACCGAGCGGAGGAAGGCCCCGGCCCGCCGCCGCCATGTGTATGGCCGGCCCGAGACGAGGAAGTAGGCGCCATGTGTATCGCCGGCCCGAGATGAGGACGCTCAGATGTTGGACTGGGCTTTTATATTGTGTACAGGCCCGCGACAAATTAAGCCATGCCGTCACCAAGCACAGATCGATTTCGAACGCCCAGATGTATATAATACATGGACATTGTGCGTACAACTAACCAACGTGTCGTGCAATGTATATAAAATGAACAACTCTATATGATGCCGGTCCTCGTTTATATATACATCAAGGAGGCTAATGATCCCAGTCCCCACGCACTCCAGAGATGATGACGTGAATACACCAAAACGGCCCCCACCAGCCCAGCTGGTGTGTACTCGCGTAAAACGAAAAGCTGGAATGGAGGGTGCCATTTGGGCATGGGGATGCTGGGCTGGCTTCTGGGGTTGGGTTGCCCGCCTGGCCGGGGCTTCCTCATGGCATAAGCAAGCCCTGGGCTCCCAATATCCCAACCCTATATATATATATATATATATATATATATATATATATATATATATATATATATATATATATATATATATATATATATCTTCCTCTGTCCCTAATTATTTTGTCATCCATGCACGTTAATAGTAGTATATCATTGGTGTTTTAAACGCACGAGTTGAGTTCGTTTCTTTTTTTCGTTTGTTGTTTTTTAAATATTTTTAATACTCAACACATATATATATAATCAATTGTATGTATATATGTATCGATTCATAGTGATTTATGTACACATATATATATGGAACACACGTTGCACACTAAATACGTGCGGTATTCCGCCTAAGTTCCGCTTCCGAGCATTTCCGTTCAATTTCCGTCCCGTATGTTCCGTTTCCGTGCACCCGTATATTCCGATTCCGTTTTTCGAACCGCATTTTCCGAACCGGATCCGGTTTCCGCCAACAAATATAGAAATGGAAATAGAAATGGGGTTTTTCCGTCCGTTTCCGTCCGTTTTCATCGCTAGTTACCAACAGCAACGTTCAGTTTACAGGTATTGGAATTACCAGTTCGTTCTGTTTTTTTTTCTTTGAACGGACACCTATGAATGAATGAATTCAGTTTATGGTGGAGGGGAACCCGGATACTTTGGAGAAATTTTTGTCTTTTAAAATTTGAACCAAATGGAATCTCTGAAGTTTTGGAGCCTTCAACTCGTCCAACGACCGGCGGCGGATCGGATCGTTGAAGAGAAGCTTCTGATATATATCATCATTATCCTATGATAACAATTTCTTTAGAATCAAACGAAATCTGAAGACCGGTCAGCAACAAGCATGCGCACGGACGTGTGTGTGTGTGTGTGTGCTGTGCTGGGCCACCTGCACACGCGCCCACCGGATGAATGCAAACTTGGTGGTGTGGTGTCCTGCAAGAGCTTGCTAGGGGAGGGAGAACCCCGGAGAAGGGAATTCGGCCGTGTCCTTTTCCACTTGCAGAGGTACATGTACACCTCGTACCGTCACATAATTCGGCCTGTTGTGGCAGGAAGTTTTATACCAAGTCAATGGCTTCTAATAGAAAGAAAATTAAGGAGGCGTTAATCTAAAAAAAAAAACTAAGTAGGATAATTTTGATTCAATTGATGATTATGAACCACTTTCGGGGGCTATTTGGTTTAGGGACATTTTTAGTCTTTGGGACTAAAAAAAAGTCTCTTTTAGTCTCTACCAAACTAGGGAGCAACTTTTTTGAGACTTTTTTCTATTAGTCCCTAAAACACTCTCTTGAAGGGACTTTTTTTTATTAGTCCCTAAGATTAGAAAAAGTTTAGTCCCTAGTAAAACCAAACAACACCTCAGAAATAAAATAATATATATATATACTTTGTATTTTTCACGGACATTTCACTGCAACCCAATCGTCCAAAAAAAAAAAAAAAATCACTACAGCTTTTATTTGTATCAACTGATGTCAAATAATAATAATGAGGAACCATCTGGCCAATTGCTAGCCTTTTGCAACTTGAAGTCACAGTCACGCACGGAGATCTGATCTAGATAATACAAATGGAACAATGACTCCCCACGCCACTTGCTTCTTGAAGAGGTTGCTTGAGTACGTACATGTACAAGCTAGTTGAAATTGAAACAACCTACACATTGTATCTCTGATGTAGAAAGAGCTAAACTACTAATTGAAAGGTTTTGTCTCACCATGTGCATGCCGCCTGTTATTGGAAGCCCTTCGCCATTACAATGCAAGGACGCTTCCAAACAGCAATCGCTAACCCAGTGCAAAGTGTGCATGCAGTACACAGAACAGAAGGGGATACGTTCCTAGAACAACAGAATATATCACATAGCTCAAAGGAAAAAAAAGGATAATACAATGTCGCACGTGCTTGGAAATAAATTATACGCAAACTGATTGTGTAAAACTGGCAGGAGGTTTACCCAATTTGTATATATATTAATATAAAAAAGTTCTTAACAGTATTAGAATAAGAAGAGTTAAGCATACTCCCTCATAATATATATGCCACTTTTGGTTTCCGTGTCAGAACTCACAAGGTTAGTTCTATTTGTATAAAATAAGTACAATATTTGTATCTCCAAATAAATTTATTAAAAAAAAAGATGAAAGATCTTTCTAACAATACTAATATACAATAAATATTAATATATTCTAATATATATTTTGTCAAAGTTATATCTTGGAAAACACTAGCGAAAAATATAAGCAAAAATAACAAAAAAAAAAAAAAAGGGAAAAAAGGCAACTAGTACTGTACATACATAAAACATTGAAAACTGATGAAATGTTGCAACTTTTCGTATGCACACATGGGAAGATATAACAAAAGGCACCTTTTTTCGAAAAACAAAAGGCACTTTTGGATGTGAAACAAAGTGGTGAGCACGTCTGTCTCTCCCTCTATGACGTCAGCAGGCTTAGTGCTGACCTTTGGTCTGTGACGTCATGAGGAGACAGGAGAGGCACCTTGTGGTTTTGTTTATTCCAGTGACGCGCAAAGAGGGCTGAAGATTCCTGGTGTACACGTCGGCCGGTCGCCGGTCAAGCTTGTTTGATTTCTCCACACCCAACCAAAACTCTGACCATCACTTGATCCACCACATCTATCTATCCCTTCCCTCGCCACTTTACTCTTATTTTTTATTATATATATATATATATTAACAATAAATAAAACATCTCACTCTCACCATCAGTCTCATGCCCTGCTATATATAATATATGTCTCAATTTATATAATCATCGCATTGGTCAACAAAGATGAGTTTTTGTTAGATTTTCTTCATCCCGTGTGCTTTATTACTAGTATATAACGGCACCAATTGGAGCACGATAGTACTGAAGTGCGAAATGGCACGAATTGAAGCTGCCCAAGAATCTGAAAGTGATGATTCTACGCTGATATGTATCGGCCCTACCGCTTTATGAGTTGTTTTATTAGTGATTGCATTGACTTATTTGCTGTTTTGATTGTATGCTCATTTTCAAGATAATGTATGTGTGAACCTTCGTCGTTAGTACTATATAAACGGTAGCTCATCTTGTGCGGAATTCGTTCTTTATAGAGAGAGAGAGAAAAAAGGGGGGGGGGGCTTCAAGCTAGCTGCGTGAACGAATGAGACCAATTAAATTTCAGAAAACCTGCTGAATTGTACGTATAGTAGCATGGATCTGCGCAGAAAATTAACAAGAGCGTGTTGGTAGCAGGTGACAAGTTGCTAGGAACGGGATCCCATTTGACGAGCATACGTATACAGCCTGTGCCAAATGAACGAACGAAAAAACAAAACAAAACGAGGTCAAGCTATACAAGACCGATGGCAAATTTAATCTCCAGCAGAACATCTGAGGTCACAAACAAATTGGAGCAGAGTTAGATGACCGATGATGGTAGCTGCTGTCCTCTCCTGACGGTCTCAGTCACCAAACTCGGAGTCGGAGCTGCATGCAGCTGCGGCCAAGATACGTGCCACCGTGTTGCAGCAGCAAAAATAAACAAGAGAAATCCACAAGGAAATCCAAGTTTATATTTATACTAATAGTGGTGGTGGTTTCTGACAGGGAGGGATACAAAGAAAAAAAAAGTAGAGAGAGAAGGAAAAGGAGGGTATTTATGGGAAAGTGAGATGTTTGAACGGGTCAGGATTTTGACTTTGAACTCTGGCTTGGATTGCAGCGGGTGGGTTGTGTCTCTGCCATGCCCGGGCCTCTCCTGCTGCTGCTGGTGCTGGGCCTGGATGGATGAGAGACCGTGGAACCGGTCCAAGATTCCGCCAAGGGTGGTGGTGGAAGGGTTGTTAGCGGTAGCGGATCCGGACCCGGGACGCACGCGGTGTGTTGCGTTCAACGGTCAAACAACGAAACCAACTCGAGTCAAACTGCCAAAGTGAAGGATTTGACCCATGATTAGCGATCAAAAAGACCGCCTGGTTTTTTCAGCAAAAAAAGGCAGAGCGAGCTCCGCTCACCTCAGCCTCAAGTCGTTTTCGCCATCAACAAGGATTGCTTCTAATCTTCTACTCTATCTAGCATCTAGAAGAGTACAAATCGTTGATATTGAGTTGAGCACAGCTCTCCCTTTTGCTTATATATATAAGAAGTGTACAAATATATGTGATTGGATTGGATTCAAACGTGGTGGTGGTAGATAAGTTTTTTTTTAAATTGTTCTTGATTATAATTTGGATGTGCAGACTCCACCTTTCTGTTGTTATTGTTTATTCCCGAAAAAAAAATCTAGAGAAGACTAACTGACACGTATATTAATGTCCTTTTCCTTCAATTTTTTTATTCTTTTTGTGAGAATTTTATATTTCTACTTAAATGAATTGTTCAATGCACTTATATGTCAGTATGCACTCAAGTCTATAAGTGCATCATCTCGAATCATATCATTGCATCATCTGTTTTAGGGTGTTTGTGTCCAATTTATTTCGTGGTGCACTTATACAAGAGAAGAAACGTGCCAAACGTCTTGTGGTGGTTGTAATTCTGTTGATTGCATGTGAGGAGAAAAATCGAGGAATGAACTGCACCACAATTTTGCCGTATTGTAGCTCTGCTAGCGCACCATGCAAGGTGGTAGGCCGTGGTTCCAAACAAGGTCTTAATCCAATACAATGACAACACATGCACAAATGAGATGGAAGGCAACAAGCCTTTGCCAAGTTGCTCCTTGAGATAGCAAGTAAAGCAGGGCAATTTTAATGTTGAGATACATGTAGACACACGGGCTTTGGTAAAACATTATAGTACCGCCATGTCTTTGAACTACCCCCTTATCTTGTTATCTCTTTTTTTTAAAAAAAAAAAAAACTTATGGAACTTGTATTTTATTAAGAAGAAAAGAATCATTAGAAAGTTTTTACTACAACATTGTAAAAGAGAAATTCATAAAAAGTTTCTACGGCATCGTAAAAGAGAATAGGAAAGAACCTAGAGACCAACCGGAAAATAAGACATGAGAAACTAGAATAGAGGGACTAAGAAACCCTTGGTACCATTGGCACAAGGCTTTTTCAAAGCTAATTGATCCACTTCTCCACATGGACTGCATGATTGTTCTGCTACTAGACTCCAAGCAACTAAGTGTCCAACAGTAGGCTTTGCGAAACATACGGTTCCACTTCTTTTGTCAATCACACAACAACGACAAACAACGAAACCACCCACGTCTATGCGTTGACACAATTTATCTAGACTTGTTCATGGGGCCACTCGACCTGATCTATTCAAGAAAGAAAGCCAATCCAACCTGACCTTCCAATGCGTCAAGGCAGGTTTGATCGATCTTTGACCCATGGCGAGACATAACCCAAAAAACTCTACGCAAAGTGGAAAAACCTAGGAAACAATATGACCTAGTAATCCGACAATGCCTCAGGTTAGTCTCGGACCAAAGATTTTGTCCGGAACATTTCTTCCGCCTAGCTTGAACTTGATCCAATCCAACCCTACATTTGATCAGGTGTAGTGTAGGACCATTTCATCCGGGGAAACTTGTGCTTGCTCCGCCATATGTCAGTGCTTCACAAACCCATACACGAGCCGGTGAGGTTGATCAAAAATGGTGAGAGCAAAACAGAGCATGTATAGTAGTAGTAGGGGCAGGGGAAGCCGAGACCCGACCCGGCAAGGCGGCAGCCAATCCCAGCGCGGTCTCCCCGATCTGGGGCGGTCAAACAAATATGATCGGCTTCCTCTGCTCGCCTCACTTTCACTTGAAATTCCCCACGCGGACGCGCTTCCGACCTCCCCTCGCTTTCGCTTCCTATAAAAACCTCCACTCCAGCTCCAGCCACCAGTCACCACCACCACTCGACTCCTCCTCCTCCACGTCAAGCCAAGCCAAGCCCACCTCTGCTCGCCGACGCCGATCGCTCACAACGACCGACCAGCCTGATCCCCTGCTCCCACCGAGCTTCAATTCGCTCGATCGATCCTGTCCTGGAAGCAGCAGCAGCAGCAGCAGCAGCAATGGCTGATGCAGTGGAGAGCGGCGGGCGGGCGCGCCTGGTCTCGGAGCTGGGCCGGGTGCAGGACCTGGTGCGGCAGCTGGAGCAGCAGCTGCGCGCGCCCGCGGACGCCGCCTCCGTCGACCTCAGCCGCCGCCTCGTGCACCAGATCGTCGCGCTCACCGACCGCTCCATCGGCATGCTCCACTCGTCGCCGGACCTCATCCCGTCGCCTCTGTCCGCCGCCACCGGGAGCCCGATGAGCAGCGACGGCGCCTCCGACCACAACCACCCCTTCCGCGCCGCCGCCAATAACGCCAGCAGCAGCCCCAAGAAGCGCAAGGCCACGGCGCGCTGGACCAGCCAGCAGGTGCGCGTCAGCGCGGCGGGCGGCGGCGCCGAGCAGGGCCCCGCCGACGACGGACACAGCTGGCGCAAGTACGGCCAGAAGGACATCCTCGGCGCCAAGCACCCAAGGGCCTACTACCGCTGCACGCACCGCAACTCGCAGAACTGCCCGGCCACCAAGCAGGTGCAGCGCACCGACGACCACCCCGCGCTCTTCGACGTTGTCTACCACGGCGAGCACACCTGCCGCCCCGCCGCCGCCAAGAGGGCGCAGCAGCAGCAGCAGCAGCAGCACAACCCGCACGCGCAGGCCGCGCTGCAGGGCCTCGCCGCGCGCCTCACGGTCGCCACCACCACCACGGAAGCCGCCGCCGCGGCCACGCTCCCGCCCATGACGCCCGAGAGCTGCCCCGTGCGGGGCGCCTCGTCCCCGTGGTCGCCCGTCGGCTCCGACTCCAACGGCTGCCTGCACCAGGGATTCTCGCCGTGCCCGGTGAACGGGTACAGGGACTGGGCCTCGGAGGGCGACCTCCAGGAGGTGGTGTCATCGGCGTTCGCTGCGCCCCTGCCGGCGTTCGACGACGAATTCATGTCTCTCGAGTGCTTTGGATTCGAGCACACCTTCGACATTGGCACCGCAATGCCAAGCCTCTACTATCCATGAGGACAAGAGCATCCAACACAAGCCTGATCAAACGGCAGCAGCCCTGTCTGAGCAGAGGAGCCTCTTCCTAAGAACTGCAGCAGGAAAGCCTGAACTGTGCAGTAGCATAAGCCAGCAAAGCCTTTAGGATGATATATCTTAATGAATAGCTTTTCTTGTTTCAATGCCTTTTTTTTTTTTTTTCTTTCTTTCCCTTTATTTTTGGGGGTCAGTTCTCAACTTGCTGGGTTGGGTTTTGTTGATTTCAGTCAGCAAGATAAAAGTTAGAATTTACTGAAGGAGCAGTCAGTTCAATCTCAGAAATCATCTTCTCTTGATATTGTTTCACTTTCATGTTTGTACACCACCAATAACACAAATCTTAAAACACAATCAGCAGCCAAGTTAAAATCAAACTCACAACATCTTTAACATAACATCGCTTCAAAAGCGATCATGAGAAACAGGTTCTGATTCAACCAAAACAATTACAGGCGTTTCAGAGTCTTGTCCAACAACAGAAACGTACAAACACAAGAAGCCAGTGGTCGAACTGATGCTGATATTGCCCCAGCAGAATAGAAACGAACTGCTACTCAACAATTCTAGAACAATTACACTGACATCGCAAATGATTGACTGTTGCAATGCTCAAACATGATAATATGTAGCTTCTTCAAAATTGATGTCCGAAAAATCTAATGAATTCCTCGATGGTCATGAAGCCTTCAACTGACCGATGCAGAAATCCTCGATGATATCAAAGACCCTAGTGCCGTGCTGTGGCCTGTGCATCCAGATAGAAGAATGTCATGATGAGCTGAGGAAGGAAAACAAAAACTAACCAGAGATTGAGTCCATTCATGCAGAACAGCAGAAGCATAAAAGCGACACTAGCAAAGGTGAGTTATGATGTATGCAAGTTCAGGAAAAGGAATGGTGAAGACATGCTCTATTAATATCAGCATTTCATTAGTGGTGATAGGTGAGCTAAATAAGGATCTCGTTTGCAGAGAAGCCAATGCATAATTTGGAAACAAAACAACACTGGGTTCTCAGCTCAAAATGGAAACAAGTTTGAGCTGATTTATCAGTCTGGTGTGGGATCTCAGCTTAAAACGGAAACATTTTTGAGCTGACTTATCAGTCTAGTTTAATTTAACATGAATTCTACCCTAGAGCAAACAAACTTTAAGATCACCATAACTTTAAGATGATGAATAGTTAAAATCAATGTCACCCGGAAGTGCTAATTTCTAATTTCTGAAGAAACAATTCCATGAAAGGCACTGAAATGCTGAACCAATGACAGGATGCCATGAGGTATAAGAAGCAATATAAGAAGTTACAAACCCAAAAAACCCCTCCGTGGAATCATCACCAGCATTATTCAGAATGGCATCTCCACCTGGATGTTCCTCCACATAAGGAGTGACATCATATACCTGGTTCAACCACCAAAGATAAATTTAGAAGACCAAAATATTGATTTAAAATATTTGAATTTCCCTGATTTCAAGTCAAGGGCATTGAATAGGGACAAACTGAGATGGCTGCTACATTTATACAACCTTGTCCTTGATGATTATCCAACAGTCCTTCCTTGTGTTATGTTTCGAGATCTCTTCCTTCGTAAAGCTCCTAGATGTCTGAATGTAGAAAGACAAAAAAGGTAAAGCTCCTAGATGTCTGAATGTAGAAAGACAAAAAAGGTATGTCTAAAATATTAAAGTATTATGGTGCAAATCTGCGAAAGAATTGCCTCATAGCATGCATTTGTAGGTTCAAGAAAACTAGCCAACTAAGATTGAAGAGTTTACCATTCCAGCTCCTGAATCAGTTCCCTTTGATTTACCTACAATTCAAGTGTTGCTCAGATACAACTAGGTCAATCCACTACAATAAATTATGCAACTTGTACCTTTATTTTGTGACTTTGGGATCACAAAGAGAGCTCCTAGTGCCAAAAGAATGACAATTGAGATGATGGCAATAACCTCCATCTTGTTCCTCTAGAATTAAGCACTTTGCAGCCACACCAAAATGTGCTGTACTAAAGTATGAACTGCAGAGAGTAAAAATGAGGTATGGACTTGGTAATGAAGAAGCTGATGTAAAATTCTTGGTGAAGAATAGAAGAAGAATAACAAAACATGTAAATGTCAGCACACAACACAATGAAATGGTATTTCGATAAAGTCAACTGAATCACAGATATAACATACTATGAAGCATAGCAAGGAAAACAGTAAAACAGACTAATGCTAGACTATAACCCCCTTAGGTTGATAAGGTCATTTTTGAGAAGATGTTACCATCAAAGAGAAATCGGAGACCGAGAAGTGGGGTGGGGGTGGGGGGGGGGGTAGGAAGGGCCATCACAAGGTAGGTGAAATCATAGCTAAGATGATGGATGATGTTACTAATGACGCATTAATATGAAGGTATATGCGACCCTTGCTTAGGGAATTAAAATATTGTGTATTACACCAAGGATCGTGTCTACTGATGATGCCATTCTTCTCATGAAGAGAACAAGAAATTAATGGGTAACAAAATGGGTACTTTTCCAAAATAAATGAGTGCAGGCTCAGACTCACCTAACTAATTAACATGAAGAGTTAGCAAGCATTCAAAATATCTAGGATTGAAAGGGTTGGTGAATAAGCACAAAATATCAACAACTTTAAGTGGATGAAGTGGGAACTGGAAGAATGCATCGCAATACCGTGGTTGATATATGAGCTAAAGACTTCAGTTAAAGAACAGTTTACAGGATGCAAATAACATTCCAAACAGTTACAACCATACTTAACCTAAACATGGGAAAAAAAATGAAAATGTGGTGCATCTGAAGATATGTTTAATCTTCCTTCACAATCACAAGTAAGTAATTAGCAAGTCAAATTACTTTTCAATAGATCAATGACCTGACAAGGATTTTTTGCGTTCAACCATGGTTTTATACCCAGTATTTTCTTTTTCCCCCAATGTCAAGTCAATGTGTCACTTGAAAAAACTTAATGTTGCAAAAAGCAAAATCGACTGAAATTATGTTCTGTTGGGTTGAGATATTGCCTTGTAGTGGAAACAATGCTTTGTTCAGTTAAATAGTAGACTCAGTGAGGTGTCCTTGAATACGAGTGAAGGGAGCATAAATACACGTTCAAGGACAATCCGGTCAGGAAATCCCACTTGGGTGTGAGACGGACCGCATCTAGCCTAACTGAAAGGTACAGAAACGACTTGCAGGAAGCAAGAAAGACGTCATACGGAGCATGGGCGGATCCAGCAGGATGCATGGGTATTCCCACGAATACCCAATTATTTTGAGAAAAAATGAGTATATTATGGTTTTCAAGTCGTCGCCTAGGCGTCCCTATCGCCACGACCAAAATCCCATCTCCGCACCATCGGCTCCCATGGCCATGGCAGCTTCCTCACCGGCCAACTGCAGAAATGGTGATGTGAGAGGGGCAGCAGCAGGCCACAACAGCTCTCGATCTGCAGAGTGGAGAGAGATCTGCAAGGGGCCGCATGGAAGAAGGGGAGGGAAGCGGCAGGGAGTACCGGAGGAGAGGTGCCGGCTGCAGATGTCAACGGAGGGGGCAGAGAGAGAGAGGCGGCACCTGCTAGAAGCAGCAGCAGCATCGGCGGCGGCGGCCCACCAGTTGTTGCCTCGTCGGAGAGCGAGATGGGGCGAGAGGCGGCAGGTTATAAGTTACATGGGCTGCTCGGTGCTCTCTAGGCTTAGGCTTGGGCTTTCTTAGTTTTTTTTCCTTTTCTTTTTAATTTTTTCTTTTTTTTTTTTTTTTTTTTTTTGCTCTTCGTATTCATTTAGGAGTCATCTAGTCGATTCAAAAGGGTGGCTCGTCACGCCTCGTCAAACTGCCTTAATAAACATGGATGGATATATATACGTTTGCAATTTATATTATGTCCAAATTATCATTTTTTATCTTTTATTAAAAGATTCTAAATTTCACTCAAACACACACAAAAAAAGTGGAAACATAATTGCCCATTGTCCACTTCTGACTCCTCAATTTCATTGCTCTCGTACCGCATCGGAAATTTAACAATAATTTGTCGAGGTTATTTCTTGTGTTTCTCCATCTCTCGATCTCATGACCTTAAGATTTAACGAGCTAACGAGGGCACGTATCAAAAGAGAGTTTACGGAGGTCACCTATACCTGGTGCTAACCAATCGTTCATTACTCATCACCACTATCCTACCTCGTACAGGGGCAAAACCCACTACATGGCTCCTAGCAACACCGCAGCGGTGGCGATGGGGCTTCAGTTGCAACAAACCCCCCGCGGCACATGAATCCCAAATAAACTGGATGTGTTCGGATGCTGAAGCGGGATATCCCAATACGAAAAAGGAACACCGTGAATTGTGATTATGGGTTCGAATCTTGAAGTGAGACTATCCCAATCCTACAAAGGAAGATCCCTGATTAGAGGAGAGGACATCATAAACATCCAAAACAAGACTTTAGACAGTTATGCTAGGGATTCATTACCAGTAGAAGAAGAAGCCAATCCGGGGGGTGTGTAGAAGAAGATGTGGATCTCCACCGCAGGGGGGCGACGAGGGCAGTGGCGGGAGAGCGAGGAAGTGCGTCTGAATCCGCCGTCGGAAGGGAGTGAGACGGCAGGCCGAGTGCGTGCGTGGTGCCTGTGTGGATCCGGTTGGACTTGCTCTACACCGAACCGTTTTTTTAAATGGTTAAATTAATCATTAAATATATTTTTATAAAACACTTATTTGGAGACACAAAAGTTCAAAAAATCTCAAATGAATTTAAATAAATATGGCGTGTATAGCTTGCATTACAGATACCATATAAAATAGAAAAGGGTTAATGGGTTATTTGGATGCTCGCCATAACTCAACATGATTCAAGTTTGGTAGCCACACAGGCGTTTGGTACTTTCGCCTTGTCATGCGCTTGCTACGACCTTTTCCTACACTATGTCGTGGCGAGTGTGGTGCCCGAATCGCTTCGCACACAAAAGTGTAGTGCAGGCCTCGTAGCGGACCTTGGGACGCCAACCAAACATCCCCTAGACTATACAAATTAGATGTATATTATTTGTCGTTGTTTATCCTCATTGAATAGATGTCGGTCCTCTCCAAATTGTTTCCCTAGGCGTGTCACCTATCATTACTGCCGTGCTGCTCCATGCCACCATTGCACACCTCCATGATACCATTGTCATGCTCCTCACTTCTGTCACGTTGTGCCGCAACCTTTCTCTTCATGAGATAGACTTGTAATGGGAATTAGCTCTATAAGAGATAGATAGATAGATAGATAGATAGATAGATATCATGGCCCTATTAGAAAGATAATCTTCTTTATAAACTTTTTTTAGATCGATTTAACTTACAATAAAACTAGAGTGACATATTTTTCCACCTCAAGAGTATATAAATAAAATAGCTCACATATTAGCCTTAAAGTCATAAACTAAGAATTTTTTTTAGATAAAGGATAGTATTTCATATCTGGCTTCATCTACCAACAAGTAGAATCAGGCCAAATTATTACAACAGAGAAAACTAGAATAAAAGAAACTGACGGAGGGAAAAAAAATAATATGCCAACAAAGAACTCCAGTAGTCCTACGCGACAAATTACTTGCTCCGTGATGTCGACTCCACTAGAGTATGACCACAACGTCGAGACAATGCTGCCAGACACGTCTGACAGACCTAATAAGAGTACTGAAAGATCGATGGACGCCGACTACCTTGAAGACACTAGATGTTGTAAATTGGCAACAACACGAAGCACCTGGTGTATATGCAAAGGAGTCTCCATCTCATTGCCTGCACCGAAGCCGACAACCCAAGGAATCTTCCAAGACGTCTCCAACAAGAAAATGACATCCGCAAATGCCATCATCGCCCGCCAGAGAATTGGACATGGGTTTTCACCCAGGAAGATCCGCATGAAAGACGACACCTCTAACAAGGAAAGTGGCGCCCACAAGCGTCACCGCGGTCAAAACATGGTAGTACCGCCATTGCCCACCAATTGCCAAGTTGTTACGCCATTTATTGACGCCTTCGTCTTGAACTGGCCGTCGTCGTACACGTCTAGGTCAGCTGCCACCATTGCACGAGTAAGGTCGTCGATGCCTAGGCACATGACGACTCCGGCTCCGCTGAACCTGCCTTCGGCGGTGGCGCGGCGAGACGCCGACCAAATCGCGCAGAGGCCGATCCATTTTTTGCGGACTCCACCGCCAGATCAGGTCGCGAAGGGCCAAATCGGACGAGCCACAAATGGACCCGCCACCCACGCAGGCAGCGCGCCATCGCCGGCCGCCCGGCTTCACCCCCCCTGTCGCTAGACACGGGCGTCGCCGAGGCAAGGCCCCCGCCGCCACCATCATTGTTTGCCGCCCGGGCCTCCCGATGGCGCACTCCCGCGGCGACTAAGTGGAGAGAAAGGGTGTTGTTTACCTCTCTTAACATTTTTCGATGAGCTCCAGATAAATAAGACTATTCTAATCAATCTTAAAGTTAAGACTTTTTTTTTAACGAACTATTTTTTCTCTCAACCTAAAAGAACAAGTAGACCATAATCGGGCTATTTTGTTGATGATCTACGGCTAGTAAACCAGTTGATGCTATTTTCTTGTAAGATAAAAAACACTTTACCATGTCAAGATAAGTTGGTTTGCTAAGTTCAAACGAACACGATGAATGATTGGTACAAATACAACACAAATGTACTTACATGTGAAATAAATTAGTTGAATTTTTGTGGGGTGACTTTTGAAACAAATTACCTTGTACCGAAGCATTAAGTGTGGTGACTTTTGTATTTTTGTTGAAGACAGGGTTGGTTCCTTATGCAAAGTAAAATTACTTATCATTACCTAAATTTGTTATCTTCATCTATCAACTAAGAATACACAATAATGGCCTCCTTTGAAACAAAAAATCTAGGAATTTTAGAGGATTTTGAATCTAATAGGAAAGTTTCCTACAGATCCCTTTGAACAAAGCATTGAACCCTACGAAATTCCTCAGGATTGCCATGGGATGCATGAATATTAACATAGAAATTTGGGAGGAGAACTAAATATGAATTTGTGTGAAAATATACATCACAAAGAAAAACACTATTTAATACCACATATCTAATTCCACAAGTTATTATTATCTTCTTTATATATGAAACTTATATTTGGCTATTTTGTGGTATGTATAAACCAGCTCTTGACACGTGTCAATACCGCCTTGTATGCAGTATTCCTACTACAAATTCTAGT
This sequence comes from Hyparrhenia diplandra, assembly GCA_015847255.1. Classification (NCBI taxonomy): domain Eukaryota; kingdom Viridiplantae; phylum Streptophyta; class Magnoliopsida; order Poales; family Poaceae; genus Hyparrhenia; species Hyparrhenia diplandra. The sequence goes on from JADLZK010012149.1 coordinate 175,068, forward strand.
AGTATATAAATAAGTGAGAAAATTATTGCTATTATTACTTTCTACTACTTCTAAACCTAATAATCATTTTAGATTAGAGCCATATATAGGTTTCTTGCAGTTGTAGCAGTAGTATATTTGTTCCTTCTTCTACCTGGCAGACAAGAATCAACTGTCGTCTCCTTCCTTGCCTTATTCATATCATAGGGTTCTCCAAACTCCAAATCGTTTGCTAGAGAAACCACCAAAACTGTTCGTAACGCACCAAGCACCAACCGGCCGGCAGCCCGGCACCTCTCAGTCTCTTCTTATCACCCCTTGCCTCTGCGCTGCGCCGCCGCCGGCACCACCACTCCCCTGTGGCGGCTTCCAGAAGCTTCCGGGGACCAGACAGCCCCTGGGCGCCGAGTTTCCTGAAAGCGGCTTCGGAGATCTCGTCGTCGGTGGCGATGGCGGGCCCGTGCTGAGTGCACGGGGCGGGAGCAGGCGAAGCGAAGGTCCCTCGAGCTCGAGATCCCGATGCAGATCCGGGAGGGACCGGCGCGGCGGCAGGCGCCGTCCGCTGCGGGGGCGCTGCGGTCGCCCATGTCCGCCATGATGCTCGCCATGTTCGCTACCATGGCCTCCTTCTACGTCGCCGGACGGTGAGTTCGCCCGCCCGCCCGCCGGTTACCGTTATTAGTTTCTTCGTGAGAATGCTAAGCCTGCTTGGATTCTTCTGTTTCATCGTTTGGTATGCGTGATCACCCGTGGGAGGATTCTAGATCCCTGTATTTCTCTGGCGGGAGCTGCTCATGCCTCATGGTGATCTTGCTTTAGGGGAGTTTTGATCCAGCCGGTGGTGCATGCATTTTAGAACAGCGAGTGAGGTTTTGATCTCTCCAGTGCGAGGCTCACATTTTGTTGCGATGTTAGTGCTTGTTTCTGTAGCACTCGTATTTTACAGTGTCACAGTTCATGAGTGGAGTATTCCCTTTTCTGCTAGTATTGATGAAGACCAGTCTTAGCTCTCAGGCACCTTTACCTTTTAATTTGATCTGGATTGTCATAGTAACTGAAAAGGTTACTGTTCCTCTGTAGAAATGGTTTGTGTTTTGGATTTTTGCTGTTTGTAGAGGAAAAAGTGTTGACTTTCTGAATTTCAGATTGTGGCAGGATGCTCAGAACAGAGTTTATCTCATTAAGGAACTGGACAGACGAACAGGCCAGGTAGGCACCAGAGATCTGCCTCTTTTGTTCTCTAGCTGAACTGTCCACCTGTGCTGCCTACTTAAGAGCCCCTTTAACTCTTGTGCATGTGATTCAGGGGCAATCAGCAATATCTGTGGATGATACCTTGAAGGTTGTTGCATGCAGGTAATTCTAAGTTTCCAACCTTTCAGGTTATGCCGAAATTGCCTCTCAATGCACAATCTGAAATTTTTTCTTAATGCGTTTGAAAGTATGAATTTTTGTATTTGCTTTCTAATTGGAGCTAGTGCTCCAAACATGCAGAATTTGTTGTAGCATGAGAGTTTGGAGATGTAATAATTGCTTCTGTGTAAACAACCTCCCATTTTTAGGCAGCAAGGGAAGCGGTTGGCATCGCTTGAGATGGAGCTGGCTGCAGCAAAGCATGAAGGTTTTGTTGGCAAATACAATCCGGAGACAAATGGAACTCATTCTGGGAAAAAGCCACTGATTGTTATTGGAATAATGACTAGCTTTGGGAGGAAAAACTACCGTGACGCCGTCAGGAAATCATGGCTTCCGACAGGTACGCTTCATGCTTGCATTTTTCTTACATATTTTTTTTTGGGTATTCTGACTGACAGCAATGTTAATAATTCCATAAAAAAGAATATTAATACCAAAATTTATAAATTCAGCTCTCATATTTATTAGGTCAGAAAGTACTTTTTAGTTATTATATTTATGTTGCAGAGGGCTTATAGTACTCTAATGTAAGGAGGCTTGCTTCTACTATCAGATAGATTACAGTTGGACAAAACTTGTATTTCTGCCAATTTTAAGAAAGTTTACCAATATATTTGTTATTTGGTGTATCTGCTGGAAAAATGATACCCCCAGGCCGCAGCACTTGTACTAAATTGTGGTGGATGCAAGGTATCTACGTAAAGTCAGATACACGTGCTTAAATTGAGGACTGTATAAACACCTATTAGAAGTTTTTTAACAACTTTAAATGATATCCTGAAGATTAGCCATCACAGAATTAAACACTTGGATGCAAATCTGCCTTTTGTAATGTTAATACCATTTGGTCCTAGTCATTTGTCATCTTTAGGTGGTTCATTGTGTTTTGAAACAATTGACCCAGTTTTGATTATTCTCCCATAATCCCATTGAAGTACTGTGGACATGTTACCCTTATTTTTAAATTAATGTTTTAATTTTACTTTCTGTTGATAATTTTTTTAAAAAAATACAATTCTTATCTTAACCTAGTGTTGTGTATAAAATCCTACTTATCTGTGTAGTTTAATTGTACTTCCCTGCACAGGTTCAATGCTGAAGAAACTAGAAGAAGAAAAAAAGGCATTGTAGTACGTTTTGTTGTTGGAAGAAGGTACCTGATATCCATTACCCTGGATGCTGGAATAAACTTATGAAGTTTAGATATCTGATAGTTCTCTCATATGTAGTGCAAATCGTGGAGATACTTTTGATAGGGAGATTGATGAAGAAAATAGGAGCACCAAGGATTTCTTGATCTTGGTAAGCCTGATTGAACAATTGATTCTGTAATAGTACTCTATGTTGATGGATTCTACGATTCAACGATAACCTTGTTTTATGTACTTGTTGTGCTCTTTGCTTATTGTTGATTGAAGATTAACATAAGTTCTTGCTTTTGTTTAACTTTATTATATGTGCATTAGTAATTTTAAAGTGGAGTCCTTTGGATTTTTTAGCATCAAAAAAGGTGTTAAGATGAATGTTGCCATTAATAAAAAAACTCTTACCCCTATTTTAGCTCATGCTGTTGATTTAGTTTCAGAACTTGACTATTAAGTGGCATTGCAGGATGATCATATAGAGTCAGAGGAAGAGCTTCCTAAGAAGACAAAAAGTTTCTTTGCTAATGCAGCAGATACATTTGATGCTGCATTTTATGCTAAGGTCAATGATGATATATACATAAACGTTGGTATGTGCCATCTGTTCACTTTGAGGGGCTCTATGAGTGGTTTTGCGTTTTATTGCATAGGTTGTAAATTTTTAGGATCTTTGATACTTGCTCATGTTCCAGATAATTTTAGTATACGGGTATGATTCCAACCCTGGTTGTTAATGTTTACCAGATATGCCAGTGAAATCATTTAAACTAATTTTCAGCAGTAGCTGCCACAGTTTGAAAAGCGTCCAATAATTTATATTGATTTTTAAAACATTACTGAACCAGATTAATTCTGGACAATCATTTACCAGTTTTGGAAATACAAGTTCCTACCTTTTCAAGTCAGGAGGTTTTGAATTTCTCCTTGTGCACTGAGATGAGATTTACAAAAGGTTATCGTCATTTTCTGACTTACGTGAAAACGTAATTACTATAAATCTTTTGAACTCCGCTGACTTGTTAAAATGCTCATTCTGCATGTTCTGGAATACTGGATTGCCTCTGGCAACAATTGCTTGTAATCTTGTGTAGATGTGGTTTCGAAATATTAACAGGAACAGTACTTCACATGGAACAAAACATTGTCTTTCTGCAGATACTTTGAGTGCAATGCTTGAAACTCACTGGGACAAGCCCCGTGTCTATATAGGCTGCATGAAATCTGGCGAGGTTTTCTCTGACTCGTGAGTGTTTACAGTAATTCATTTTAGGATCTTGATAGTTTCCTTTTCCCTGTTTGGGTGCTTCTTCGTTTGACAAACTAAACTAGAGCTCCACTGAAAACAGAACCCATAAGTGGTATGAACCAGACTGGTGGAAATTTGGTGACGGAAATCGTAAGTATGCTTGCCTTAGCAATTGTAGCTTTTATTACATTTGATGTTTGTACTAGATTTAATATTCAAATCAATTGCTGTTGTGGCTCATCCACTTCCTTTTTGTCAAACAATAGGTACTTCCGACACGCTTCTGGTGAAATGTTTGTCATATCAAGGGCCATAGCTCAGTTCATTTCTATAAACAAGTATGCAACCTTGTGCAAATTCTATATCCTTCTCTCACAAGGAACTGAAAGAAATGAGAATTTTTTAATAAGTAATTCCATTAATTATATTTATGTTTTTTTTTTGTTGATAGGTCTGTTCTCCGGACATATGCCCATGATGATGTTAGTGTAGGATCGTGGATGATTGGCCTTGCTGTGAAGCATGTAAATGAAGCAAAGCTGTGTTGTTCATCGTGGCCCTCAGGTTAGTTGCCATCTTTTGACATTGACCTTGATCCCTTTCTGTTTGATATATGTTTATGTTCTAATGATCTATTTTTCTTACTGGTCAAATCTGACTCTTGATTGTTTCCATGTGATTAAGTCCTTTGTTTTGCATAATTCGTCAGATATTTCCAGTCTCCTGATTTTTAAATCCTGTATTTGGAAAATCATTATGTTAGTGAGCACTGAAACTTTGAGGACAAGAGAAATAATAGAAACACATGGACAAAAAAAAAGAGAGCATAATTTCCTTTTTCAGTGTGGAAGTAAAATGAGGGATAGAACTAGGTAGCATATCCATTGAAAACTAGCTATGTGCAACTTACCCTGCAGTTGTTACAACTGCAAATGTCCTATTGAATACTAAAGCTAAAGCATATTCTTCAGCATGTATTTACGAATTCAATGATGAACCTGCTAGAGTAAGCAGTTTATGTTCAGCGGATATTTATTGTCTTGTTTGTAACAAGTTAACCCAAAATTTAGTTTCAAGGTTTCTTGGATCTTTGACTACAAACCATAGCAGGCTTCCTAAGTTATGGTTTGCTTAGGTTTTGGACAGAAGGCAACAGTTTCATGGTTTAGCAGTAAATAGAATGGACGCAAATTAGCTTGTTTTGTACAAAAACATTTGGTTATTTGCATGCTGCATGTGCACTGCGGGGCTGTTTGGATGAATACCCCTGCTGACCAGGCCAAATTTCAGTCGTTGACCGAGGAGGCTGTGCCATGTTTGTATGTGTGCCATTTTCTGGGGTTGGCCGACTGCTGTGACTAATCTCCAGTTCAATTCAATGCCCCTGCCTGGCTGATTTGGGCGTCTGAATCAGCTGCCATAGTTTGGCCAGTGGCCAAGATTTGGCACGTCCTACAACCTACATAGGTGGCATCCAAACGTGCCCTGAGTTTCCTCACTGGTCCTGGATCAAAGTGTCCTGTTAAGTTCTAAATCTGTCGCTCAATCTATTATATGGCTATAACCGAAGGCAGTGAATATTGAACTTCCGAGATTGGAGAAATGAACACATTTTTGCTTGTGTATTATTCATGTAATGAGTGGTCATTTTCATCACAGATATCCAGATATTTTTGCAGGGCTAACCACTAAGATAATTTTGCAGGTGCGACGTGTTCAGCGCTATAACAGCAACAGTGCTTGTGCTGAGGAATAGTTTTGCAAACACCGTGCCTGGTGGATAATACATACAATATGCAGAGAATGAGGTCGAATTGGTATTGAGAAAATTTTGTTTTCTTCTGCCGTCTTCTGTAGTGTCCTTTGGAGGCAGTTCACACTGAATCAGATATCTTGTTTTGATTTTCCAAAGGAAAGGTCTTGCATATTTTCTTTGCAAGGCCACTACACTAGAATCATGAGTGAGTTCTAACGAAAAGCTGTCTGCAGATTGTATCCTGTTCGCGTGCCATTTGTAGATGCCCCACCCTTTACCATTCTTTTTCTGACAGACACTGCCATTGTTGGAGTGACAGAAATCAATAGCAATTCAGGAAATTATTTTGCTCCAGAATACATGTATGCGTAATGAGTGTCTTCGGACCTGTTGACATGGTTGTCAATTTTGACACTGAAGTCAAGAATCATCCTCTGGGTGCTTTGAACGTGGAATTTTTTTCCCCATAGTCCATGCAGATCATTACTATTGTACTAGATAGTATCGCATGGAAATCTTACTTTATCTTAAATGCATGGCGACCAAATATTTTCATCATTAACCTGTTCTTATTTCTGAAGCACGTTTAACAAGAAGTGGAAAATTCAAAGTTACTGTACTGCTCAAACACGGAGTTATCTCCCAAACATGTGGAAGTAAAACTAATTCTAGTAAAGTTCTGCAAAAAAAATCATATAATACTGAACCTAACATGGAACGAGGATCTGAAAACTCAAAAGAATGAATCATAAGAGTTTTTGGTAACTCAAAAGAATAAATTATAAGGATTTTGATTGAAAGCCTATAGCCCAGTAGCTAGAACACCTGAGTAGTATATAGCAAATTTTGGTTGGACTTAAGGCTGGGAGTGAATTTAAACAGGTCCACGTAAAAAAAAAAAAAAAAGACTGGGTTTCCCCTGACTTGGTAAAAAAATAGACTGGGTTTCCCTAACTTCGGTAAAAAAATAGATTTATTTATATGTGTTTTCTTTTGGTTGACTGGTGCCCTCACTGGACGGCTTTTCGTTACGCTGGACAAGTGCTATTTGAGAATAACTACTACAGTGCCCGTACTAACGCTGCGGCAACACAAAACTAGACAAATCAAATAGCTAAAAGGGACAAATAACAGAATGGACACTTTTATTGGTTTCACGTAATCTGAGATTACTTTTGACAAAACCGAGCCGACAATGTTTAATATGTTTTCAAAAGTTAAAACAATAACATTATAACAAACACACATCTTATTCAGTTGAGACTTATTCCAACTCATATACAACATGAAACGCCTGACATGAAGATGTTGAGAAGCTCCCCTCCGCTGGGGAAGATAAGATCAGATCAGGCTGCCGGGCTCTGTATCTGCAAGTACAAAGATGAGTCTCAGTCCCGGCCCGTTACTACTTATTATTCATACAGTACATACATAAATAAAAGAGCACCGATGTTACTTACCCCGAACTTATTCATCAAGGCAGCAAGCTGCAGACGGCGATCCCCAGGTCGCTGCGTAGGCATCTATCTTGTTCAGCTCCTGCAGTTACGTTATTGCACATGATGTAATGTAATGTGCCGAGTTAACAGAAGAAATTATAATCGATGAAATGATGATTGAATTTGATTGGCGCACACCTCTATCCACTCCTTGAGTTTAGGCCTTGCTTGCGTCATGTCGTAGTGCTTCACTGCATCGAAGAAATCCTTGAAGCGTTCAATAAAGGGCGCATAAACCATGTCGACCTGCATGTATGCAATTCGGTTATTGTCAGCAAAACTTAATGAAATGATGATTGACTAGTCCGGAGTAAGTGATTAATTGATGAGTTTTACTGACTGCGCTCATGGACTGCCCCAGGAGGAATGGCCCATCAGAGAAACGTCCCAGGGACTCCTCCACCTTGTCAAGAGCAGGATCAAGGAGCTTACTGATATCATCATCTCCTTGTCCCTGGGCATAGGCACGGCCTGCCCTGAACAAGGCTATGACGACGGAATCACTGCTGGCAATCAACTCATCAGCAAAAGCTTGCTTTTCAGGGTCCTCGTCATGAGGAAACAGCTTGGGGCCGGCCTCAAAGTTGGCGTCCAGGTAGCTGAGTAGATCCAAGGACTCTGCTATGATGTTGCCATTGTGCTCCAGGACGGGGACCTGCACGGCACAACATATTGTGATTAGCAGGTAATTGTGGATGATGAAAAACAGAAAAGAAAATCAATTGTGATATTTGTTCCTCAGAGGAAATGGTTGACCTTGCCCGGTGGGTAAACTTTCTCGAGGAACCTTCAATCCATCATCATATTCAGATGGATTAAGAAAGGCAGAGGTTAGTCTTCGGTTGGATTGAATTTGGAACTGATATTGTATATATGAACATAAAGCATGGAATGCAATACGATCCTAGCTACTACTGATCAAGTAACACAAGCTGCTACTCCTAGACTCCTAGTAGTATTATTACCAAGCAGGCTTGTCTTGCAAATCAATGGCAACCAGCTGAATCTTGTCTTGTAACCCCTGCCCAACAACAAACCAAGCTTTTGATATGTAGTAGATAAGTATATAGCCAAGGACATCCTTGGGAGCAAGACGGACGCTACTGTAATCAAGCACAAATTGGCGTGGCGCCTATATATACCTACCTTGAAGTTCCTAGCTATCCAAACTCTCTGCACATACGGGCATATGTAGGAGATGTAGAGCCTTGTTGTGCCATCGAAGAGGTTTGTTGGCTGAGAACCGGAACCCAGGGTTGGGGGCAGCACCTCCTCCGTCGCCATATATATAGCTTGATCGCCGCCTCGCCGGAAGGCTCTCCTGCCGCCTGAGGTACCTCTCCTTCCTCTTCCTGCTTGGTTAGTTTCAGTGGAACAAGCTAGGTAGGTACACGAAGGAAGAGGAAGGCAAGCCGACCAGATGTAGATCAGGATCAGCAACCATGTGGTCCTAGAAACGGAATATTTTATTCCATATTGCACGCGTTTCATGCTCACGCCAGTCACGGTCACTCACGCAAATCATGATATTTTTTTTTCACGGTACAACGCACGCTCACACACCAAGGCACTGAGGCACACTCATCCCTATGTATGCAAACTGAGCACCTCCGAAGCACTGAGCCAGACAGATTTGGAGACTCCCATAGTCATCATTGGCGCATCGTTGTTGACGGAAACGTCGCTTACATAACGCTAGAAAATCCTATAATAAATCCGAAAAAAATATGAGCTCTGTGCCAAGTCGAAGATTCTACCACAAGGGACAACTTATAGGGGATTTGGGGTTTTGGTTGAAAACTCAAAAGAATAAATTATTGGGAGTTTAAGCTCAAAATTTTGGTTAGCCTAGTGTACCTGTGTGTGACAGTTGCAATCGCGTCACGCAATGAGTAGAGGACGGATGCACATTGAAAGTGCATTCGCCCCCTATGTGGGTTTTGGATAATTAATGACAATTAAATTATGGACTAATGTGTTTCTCTAAAGTGTATACGTAGATGTTAGTCCATTGAAAGATTTAAATGATGTCATTTGGTGATTATAGCACCACTCATTTCATGGACGGAAGGCGTTTCAATTCAAGTGGCACAATAGTTTTTATATTTAAACTTGAGTTATAGGAAACGCCGCACTATCAAGAGGGATACAAATTAGGTTGACTAGTTTGGGGATATAATGCTCAAGATCATCTTTAGTTACGCGTTTGAGAGACACTTTTGCACGTACAAACACTTAGAATCCTTTTCTTATTGTGTGCTGAGAAAATGAACTACCACTGGTACCGATATTACACCACTGGTACCGGTAGGTCATTTTAGCGCGTTGCGCGCGCACACAACTTTTTAGCCTAGCACTGGTACCGGCCTTTTAGCACTGGTTCCGATGTTCACCACTGGTTCCGGTAGAAGGCCGGTTGGACCACTAGTTCACTTTGTCGCGCGCTCCCAACGGTCGGATTTTCTTCTAGCACTGGTACCGGTTGAAGCACCACTGGTACCGGTCCTAGTCGGGCGGAACACTTGTGAAGGGTACGAGTATAAATACTCCGCCCCCTCATTTCTAACCGTTACCCACTCCATTCCTCATCTTCAACCTTCAGAAAAGGGCTCTCTCAAGCTCTCTCTCGCCCCCTCTCTCTCCTCTTGACTCTAGCTTCAAATCCCACCCTAGATTTGAGTTGAGAAGTGAGATTTGAGAGTGGAAAGCTTCGATTTGGATCTTGAGCACTCTTCTCCCCGTTCTAGTTGGCTTAATTTGTGTTTATTGCTCTTGGGTTCTTGGAACCCTAGCCGGCTAGGCGTTCTTCGTGGTTGCCCGTGTTGATTCATTTGTGAGGGCACCCCGAAGTGTTTGTATCACCCCGTTCTTCTTAGTGGAAATCTCGGGCTAACCTTTGTGGTTGCTTGAGGGAGGCAAGGAGGTGGAAGAGACTCCGACCTTAGTGGTCACCTCAACAACGAGGACGTAGGAACTCCTTTGTGGGGAACCGAACCTCGGGATAAATCGTGTGTCCCGCGTGCTTGTTGTTGTTGATTATTCCGATTACTTGTGATATCACTTGTTCTTCGTGTTCTTCCATCCTCTCTACCCCTTTCTTAGGTTGTGGGCGCCCGATCTACATTTTGGTGAAGGGAGGAACCAAGGGGAGTGCATCTACATCTCCTACATCATCCACAAACATGTGGTATTCGCTAGATCTGAAATCACAACTCATTGTACTTTGATTTCGTGTCTTTGTTCGTGGCCTACCACCGGTACGGGTGGAAAACACCACCGGTTCCGGTAGGCAAGGCCGTTTTGTACCGGTGGAGACACCACTGGTACCGGTCTGGTATTTAACTTCCGCTTAAGTTTGTGAGTTTCAGGTTTTGTTAATCGCCTATTCACCCCCCCTCTAGGCCAATTAGATCCTTTCACACATCACAAGTCAAACGCTCTATTTATGATTTGTTACTTGCTAGGCAAGAAAGCTTTTTGGTCCCGATCAATCATGTTTTTCTGTGGAACAAATCACTGCGCCGCAGCTCGAGGGAATTGGTTATGGGGATGTTTGGTTTGAGGGACCTTTTAGTCCCTGGGACTAAAAAAAGTCCCTAGTAACCAAACAGAGAGGGACTATTAGGGACTTTTCCTCCATTAGTCCCAAAAAGACTCTCTTGGAGGGACTTAATAGTCCTTAGGACTAAAAAGTCCTAAGACTTTTCTAACCAAACACCCCCTATAACTGCCGAATCGATCCAATAAAAAAATAGCGACAAGAATAGAAAGATTTGGGCCTATTTAGGACCGCTTCACTAAATTCATGGAGCAGCTCTACAATAGAATGAACTTTCTGTCATCTAAGAGTCCATTTAGGCCTCCTTTGGGTGAAACACGGGAAAGGTAAAGGAATCCAGTTCCTATGGAATTTTTCCTACGACGTCCTTTGGTTCGTAGGATTAGCATATGAAAGTTTCCATAGGAAAGCAATCCGGAGCGTGATTCCGTAGGATTGTCGTAGGAATCTTTTCAAGAGCTCGGACCTCTTGCTAAGTTTCTTGGCGCGAAAAGAGAGCGCCGCGCGCGTCTTTGTTGCCGCCACACCAAAGCCGTCAATCCCTTCTCTCTCACGGGAACCACGACAATCCGCTTGTCGCCCTAGCACCGGGGGAGGGGGCTGCCGTCCGCCCCCAGGCGGCTAGATCCGGCGGTGCGCCGCCGATTCAATGGTGGCCACCGCCGTCCGCCGGTCCATCGGCCTTCGGGCAGGAGGAGCGAAAGAAGGACCCCGGATAAAGAAGGACCCCGGATAGAGTGTGGAGGGCGACGGGCGATGGAGTGTGGGGACGGGTGGTTGGGAGTTTCTTTCCTTTTCTTATTTATTTATTTATTTATTTATTTATTTATTATATCCTGATTCCTAAGGAAGCGGCGGTGTGGCCAAAGGCCTCTTCATACCTGTATCTTGTTCCGTAGGAATTGTGAAGTCGCCCACTTCCGTCCCTGTGTTTCACCTATCCCTATCCTCTGTTTCACCTACGTGCCAAAGGGGCCTTTAGTTGGTAAAAAGTGAACAAAAAAAGTGCTACAATACATGTTACATCAAATCTTTAAACACATGCATGGAACATTAAATGTAGATAAAAAACTAATTACACAATTTGGTTGAAAAGTGCGAGACGAATCTTTTGAGACTAGTTAGTCCATGGAGCCAAACTAATTACCAAATACAAACGAAAATGCTATACTAGCCAAACTCAAAATATTTCACCAACTAAACGGCCCCTAAATTCATCTTTGGTGCTGGAGCAAGCTTGTGGAGTTGTACCAACATCCCTATATAGGTTTCAGATGGAGATATTAATTAATGTAATACATAACAATTCTACTATCTTTCTACTATACATGTACCATTGTACATTAGTCAAGTGATTATAATGGTCCGGAGCTTGTTTGGTATGACGTACTCCTCCTCAAATGCTCCTGAAGAGACATAAATTCTAGCTCCAGATAAAAACGACTCCTCTATTGTTCACAAGAAAATGGCTTCTCCTAAAGTGCCTAAAGTGTTTGGTATGGCTTATCTGTCTTCTTCGCATAAGTTGTTGCCAGGTGTAAACAAACCTTTACAATTCACATGCTTCATGCATGGAAATTTATGAATTTCTATTGTTCCTTGCTTGGAAAAAAGAACTATATATATAAAAAAAATCACAATTGCCAAATGCCATGAATATGAAGTTTTTTTTTGCTTAGGTTAAAAATGGAATATTTGGTTTAACAAGATTGTATTTGGATTCTTCACAGGTATTTCACGGGGTTTCAAATTTCAAAGAGAGCCAATATATTGTATGAAGGCTCAAACTCACTATGTTCATGAAGCATATCATTTCGGGTTGACTTGAAAATGGATGTGCCATGAGGCAACTAATCTCATATAGCTTATTGTATGAAATTTGTAGTCATAGAAGAATTTATATTGTGATATTTTTGGCAAGATAGTATTTTTTAGATAAAATTTATTGCTTGTTAATGAGTATTTTAATATCAAAATGGCATAATATGAATGATATAATACCAAAAAAAAATATCTTGAAATTTGTCCTCTTCGTAAGTGCTTAGATCACACTTTGACCTAGCCTACAAAATTTTAGGAACAAAAAAAGTCGCCGGAATTCAAAGGGATGAAAATCGACACACGATGTCTCGAGTCTCCACACGAGAAAAAGAAAACCTAACGCCTTCACAGGACTTCTCTAGAAAGCGACACCAGCCCTCCTCCCTGCGCCTCCGCTATTCCAGGAGCCTCCTCCTCCTCCTCCTCCTCCTCCTCCTCTAGAGGGAGAGAAGAGAGGGAGGGAGGGACCACAGCCGCCGTCGCACCGCCCCACCCAACCTGCCGGAATCCCCGATCGAGACCGGAGCCGACGTGGGCTAGGGGTTTGAGCCAGGCCGGCGCTATGGTGAGCTGCTCCAGGGGATCCCTCCCCACCTGGATGACCGCCGCCGCCGCGCGGGTCGACCTCTCGGGCGGCGTAACGCCCTCGCACCAGGGCTCGTCCTCTCCGTCCCCCTCCTCCTCGGGTCCCGCTCCGGCTGCGGGGGCCGACCAGGAGCTCGGGATGTTCGAGCGCGCGCTCTCCGCCGCCGGCGCCGCCTTCGTCTCAGCTATCATCGTCAACCCTCTCGATGTCGCCAAGGTCGGTTCCCCGGGGCACTCCCTCCCTTACTCACGCAGGTCTCTCGTGCTGTGTCCGTCCGCTTCGGCGTCTAATGCGTTTCCAGTGTCTCGATGCAGACGAGGTTGCAGGCCCAGGCGGCAGGGGTGCTGTACCATCAGCCTGCCCAGATGGCGGCGCTCGGCCCTGATGCGGTGAGGAATCCGGTTCACTCTGTTCTGTGCTGCGTGCGGTTTGAATTTGGCAGTGGCTGATCTCTGCTTCAAGTGCCTGCGTGTAGGTTTTGCATTTTGGGTGACTAGATTAGGGAGGAATCCGAAATGGAGCTTCTGTTTATAGATGTCTATGCGTAGTGCTTGGGCTGCTGGCATGGTCCCTGTGGGATTAGCCAAGTCAGTGGTGTGGTCCAAGTGTTTGCAGCTATGTTCATCTGTCATCTGTTGCTGTTTTGCTTGTTTGGGCCAAAGACGTGCAAATTTCAGGACACTTTTTGTTGTTTTCATGCTTAGCCAGGAAGACAGGTAAGAAATGATATAGATTGGTTTGGTTTGTGTTTGTGCTAGTGATCAGCCGGCTTTTCTACCAACTTGAACTGGTTTAGTTGCCTAGACTCTTCCGGGTTCAATCCCTTCAACTGCTTGTTTAACAAGCAGGTATGGATATTTAGTTAGTTCGTCAGGGTTGTTCAGTTATTGCACAATGTGTGATTCAGCTGCATTTTGTTACTTTTTGGTAGATGTACTGATTATGTTATTTATCTTGCTATAAGACCTCTGGAGTACTAAACTTTATTGCTGATTGGTACTATGAGATCTGTTGATTTTGGCCAAGTGAGCACCACATTTTTTGGTGCAAACGATTTTAGGACTAGTGTAGATAACCCATTTTTTAGTCGATATAGTGTTAGTGTTTTTTTATTTAGAGCTATTGCCTTTGATGACTACACTTTTATTGGAAATCTGCATAGCTTTTTATGTTATAACAAACTTTCATTTCTAAAAAATGCTGGTGGTGGTACTGTCAATTGTCAACTGTCCAATTCAATCTCATGGCTTTGATCCTTGAACTAGTGTATTAGACTTGAGGATTGCTGCTGATGTGCTTTCAGCCTTTTCAGATCCTGTCTGAATTCAGATGCTCTCCTTCATGCACACGCGGTCTCATATTAGGAAGTGAGCCAGTTTGTCCTCCTGATTGCTTCCAGTACAAGGGAACACTTGATGTATTCTTGAAAGTGGTTAGACAGGTAACTAAGTGTTTTCTTTTATACTTTCTCTCTTTTGAGCAAGCGGTAATATATGATGGACGGATAAACTCACATCAGTGCTTGATTGGTCGTTTTAGGAGGGTTTCAGTAGACTATGGAGAGGAACAAATGCAGGTTTAGCATTAGCTGTACCCACTGTAAGTTATATGCTACATTCCTTTTTTGTGATCATTACCTTGTTTTTAAATGTTCTATGCTGCTCTGTTACCTGTGGATCATCAATTTAGTAGTTTCAATCTGTCATATTTGAAGTATTCATATAAATTTTACTTAGCTTTGAAAACAAATTCAGTTTATTTTGTCCTTTCTGTGATGAGATATGTAAATTTCATTTTTCTGTAGAAGAAGCTTTATGGAGTTTCTTGCACTAACTTGCACTTGTCTAACTGAGGCATGTAGTATCATAATTTGTGTTGAGTACTTGAGTTTTTAACCTACCCCAACTAGCTTGGGACAAACGGCTATGTTGTTGTACTTTAGTTTTTAGCCATATCACCCAGCAGTTCTGTATAACTTGTTATCTCCATTTCTCTCTGTTTCCCCCTTTTGTAGAAATGTAAATTGAATCCATATTACTTTGCATGTTTAAACCAATTGCATCTGCTACTAATTTCTTTGATCACAAACAGGTTGGGATATACTTGCCTTGTTATGATATATTCGCAATGGGATTGAGGATTTCACAAGAAGTAATGCTCCTGGCTTGACACCATATGCCCCGTTAGTAGCAGGATCTGTCGCGACGTTCATTAGCATGTATTGCTTGTTCTCCAATTGAGCTGGCAAGGACGGCGTATGCAGGTACACCTCCATGTGAAGTGTTTTATATATGGGCTCATGCCATATGTAGTTTATAGTTTAGTTATGTCTTATAATGCTTTCATCTCAGATCATTGTTTTTTGTGCACGAGTTAGTCTTATGTAATGTTTTTTTTCCCTCCATTTGAAATCAAAATATCAAGTAGTGACTAGTCTATGGTAACAGGCATATAAAGAGTTTCGTCCTGGCGTAAAGCCTCCTGGAATGTGGAAAACCTTGGTTGGTGTTCTCTCACCACTTTCAAGTTCAAGTCAGAATGGTATGTTTGTTTTAACTGTTTTTGTAACTAGTTGATTATATATATTCTTTTTAACTTGATGACATGTCGGCATCATCTTTACCATTTTGGTACTTGTCAACTTCCCATATTCTTGTCTTGATTCTAACAGCATATTGTTTTGATTGGTGAAACAGTACAAAATTACCGTGTTCTGTGGACTGGGGTAGGTGCACAACTTGCTCGAGATGTCCCTTTCTCCGCTATATGCTGGTCAACTCTTGAGCCTGTAAGTTTCTGCCCTCTTGGTCATGGGAATTCGTATTTGTTAAATTCATGCCTCACTTTCATGACATGAATCTAACTTGGCTAACACCATGTGCAGATACGAAGAAAACTGCTTGGTCTTGTTGGAGAAGAAGGCAATGCAGCTAGTGTATTGGGAGCAAATTTTGCTGCTGGTTTTGTAGCAGGCAGTCTTGCTGCTGCTGCTACATGCCCTCTGGATGTTGCAAAAACAAGGAGACAGATAGAGGTTTGTGTATTATTTGGTACACTTTATACTTAGCGTTCCATTATTTTTTTCACCTGCTACCTTTTTTTCTTATGCTGGCATGCTCTGCATATTGCCATTTCTTATTCCTGTTTCTGTTTTTTCTTATTCCTTTCTTTCTAAATTTCAGAAAGATACCGAGAAGGCAATGAGGATGACTACAAGGCAAACATTAACTGAGATATGGAGGTAAGGAAATGCCTCAGTCCCAAAATATAAAGTAGCATGTTTGATGGGCTACATTTGTTATTGTGGTTGTGTTGGTTTTAGTTTGAACGCTACACATGGCATAGTCAATTGGTCGTATGAACTATGCTTTTGCTATGTTGTCCACTGTACCCCAATAGAATGGCTGCCAACAATTGCCTCCATTCAGTAGCAAGTTGGGTTCACCTAATCGATTTCTTACATCCCGGTTTGCAAACCCCAGGTATATGACATATAGGTTGGCCTAAGACTAAAATTCTTTTAAAACTCATCCCTGACTGTGACATTCTCATTTGCCGGCTCCATTCAGTTAAATATAAGAAATCTGATTAGCACAATTGTGTGTAAAGTATTCCATTAATGTAAGTGGAGTCTGGTGTGCTGTTGGGCTAATCTTAAGTTTAACAGATACAAACCAAGGGACTGACTTAGCTTGATCTAGTTTTCTAAGGTCTTGCTCTCACTAGCTTTTAAGGCAAATTCCTGGTTTCCTATGTCAGCCTATAAACTCACACAAACAACAGTTAAAAACAAATAATCTAAAACCTGACAGGAAGTCCTTATTTTCAATGTATTTAGGATAGCAATCAACTGGAGTTTAAATTAAGGATAACCTCCAAAAGGTTGAATTTTCTTGCAATGATGATGAAAATAGTCATATTTCAAAAAGAATCTTCCAGACTGTTTTATAAATAGTCAAATAGATCTTAAGGTTGAAGTGTTGACCAATCTGAGGATCAATTATTATGCATAATACACAAATAGTAATTTTATTCCATTAAACTAATAGGATCAATATGATCAATGAGTTTACTTACTAATTACATATTGATCAGTGAGTTTACTTACTAATTACATCTCTGTAGGTAATTATGTATTGCTGGAATTTGCTCTTGGAGTTGCATCTTCCGAACATTTATGTGTGAAACCAAGCAAACTAAATGCTAATAGGATGTATAGATTTTTTTGTCTTTCACTATTGAGCAATAATGAAGTTGATCAGAGTTGGGTGGCTTTTGGAAGATTGAATTAGTAAAAACGATGGGCTTTGGGTGGTCATTTCCATAATAATAATAATTCAAAAACCAACAATCTGGTTCTGTGGTTGGGTCGATGGATTTTTTGTGTGTGTTGTGGTGGGGGTGGGGCCGCGGGGGTGTCAGTCTGTTCTACCTGTTCACAAAACACACACCAATAGGTGGGTTGGGAAACATGCTGAAACATTCCTTTTGTGTACATATTGGAAACCAATGAGATTGACGACCATTGACATGGAAGGTGGAAGTGTTTATTAAACATTTGTAATGTCAGGGCCTCCCTTCTGTCACACACCTAAAGGTTTAGGAGCTGGATCATAAGTGGGAATCCAGTGGATGAACCTCTTGACATAAAAAATTCCAGAAACCATTTTTCCATATCATTTAGATTACTGGATTTAGTTTTTGTGGTCTGAACAATTTGTTTCTCATTTTTATGTGAGAACAGTGCCAAACTGAGCACCAACACAAATCAGTGCTGCAACTTCACAGGTTGGAAAATTGTAGGCGGATTGGATAGGTGCCATAAATGAGATTCATGTTCATTTAGGCACAGTTGCTGAACCATTTACAGCCCACCCAAGACGTTGTGCATTTGCATGTTTGTTGTTGTTGTTTGGAATAGTATTAAGGAAGAACGTTTTAGCCACTTTGCGTGTTTAGTTTTGTTATTCCTGAGAAATTGTAGCAGGTTGCAGATCTTTGATCTAATTAGTTTTGCCTAACTACATTTGTGTCCATTAGATTAGAATTGTTCAAATGTTAATGGTAATATGGGAGACATGGAGCTCCCTGCTTCCATATTTCTTTCTTATAGTTTAGTAATTGTTTTGATAAGGGACATCTATAATATACTGGTAATTGATTTTGTGCTTGCTTGTATTGTTCTCTGGCAGGTCTGGAGGCATGAAAGGGCTGTTCACTGGCGTCGGCCCACGTGTTGCACGTGCTGGTCCATCAGTTGGTATTGTCATTTCCTTCTACGAGGTTGTCAAGTACGCTCTTCATCAAAGGCACACCTCATGACCCAGTTTTGCTGATAAGATGGAAGTCCTTCCACCTGTAAAAACAACACCGACCCTGGTTTCCCAAAGTAGGCCTGGTTACTCTGACCTTTGGACGGGCAGGGCTAGGTGTTACTTGGAAGATCAAAGTGCTCAGCAGTCAGGACTCAAGTCACTCAACAGGCTTTTTCATGGACAATATCCATTTCGGTCGAGGATAACATATCAGTTTTGCTATGGAGCAGGCTCCAGTTCGTCCTGGTGGGTTTTGGACCATCGTCTAAGCTCATGTTTTGGACGGACCTGAAGCTGCTTTGGTTAACTTATTAGGTAGTTCCTGTAATTGAAGGTGTAATAGTGCAGACGCTGATCAATAATAATACCCTAGAAACTACAGAAGAAATTTTGCACATCCTAGGCATGTCCGGCTGTAATAGTGCACATCCTATTGCTGGTTTAGTTTTAAGTTTGCAACAAGTTCACACGTCGGTAAGATCTATTTGCGTGCATGATTGTTGTTCAACAAAGTTATATCGGTTGAAGAAGTGTTTGCAGCTGTGAAAATTTTCTAATTGTTCCATAACTTTGGTGGTATCGATTTTCCTCGGTCAATGTCAGAATCTCAAATAGTTATCTCCATTACATATGAGCAGAAGAACGTTTATTCCCGTCGGATAGGCGAAAGAACATTCATGTTTGAGCTCGGTGGAGTGGTGAAACATCTTATGGAGGAAAGGACGCCTGGGACAGAGGTAAGCAGCAAGACAGCAAGAGCATCTCCAACTATCCCTCAATTTCCACGCCCAATGAGAAAATTTGAGGGATTGAAGAGCTCTAACCGTCCGCAATCTCACCCCAATGAGCATATTTTTTTTTT
The DNA here is from genome assembly GCA_015847255.1 of Hyparrhenia diplandra. NCBI lineage: Eukaryota > Viridiplantae > Streptophyta > Magnoliopsida > Poales > Poaceae > Hyparrhenia > Hyparrhenia diplandra. The sequence continues at coordinate 194,252 of JADLZK010012149.1, forward strand.
CTAAGCAGCTTGAAATCTAGCCTCCAATCCCTCAAAGATAGGGACATGGACTCGCCCTACGAGCTGTAGCACGTACATGGCGCCTTCTAGGTCACTGGCGAGTCCTCCATTGTTTGCGAGTAACACTAGGCAGATCGGCCATATGAGGCTTGATGACGTGCCCAAAAAATACGCCACGACAGCGGAGGTCAGTGGAGAGTCCTCCATTGTTGGCAAGTAACACTAGGCAGATCGGCCATATGAGGCTTGATGACGTGCCCAAAAAAGACGCCACAACAGCGGAGGAGCCTCGTCGTAGAAGAGTATGGGAGGGAGTGGAAATCGAGGAGGGCACGAAGGAAGAAGATGCAACGCTTGGATGTCGTGGGGGACGAACAGGTGGGGAGAGATAAAAAAAAAAAAAGAAAGGGTGTGAACGAATTTAATTAGCCCCATATATTTGATGAGATATCGGAGGTGAGATTTTCTAGTTTTTTTGGGATGGAAGCTTTTAAAATCCTCGAAACAAAATAATAGCTTCTCCAATAACTAGTTTTGGGGTTGAGATTTTCTCCTACTGCCGGAGACGCTCTAAGATGGCGCGAAAACGGACAACACCAATTGGAGTAACAATGTTGTTGGGACCTAGAGAAGAGGAGGAAAGAGTAAACGAGGATTTAGAAAAAAAACACGAGGGATAGCAATAGATTAGAGGACCGAGCGATAGCTCAGTTGGTCTCTTCCCAGGTGTGGGAGCAGCCACTCGTGGGTTCGATCGCAATCTAGGACTAATTCTACGCGCCTCACCGGGGTTTTTTTCCCAAGTCTCCGCTTAGACCCTTGGTTGTCCAAGCGTATGCCTCACTCTCATGTGGTGCTACAAAGGTAACGCGACGTGCCCATCGTCTACGGATTCCGGTGATTAAAAAAAAAGGACGCGGCCTGCTATCTATGTGTAGTTGTAGATATGTTTGTACATGGGTGGTGTGTGGTGTGTGTGTAGAGTGGGTGAGAAGCAATAAAAAAAGTGACTAGAGATTAGAGGGAGATAAGACTCTGATTACACAATTTCTTCGTGCTGCATGCAAAAAGGAGTGGAATAGAGAGGGTACATTACAAAGTGATGCTGTGGTTGGGTGGAAGTAGAAATTGGCACTCTCTAACCACTTCGAGTAGCTTTTTTTTTTTTTTTTTTTTTTTTTTGACACCTCTCATCTGGATAGAGCTGTAGCATCTGTTCGTACAGATACACACACCAACACTACACACTCACACCTCACACACACCACTTGTACAAGCAGACCTACAACTATACACAGACATCAAGACGCATCCTTGAAGAGATCACTAGAGTCGAGAGGCTCCGGCGACGGGCGCGTCGCAGTCCCTTTGTGTCACCATGCGTTGAGAGGTACATCTGAGATTTTTAACGGGGAATAAATCCCCTGGGTGAGGCACCCGAGCGAGTATCAGCACTCGAACCCGGGTGGGCAGCCTGAGCGCACGCCCAGCTGACCAACCGAACACCGCTCGGTTCTCCTTCGAGTAGCTTTTCAGGTCCACTGTCAAGGGCGATTCACAATCGCTCTTGGTCACACACAGTTGAGCCGCAACTCTCTGCGAACACATGGTTGATTTAGGCCACATGTGTTTAGTTTTGTGATGGAGTGATTGTCAACAGTCAACATTCTTTCTCTATTTTCATTTTATCTTTTATGCTTCGGCTATGTTCACCGGCATACGTGGAGTGTGTCGAAGACGTATCTCTTGGTTCGTGTTGTGCAGGTGTGGAGCTCGGAGATGGTAGCTGACGGCGAGGTGAAGGGGCCAAGGAGGACGTCTTGGGCCGACGGACCGCGGAGGTGAAGGACGGACGTGAGGCTTGGACCGAGGGGACTGGATCGCCGGGCGGCTAGCCATGGTGGTCGACATCCGGGACATCGACGGATGCAAGAGGACGTGGCGGGACCGTGTCGTCGGGTCAAGGCGGCGGCGTGCGCGAGCGGGGAGCTCGGATGACTTGACGACTCGGGCGGTCAAGACGGCGATGACACGTGTCGAGGAGGTTTGGTGGTTTGCCCTCAAAACCATCGGCGCGGGTTTGGTGGTTTGGGCCTCAAAACCATCGGCGGCGGGTTTCGCGGGTTTGGGCCTCAAAACCCGAGACGTTCCGGTGGACGGAAGGACGGCACGTGGCGGCATCGGGGAGGTTGCGTGGATGCAAGGCTACCGATGAGGAGGCGCGGTGGCCGTCGGATCAAAATATACCCAGAGTCGACCAAAATAGCCCTAGGGTTAGTGGTTTTGGCTCATATGTATCGAAAGGGCAAAATAGGGATAAGAAATAAGGACCATAAGTAGTGGATGGCAGCCATCCTCCCTCTTTGCCTCTCTCATTTTCGTTTTTATTTTTTCCCCAATTTACAGGGTTCTTTGTTTAGAGCCCAAGAACAAATTTTGTGTGGATTTGTCTTTGTGATTTTCGTTCGTAGGAAGAGTGGCCCTTTATCCACTCATGCCCTCTGGGATTTTGGTTTGAGCTCGAGTCACCGTGTCCTGATTTGTTCCTGGCGTTTTTGGCTTGAGCAGCGTAGTCTTGTTCTTCTCTGTGATCTGTGATTCCTATTGTTTGACCAAACTTTTGGGCGATGATTTCCACGGGATAGCCTGCCAACTGCCTTGGGATTACCTGGATTCAATTTCGTGGCAGTCGGTTTTGTTTGGGTCATAAATTGATCGGTTCGTCGTTCCTGTTCGTCAGTCTGCTTTTTGTTCGGTCTGTTCATCCGCCTGGGATTCTGTTCGTTCTTCTTCTTCTGTCTCGATCTGAGCAGGGCAGCTCCGTGTGGTGCATCAGGTCTCCTCGAGATCCACCGGCACCATCCTTACCGGTCACCACCGGCAGGTTCCTGGCCAGATTGACTGCAGTGCTGCGGTCTTGCTGTGCGCTGTCGTTTTTCTGCTGTTCTTGAAGTCGCGTTTGCTTGGAGTCTGAACAGCACTGGGAAGCTCGAACGCCGAGAACAGCAGTTCCTTGTGCGGTGGTTTTTGTTTGATCAAAAGCTGAGTTCTTGTCTCCATGTGTTCTTCTCAAGGAATCATTAGCCAATGATTGGAGTATTCAATTCCTTTCTTTTATCTTGGTTTTCGTGGTTATCAAATTTGTTGTTCCCGTGTGCTAGCTCATGAGTCAAGGTAATTTTAGTTTAGGTGCTCTGTTTCCTGCCGTCGATTTCAGCAGCTTGGTTGCCTAGCTTTGCTCGCTCGTGAGGTTCAAGAATTGAAGCTGAATCTTGTTCGGTTTGTTTCACCGTTTGATCTCTGCTGTCAGGTCACCAGCGTGCAGCACGTTCTTCTGTTCTTGCTTGTGAATTCAGGTTGACTCTTCGGTATCTACTACAGGTGTGACTCAAGCTGTTGCTGATTGGTAGGCCGTGCACCTTCGAGTGCCGTGCAAATCCATCATCCTCTGTGATCTGAATTGCAATCTGATTTTTGTGATGATTTTCTATCGATCCAGGAAATTTATCTAGGTACTCTCGTCACGAGTTGGCGTTAGTATTTTAGATTTGAGAACTCGCTTCTTCTCTATAGAAGTCGGGTGACTCATTTTCTCTCCTCCGGTTCGATCTTTGCGCTCCTCGGTCGTGTGCGATAGTTGGAGGTGTCCCGCTGTGTTCCTAGGGAACATCCACCCAATTATTTGGGTCGTGGACATCTCGGTGCTCTCTTTGCTCGAGACACCTTGCTACTAGTTAGCACGCGTGTTATTCGGGTCTTGCGTGAGTTTGCTTTTGAGGTTGGGGGTTGAGCCGATGACCCTAAATTGAAAAGGAAAATCGAGGCTCCCATTCACCCCCCCTCTGGTCGCCGTTTGGGTCCTTCACTCTCAGCCCAAATGAAGGAGGCTCTAGTTGGCTGACTACACGGAGGAGGATGTCAGGAACTGAGGTTGAGGGGTACTGTTAATAACCAAGCCACCTCAAATGAATGAGGCTCTTATGACTGACTATACGATCTCACGGAGGAGGAAGTGATGTGCTTGGCAGGTTTGTAAGCAAGCCACCAGTGAGGTGCTGAATGTGCCTATAAGGCTATACCAGAGAGCTGAAGTAGTAACCATAACCTTGGGGGACGATAGAAACTTGGAGGAAGCTGTGTGGAGGCAAAATTACGCTTGGAACTCGGAAGATGAACCATTTTCTCTGGACGATGGGAAACATGAGCCTGCCCTAACGATAAATTTGGGCATGCGTGGCACGAAATTAGATTCCTGCTGTGTGGGAGATTGAATGAAAGACGGTGGGTTCATCTTTTATTAAAAACTCAAATGCAAGGATGTTAGGCTAGACAAAACAATCTCGACTACGAGGTGATTCAGACGATTCTACAGCTTCTGACAGAGGTAAACCTGAAGGTTTGCAATCCTGCTATACTCATGGAGTCATGGGGAAAGATGCAAGATGGCATTGACTTCGGTTCACCAGATCAGCACCTATTCAGCTGTCCAAACTGAAGGAGGAAGGGATGCAGTGCACAAGCAGACCTGGCAAAGGCCAGCGCCAGATGTTCTGAAGTTGAACTGCCACGTAGTTTTTTCAGGCTGATCTGATGGCTGTTATGCACTGCATGCTCTGAAAGAAGCAGTTGGTGAAGGAATGGCAAGAACACCATCAGTGGAAACAAACTGACTCAGTCATGTCCACAAATGCTTTTGATCTCATCGGTTCAAGTGGTATAATCTGGGAGATGAAGGATCTGGCGAGTGGAGGCTACACTCTTTAATGCAATTAATTATCTTTGGTTCATAACTTCATAATCATACTCTTCGCAAAAAAAAAAAAAAAAAAAAAAAAAAAAAAACTTCATAATCATACACATATCCCTTGAGACGACTGTAAGTGGCGCCAAGTGGGTGTCCATGTCGGACCAGGGAATTGATCGTATCCGTGACATTATTCCAAGGTTTATGATGTATATGGTTCCTAACGATATGAATAGCAAGTGGAATGAAGTTTCATGGTTTCCAAAATGACAAAACTGGAATCGTGGTTTCTCCAGTTAAAAAAAAGAGAGATATAATGCTCTGAGTTGTCACTTGTGAGCAGTCGAGCGCAATTGAAACTATTGAAGTATTTTGATCATCAATACACTGTCAAAAAAATGTCTACCGATGTACGGTGTTTGGAGGCATCATACTAGAGTGTTCACTCATAATAGCGACGTACTGAATGAATGAATGCTCATTACCCATGCAGTTCTTCTGCTTTTGATTAGATGCTTTGCTCCTGCACGCCTGTGCACCTCTTGATTATGGAAAAGGTAACCGGCAATATAAATTCAGTCACTATGGAGTAGCATTGCATTGTCTGATGGCAAAGGTGTGAACAACTAGTAGGAGACCAGATAGCATTTGTCCTGAGTGTAGGTCTGTAGGAATGAGAGGCTTCAGGATCCAGCTCGGAACTAGAATTTCTCATGCCGGGAGCTAGGCTACAACCAGCGGCTGGTCTCCCCCTACAACGCGGTGAGCGCACTTCATTGCCCGTCCTCTATGAACTCTGAAAGTGTAGTGCAAGACACCCAAGGCCTTACATCTCACTACCCATCTACTGTGAGCTCTGTGAATGTAGCAAATGACTCCCAACAACATACACATGTAACTAGAGGGATGTTAGAGCAGAATGACACCCCAACATCACAGCCAGCTGAACTTGATTTTGGTAGATGATGATCAAGCAAATGATGTGCCTTTACCTGCAAATAGTGGGATTGTAGAGCCAAACGACAACACACCTCCACAGCCAGCTGAAACTGAACCACCAGAGGGTGATCCTACAAATAATGTCACTGTAGCAAACGAAATAGATACTTTCCTGGAATCGATCTCAAGCCCCATTCAGCGACCAATCCTTACTGGAGACAATGCTCCTATAATCAAAAACTCGGACACATCCAGTAGTTCAACACTGCACTCAGTACAGAGAAAGAGCACTAGATTAGCCAAAAAAGCAGAACAAAACATAGGAAAAGATCCTGTACAAGTGCACAGGACCTTTTGGTCAAGAAGCTAGGCGATCTAGCGGGGGAGGACCTAGACATTGCTGTTGCTAACCCAAATTTCGATTTTTATGCACAGCACTTCCAGAGGCCGGTCAACAAGGGCAAGATGGACGCCATCGAGACTCTGATCGAGGAAACATACAAGAAGCAGAAGAAGAGCGCCGCAGTCAAGAAGGTGCAGGTGGGACTGAAGGCCTGACCTGATGGTCTTTCAGCCACAGTCGACTAAACGATCAATGTGGACAACCCACTTCGAGTGGTTTGGGGCCAGGTGCCCTGTGTATCGTAGATTCATCAGTGGGTCATTCGGACCCCTTGTAGTTTTTTTCGAGACCAGATTTGTGCCTGCTGGCTATGTGGTATTTCTGTGGTGAAGACTCACGCTTGTTGGCTCTGTTGCCTTCGGCGTACAGATGTTACCCCTTCAATTTGGCTCCCGGTCTGCTGGCTTTGTTGCCCCAGGCCTGGGCATCTAGTTCTAAGCATAGATTTCAGCGGGCCGGCCCGGCCGGGCGCCGGGGGCGTGCCGGGCTCGTGCCGGCCCGGCCGGCCTCACCGGGCCCACGGGCTTCATCGGGCCGTGCAGCGCCGGGCCTCGTGCGGGGGTCGGCCCAAGCACGCTCAACGGGCCTTGAAGCGTGCCGGGTCGCCCCGCACGGCCGGTCCAAAACCGGGCGGGCCGCCCGGCAAAAAGCAGCGATACTTGGCGCCACCCGCTCGCCCCTTCGCGCGCGCATCGAAGAAGCGGCAGCGGCGCCCCCTGCTCGCCCTGCGGCGGGAGCTCTCACCGTCGCCGGTGGACGCCGCCCACGTCACCCAGCGCCGCCATTTTGGGAGGTGACCTCGCCGGCGGCAAGGGAGGCGGCGCACCTCGGGGATGGGGAAGGGGAAGGGCGGCCGGCGCGGGCGTGGGGAAGCGGAGGGCGGCCGGCGCGCGTGGGGGAAGGGAAGGGCGGCGGCGTGCGGCGTGGGGAAGCGGAGGGCGGCCGGCGCGCGGCGGGGGGGAAGGGAAGGGCGGCGGCGCGTGGGGGCGTGAAGGGCGGGGGCGTGGGAAGCGGAGGGGCGGCCGCCGCGCGCGTGGGACGGAGGGTCGGGGATGCGCGTGGGGAAGGGGAAGGGAAGGGCCGGCTTTAGGTTTAGGGTTAGGCAGTTGTGGGCTGGGCCAAATGTGAAGTTGTGTGGAGTTTTTTTTTTTTTTTTTTTTTTCGATCCCGGTTTACAGGCCCATACAGGCCCGCAGCTATACCACCGTGCCGGGGCCGTGCTTTGAGGCCGTGCGATGGTCGGCCCAAGCACGCCCGGCGGGCCTCACCGGCCAGCCCGACCGGGGCCTTCACGGGCCCGGGCCGTTTTGGGCGGGCCAAAAGGCCGTGCCTCGGGCCGTGCCTTCGGGCCACGGGCCATATGGAAATCTATAGTTCTAAGTAACAAGCTTATTGTTCTTCAAACGCTGTTGAACTTCAAGCTGCGTGCTACCTTTCTGAGAATGTGCGTAAAGATACCATGTATGATCGGCTTGATTTTGGCGCTTCTCAAACCGGGCAAGAGTGGCAAGTGGTTTTGGTTTATCAATGTCAACTAAAGATTGTCGTATTTTATGCTGGAATGCAAGAGGACTAAATGATAGGGCTAAAAGAACAACTGTGAGAAATCAGATTATTTCATCAGGAGCCACGGTGGTTTGCCTGCAGGAAACTAAGATCAGTAACTGGACAAACTCCTGGCTAGTAGAAACGGTGGGCATGGATATGGCACAAAACACAGCCATCTTACCATCGGTAGGAGCATCGGGCGGCATTCTGTTGGCAGCTTCCGAAAGATACTTCAAACTAAGTAACCAGCTCAATACAACCAACACGATATCAGCAACCATCAAAATGTTGGCAGATGACAAAGAATGGTCAATCACAGGGGTCTATGGCCCCCAATCAGATCCTGAGAAAATGTTGTTCCTACAGGAAATCTCGACCCTACAAAGCCAACTCCTACCAACATGGTTGCTAATAGGCGACTTCAATCTCATATATCGAGTACAAGACAAAAACAATGGCGAATCAATAGAACTATATATTTCCAAACGGGCCACATAAACGGACCGGCCCCGAACGGCGAAAAAGCACGGACCGAGAACGGTCCAGCCCGGCATCAACCGTGCCCGTGCTCGGCCCCGTCGGCGCCGTGCCGTGCTCGTGCCGCGACCTCGACACGCCCGTGTTGGCCCGCACGGCCCGCCCCAACAGCGAGCACGGGCGGCCCGATAGTTTACAGCCGTTAGATGTCTTATGCTTTATTTGTGGCCGTTGGATTTATCAATCGACCAACCCTAGATATAATACACAACCACCTCCCACTATTCCAACCCCTGGCCGCCGCCACCCAACTCTCTCAGCGATGCTTCTCCGTTCTCCCATTCTCCGCGCGGCTCCTCGGCTTCTCCGCTCGGCGGCCATGGCTTTGTTCCTCGCGTGGCCGCGACGGCAGTCGGCAGCGTTGCGGCGCGTCCGCTACGGCAAGGACGATGGCTGGGAGTGCGTCCACAAGGTGGCGGGGCGCCGCGCGTTCATGTCAGCGGTGGCTGGGAGCACGCCCAAGAGGCGGCGGCCGGTGGCGCGTTCATGTCGGCGGTGGCTGGGAGCACGCCCAAGAGGCGGCGGTCGGTGGCGCGCGCCCAGGAACGGCGGGGCAGCAGCCGGGCGCGGCGTGGTGCGTCAAGCAGCGGCGGTGCGGCGTCGTCGGGCTGGCACGGACACGGCGGGCGGCGTGCTCACCGGCACGCACGGCACGGCTGACTCACTATAGTGCCGTGCCTGGGCCGACTGTTGGGCACGGTGACACGACACGACACGGCACGGTGGCGCCGCCGTGCCCCGGCGTGCCGTGCCCAGCCGTGCTAGTGCCGTGCCGTGCCTGGGATGGCGGCAATACAAAAATCACGGGCAAGACAACATTCTCGCCTAACATGGATCCGAAAAGGTGATTCCAACACTAGATTCTTCCATCTACAATGCAAGAAGAAGAAAATCATTTATCTCCCATCTCAATGGACAATCAGGAACAGTGGTGTCACAAACAGAAAAGTCTCAACTGATCCTCAACCATTTCTCCCAAGTGGTGGGCACTCCGAAGTGATCAATTGGCAAAACCTTGGATATGTCCCACATGATCTGAATGAGTTGGATAACCCTTTTACACAAGAGGAAATCGCAAATATCATCAAAACAAATGCCAACAGAGAAAGCACCGGGCCCAGACGGTTTCATTGGGCTATTTTATAAGAAGTGTTGGTCAATAGTTAAAGATGATTTGACCCAAGCTATTTGGAGCTTCTGCTCGCACAGAACAACACGCCTAAATTTGATTAACGAGGCAAACATTGTCTTGCTTCCAAAGAGCCAAGTGGCTGCCACAATATCGGATTATAGACCAATTAGTCTTATAAACAGTGTGGCAAAGATCATCACCAAACTCCTAGCCAACCGGCTTGCTCCGCATATGGACAAGTTGGTCTCCACAGCACAAAATGCTTTCATCAAAAAGAGATGTATCCATGACAATTTTATATATGTCCAAAGGGTCATACAATTGCTACACAAAATAAAACCGACTCTTTTTATCAAACTAGATATCTCCAAAGCTTTCGACTCAATCAATTGGACTTTCCTCCTAGATGTGATGCAAGCCCTTGGTTTTAGCACAAAATGGCGAGATTGGGTTGCGGCATTACTGGGAACAGCCTCCTCCAAAATAATTGTGAACGGGCAACCAACACAAGGTATCAAACATGCTAGAGGATTGAGACAAGGCGACCCGCTCTCACCATTACTATTTATCCTTGCAATAGTTCCTCTTCAGCGCATCCTGGAGAAAGCTGGACAACAAGACGTGCTTACTGAACGATTTTGCCAAAGGAAGCACGGTTAAGATGTTCTTTATACGCTGACGACGCAGCTATCTTTGCATCTCCATCGGCTCAAGAGCTAGAAGGACTGTCAAAGATACTATCCTTTTTTGGGGAATGCTCCGGACTCAAGATCAACTTAGCAAAAACTGAAAATTTCCCTATAAGAATTCAAGAACAAACAGTCTCCCAGATGTTGCACAATTTTTCCGGAAAGATCTGTAAGTTCCCCGGCAAATACCTCGGTCTACCGTTACACACGAGGAAATTACGTAGGATTGAGATCCAGCCCCTAATTGAAAAAATTGGCAGATGGCTACCAGGATGGAAGGGCAAGTTGCTATCAACGACAGGACGAGATACTTTGGTCAAAATAGTCCTATCGTCTCAACCCATTTACCACATGATGGCCTTTCCGGAGCAAAAATGGTTAATCCGTGAGATTGACAAAATAAGCGAAGTTTTCTTTGGCGTGGTGAGATCCCATAAAAGGTCTCCGGTGGACACTCTTTGGTAAATTGACCGACAACATGTAGGCCCAAGATAAAGACCTTGAACGCTTTGCGAGAGCACTAAGATTAAGATGGCTTTGGTTTAGGTGGAAACATAAAGAGCGGCCTTGGAACAGTTTAGACCTCCCATGTGATGATCGTGATCATGATTTATTTGCAGCATCAACAGTGGTAACAATTGGGGACGGCAAGATGGCAAGCTTTTGGTCATCTTCTTGGTTAAATGGCACAACCCTAAAAAATATAGCGCCCAACCTATTCAGTAAATCAAGGAGAAAGAAATTGACTGTACAGAAAGCTTTACAGGACAACAAATGGATCACTGATGTCCTTCCAGTACAGTCTCCAGAAGAAATCAAGGAGTATGTTCACCTTTGGGAGGAAATCCAACTCATACATTTTAACCCATCGAGCGAGGACTCCATTAGATGGAGATGGACAACGGACGGAGAATACACGACCCAAAGCGCATACCGCGTCCAATTTGAAGGAAGTTATGCTAAACTAAAGATAACACCCATATGGAAAGCGAGAGCTGAATCAAAATGCCGTTTTTTCACATGGACCTTACTACATAGAAAGATCCTAACCGCCAACAATATGCTTAAACTGAACTGGTCAGCAGACCCGATTTGCAAGTTATGTGGAAGCGCTCCAGAAACACCAGACCATCTTTGCCTAAATTGTCCGTTCGCCAAACAAGTGTGGGAATACCTAAAACAATGGTTAAATCTGACAGTGATCAACACAATTCAAATGTCAGGGTCAGTATATGGTTACTGGAGGAAGTGCAGAAGGAAAGTGGACAAGCGCGAGTGGCGAAAGTTTGACGGATTCATGATCTATTGGTGGTGGAATGTCTGGAAAGAGAGGAATAGGAGAACTTTTCAACAGAAAGTGTTACAGGCTCATCAAGTCGCTGCCATATGCAAGGATGATATCACCCAGTACACGCTTGCAACTCATGTCTCGGATAGCACAAAATAGTTGTTTTCTCTTTGGTTCTTGGTCTTTTCAACTAGAGTTTTTAGTCTCTTCTGTCGTGAGTTGATTTTTCTTGGGGGGACGGATGTGGCTGCCTGGTATTTTTTCCGTTTTCTTTTGATCGAGTGGATACTCCCACTGGAGTTGTAATAGCTGTTTTATTTTCTTCCCTCGTCTAATAAAAATCCGGCAAGTCTCTTGCCGCCTTTCAAAAAAAAAAAAAAAAAAAAAAAAAAAGAGCTAGGCTACAAGGTTCATAGCATTGCAGGCGGTGTTCTCTCAGCATGAAGTGCGTGATAAGATAATGTTGATTGTTGAAAGAACATCGAAAAGTTTGATTGTAGTTTACGTCTCAATGTGAATCATGACAATGAATGCAAACTCATCAGCCTATCTAATATTCAGTAATCAGTGGTACCATCGTGGTTGGTCTCATTGCTTCTTATGAATTAACAAAACAAAAGTACAAGATCTTGGTGGTAATCATTTAACAATTCTTAAAATAGTCGCATGTAAATCATAGTTAACTTCTATATATACTTCTTCATTTGGCACCTAAAAAGCTGGATGCACCATTTTCCGAGAATTATCAAAATAAACAGCCGGCATGAGAAGGGTTGGGAATCCTGTTTTTCCTGGCTGCATCATGGGCGTCGTTGTCTACCTGTCGAAATTGTTGCAACAGAACTGAAAGCAAAGACAAGCGGTTGGAATGCGATTCGGACGATTCTAATTCTGAAGCTTCCAACGGAGATAAACCATATATACTGTGGAATGAGAGGTGTTGAGTTCGTGAAGGGGAAAGATGCAAGACGACATTGACTTTAGGAAGAGATGCAGTGCACAAGCAGACATGGCAGCACAAGTTCTGAAGCTGAACCATGGAGTAGCTTTTCAGGCTGATCTGATGTCCGTTATCCATTACATGCTCTGATAGCGCAAGCTATGTCCACAAACGCTTTTGGTCTCAACGCTTCACCAAGTGGTATAATTTAGGTGACGAAGGATCTGGTGGGTGGCGGATACACACTTTAATATTAATTATTTTTGTTCATGTCCCTACTATAACTAATAGTGTGGTGCGTGGTTGCATGGGTCCTGATGGAAATTGGGGAAAATTGACTGTCTGGCTGGCTTCCCAGCACAAAATCACTCTTCTTATCTTCTCATTTTTACATAATAGTCCTTTTATATTTTCTTATTTACATCAACACTCTTTCTTAATTAAGATGAGCTTAAGATATCTAACATGCCCATCTTGATCACTACCGGAATCTACGCCTCTCCCGTGGGGGAACATTTTCCCGTCAGCCGCTCACGGGAAGGAGCTCACGGGAAAGGCGCCTCCTTCCCGTGAGCATGACGGATGCTCACGGGATGCTCACGGGAAAGAAAAAACGCACGGGAAACATCCTTTCCCATGAGGTGGAGCTCATGGGAAAGGGAACCGCGGTGAGCCGTTCCCCGCTCCGTCCCCCTCCGGCCCGTTCATCGATGAAGAATCTGCTAGTTGACCACGTGATTTCACATATGATATACAATATCTGATTCCTAAGGATATGAATGGCAGCCCGTATGGTTTAGTAATGAAATTTCCTATATCCAAAAAAGAACACCAATGGCCAAAACAATGATCTTGGAATCATGGTTTCTCCGGTTAAAGAAAAAGATATAATTTTATAGGCTGTGACTTGTGAGTAGTCAAGCTACTGAAACTGTTGAAGTTGTCGATCATCAATACTTCCTACAGATGACCGGTGCTTGGAGGAGGCATCGTACTAGAGTCTTTTACTCATAATAGCATTTCAGAATGAATGCTCATTACCATGTAGTTCTGCTTTTTATTATTAGATGCCTGCACCTGCACGCCTTTGCACCTCTTGATTATATATGGACTAGGCAACCAACAATATAAATTCAGTCACCACAGAGTAGAACTGCATTGCCAGATTGATAGCAAATAAGTGATCAACTGCTAAGCATGAGTCCCAGCTATAGCATTTGTCCTGACTCCTCAGTGTAGGTCTGTAGGCATGAGAGGCTTCAGCTAGGATCCAGTCCGGAACTACAGTCCGGAAGTTCCCGGGTCGACCGGGTCAAGGAACGGGGCAGAAGAACGTGGTACGCTGATTTTCAATAGCATGGAACGGGAGGGGTATACACCTTCAGCACGTTCCATGTTAATTTGGGATGACTTTCCCGGAATGACGACAAGGAACGCCATTGCAAGCAATTCATGAAGCACCTAGAGAGCACCATGAATATCAGCCAACTTCGCCGCTGTGCGTGTAGGTCAGGGCCCGATCGGAGCTGGAGGTGGGAAACTTGGTGTTCTCCATGACTCCAACTGCCACCACCCTGCGGGTACGCACGAAGACGCCGACCGGAGCTCATGCGGCCGCCTGCTAATAGCGCCGCCTCTCGCACAGCCGCAGGCAAGGGGCTCACACGGCCGCCGCGGACTTGAACATGTACAGCCGGAGCTCGCCCATCTCCTCTGATCCCCTCCGTCAACGACCCGGATCATGATTGGATCGCGATCCAGCTGTGACCCGTAGATTGTCCCGCTGGTCTCCGTTCCTCGTTTCGGAAGTTCCTGGGACGTGGAACGTGGGGTCGTTCCGCGTTCCCGGTGACTAAGGTCTGGAGCTGGGCTACACGGTTGATAGCATTGCAAGTGAGCTGGTTCATGGTTAGACACCGTGTACATAGCTGATCGAGATTCAATGCGAGGATTTTATGGTAGACCTATATGAAACTACTAGTAATTTTCAGGTTTCGTAGCGACCGCGCATGTTATCAACATGGAAGTCACAGTAATTTGCAGGCTTTGTAGCGACCGACATGATATCTACATGGAAGTCGACCTAGCGGGCCAAAGAAGTGGTGCCCGCTGGAAGAAATTCATGTAACACCATGCATGATAAATATTTTGAAGCTAACCCACATGAGCCACAAAAGTGATTTTGTGAGGTGAGTTTTTTTTTTTGGATTAGTTTGTGAGGTGAGTTTGACGGGTTGCCGTAATCATGTAACACCAGAGGAAATTCATGTAACACCATGCATAATAAATATTTTGACCTATGAAATTGTTCACTATGAATGTTATTTGGTCCCATCACTCACACCCCCACTCTAAAAAGTGTAATGAAACCTCATGTGAATGGCCTGCACCCATGTAGTTCTGCTTTTTATTAGATGCCCTGCATGCCTTTGCAGCTCTTGATTATGGACAAGGCAATCTCAGAAACATATAAATTCAGCCACCACAACACCACCGAGTACAACTGCATTGCCCAATGTAATAGCAAAGACTTGATTAGCTAGTAGGAGACGAATACCCAGCTAGCATTTATTGTCTTGTATGCATGTCTAGGCAGGAGAGGCTTCAGGATCTAGGCTAGAGCTAGTGTTTGTCAAGGCCGGAGGTAGCTTGCATGTATTTGGAACATGTAAGCTGTGTGTGTAGCGTGTGGACAGGCGGGCAACGCGACGGACCCGGGTCCATTAGCGTTGCGAAGGAGAGCATGAAAGGGCTGTTCCCTTGCGTCGGCCCTCGTGTAAGCTCATGTTTTGGACGGACCTGAAGCTCTGGTTTGGTTAACTTATATTAGGTGGTTCCTGTAATTGAAGATATAGTAGTGCAGACGCTGATCAATAATACCCTAGAAACAACAGAAATTTTGCACATCCTAGTCTCATGTCAGTGCTTCCTCTCGACCATGTCCGGTTGATGAGAGGGCATCTTGTCGCTGGCTTAATTTTAAGTTTGCAACTAGTCTTTCTTATCAGTAAGATCTATGTGTGTGTGCACGATCTTTGTTCAACAAAGTTATATTGGTTAAAGAAGCGTTTGCAGTGAGCCTCTGTGACGTCAGTGCCATTGCAAGAGGTCGGTTGAGTGGAGGTGAAACGTCTCATGGAGGTGGTAAAGGAAGCCTGAAACAAAGGGAAGCAGTAAGATGGTGCGAAAACAGACAACATCCTGGTGGATTGAACTAAGAATGTTTTTTTTTTTTTATGAAACTGGAGGGTCTTGATGCCCCTATAGGAATTTATTAAAAACTAAGAATGTTCATGGGGACCAAGAGAAAGAGTAAATAAGGAGTTAGAAAAAAGATGAAGGCTGGAGTAGGCATCCGGTGCATCATACTCTGAATGAATGCTCATTACTCATCAATCATATATCATACTACAATAACTCAGCAATAGTGGGGTACTAAATAAATGATGGTTTCCCCTGTAGCTCGGCTTTTTATTAGATGCGTGCACACTTTTGCACCTCTTGATTACGGGCAAGACAATTGGCAATATAAATTCAGGCACCACGGAGTAGAACTGCATTTTGCTTGATGGCAAAGACATGATCAACTAGTAGCAGGCCCAAATAGCATTTGTCCTGTGTGTAGGTCCGTAGGAATAAGAGGCTTCAGGATCCATCCGAGAACTAGAATATGTCTAGGCCGGAGCTAGGCTACAAGGTTCATAGCATTGCAGGCTGGCTGGTTTGTTGCTGGTCACCGAGTGTCCATAGTAGTCATTGGAGTCCTCATGACCATCTTACGAGAGACTTGGAGGATGGCAAAACTTCGAGGAAGCTTTGGATGAAGAAGTGCGCTTGAAAGTAACTGCCAACCAAAGCATAAAGTTTTTTCTGGTCTACTGATCAAAGATAGATTGGGCACCAGAAACTATTGTGTTTTCTGGATAGTTACTCTTGTGTTTTCTATAACAACCTTTCTGAAGAAACTGTTGAGCACCTTTTTGTTGGGTGTCACTTTGCTGCTTTATGCTGGAATTTAATTGGGGTTGAGCTTTCCCAGAGGTGGTCGATCACATAAAGGATCAATTGCCCTTTTTTCATTGAAGCAACTATTTTAATGAGCTGGCGATTTGGAAGGCAAGAAATGACCTAATCTTGGGATTCAATTGAACATGCAAAGATGCAAAAGAACCTTTTTGACAGAGTTATCTTTATTAAAACACAGGATCAAGCTGAGACAAGAACATATCAGTTTTAATCGTGGATTCAAACTCTAGAATAATGTATCAGACCGCTCTCATCTTTTTTTTCTTTTTTTTCTTTTGCCTCTTGAAGGGCATGTCCTCAGAGATTGTATTTCTTTGCTGCTGCTTTTCTTTCTTATCTTCTGTAATCTGTTGAACCTTGTTTTGCTTATTTAAATAAATTACTGTAGGGACTTCGGTCCCTCCAGATTTGTCCAAAAAAAGTGTGCTCGGAACTCAGAAGATTAACCATTTTCTCTAGCGAAGGGTGCACATACTTATAACAGCCTGCCCTTACAATGAATTTGGGCATGAGTGGCACGAAACTAGATTCCCGCTACGTAGCAGATTGAATGAAGACGGGTTTCATCTTTTCTTCAACATTCAAATGCAAGGATATTAGGAAGGTTTGGCTGGAGGCTAGGCTGTATGGTATCATGAGAGCTAGGCTGTTCTATGCATTGCATGCTCTGAAAGTACTGTAGCAGTTTGTGAAGCAAGGACTTTTTGTAAAATTTTGCCCTTTTTTAAAATAAATTTCAAATCCATCCCTAGTTTGAAACAATTTGCACCAGGTATCCCTTTTTGTCGCGCCAGTCCCGGTGGCGTGATTTTTACACATGTCGCGCCACCGCGATGTGGCGCGACCGGGCGATCCACGGTGGCGCGCTGTCGTTGACCCGGTGCTGGCGTGGCTGGCCGTGGATTCCACCTCGTCGCGCCGGTGCATGCGGCGCGACGGGGAAGCTGGGATCCCATGCAAACAGGAGCATTAAGTAACCATGTGCAGCACCGGTTGTAGAGCAGCAGCGCAGAGCAGGCCAGTTGCATCATCTGCATCATCGACAACTGGCAATGCAAATGATCTTGTCCCGTCACATCACACCGCGGCAGGCCAGTTGCAGAGCAGCAGCACAGTTCTCTCCCCTAGCTAGCACACGTGGGGTGTCTGGGCTTAACACTAGCTCACGTAAACGAATATATTTTTAATTTATAATTACCACATTGTTTACCGTGGATCGGCGGTTATCTGTACTAGTTCTATTAGGGCAGTCTCAATGGGAGTTTCATAGGTGTTTCATGCACATTAAATAGGGACGCCACATCAGCAGAAGTTCACTTTTGCATGAAACGAGGAGAGAGAATGGAAAAAGTTTCATCTTGGTGAAACTCTCTTGGCACACATACCAACTATCTCTCGAGTCATGAAATTAAATGCATATGAAACTGTAGAATGAAACTCTCCATTGTGAGTAGAAGTTTCATCCAAGTTTCATTTCATTTCGCATGACATGACAGTCTTGGAAACAATGCTATGAAACTCACCATCGAGACCGGCCTTAGTGCAACAAAAATACTGTGTCACTATATATATAAAACGAAGATTTTATATACCTTATTGTAATGATTAATCTAAGGATACTTATTTAATGTAAAAAAAAGGGTTATCGCCTTTTTATTTTAAAATTAAAGACATCATGGTGTGGTGACAACCGATATCAAACTTTGACCAAAACTCTACAAAAGGTATTACAATACAAAATAAGTATCAAATTTTGGTATAAATATAAATGGTAATACTAATTACTAGTATAAATTTAGTTACACTTTACAAATCAGACTGGCACATGTTCTATAGTTGACGCAGGGAGTAGTCAAAATCATAAATACCCATCACTCGTCACTTCTGGTGGCGTCAAATCTTGTCACCATAAATATCCATCACTCGTCACTCCGACTTGGTAGTACCATTTGCATGCACTGGCACTGGCCTGCACTAGCTCCAGTCCGACTTCTATTTGCATGGGATCCAGGCTTCCCCCGTCGCGCCGCATGCACCGGCGCGCGACGAGGTGGAACCCACGGCCAGCCACGCCAACACTGGTCAACGACAGTAGCGCCACCGTGGATGCACCCGGTCGCGCCACACGCGGTGGCGCGACATGTGTAAAAAATCATGCCACTGGGACTGGCGCGACAAAAAGGGATACCTGGTGCAAAATATTTCAAACTAGGGACGGATTTGAAATTTGTTTTAAAAAAGGGCAAAATTTTACAAAAAGTCCGTGAAGCAACAAGAATAATATGAGTGGAAACAAAGTTCCTCAACTATGGATTATGGTAGTGCAAGCTATGTGTCCAGAAATGCTTTTGATGTCTACGCTCCAAGTGGAATAATGTGGGAGATAAAGTATCTGGGAGGTGGTGGTTACACATTACTCTAATGTAGTTAAATATTTTTGTTCATGTCCCTAGAGGTTGTAATTTTTTTTTTTTTTGCGGAAGCCTTAAAGATTGTAATTGGGTGGTGCATGGGCACGTCCCTCGTTTACCTGGAACTGATCATATCAGTAACATTATTCCTCCTCTTTGGACTTCTATTGAATCAGAGAAATTTGATTGTACAACTTTTTGATTTTGAAGGTTTACATTATATAGTATCTTGTTCCTAACGATATGAATGGTGGAACGAAGTTTCCCAGTTAAAAAACACCAATGGGTATATAATATCTTGTTCCGAACGATATGAATGGTGGAACAAAGTTTCCCATTTAGAAAAACACCAATGGTCAAACAGAACGAATCTGGAACCATGGTTTTTTTGGTAAAAAAAAGATATAATTCTAAAGGTCGCGACTGTGAGCGGACAAACTGTTGAAATTATTGAAATATTTGATCATTAATATGCATGTCTATCGAGCACCGACGTCCCTTAGAGGAGGCATTGTCTAGAGTATTTACTCACAGTAGCGGTCCTGAATGAATGCTCATTACCCATGTAGTTCTGCTTTTTATTAGATGCCTGCACGCCTTTGCACCGCTTGATTGGGGATTGAACAAGGCAATCGACAATATAAATTCAGCCGCCACAAAGTAGAATTGTGCATTGAGCGAAGACGTGATCAGCTAGTAGGAGACCTAACTAGCTGTCTTGAGTGTAGGCCAGTAGGCATGAGAGGCTTCAGGATGCAGCTCGAAATTGACATTTGTGTAGGCCAGAGCTAGGATACAAGGTTCATAGCATTGCAGGGTGCCAAGGGCGCACTCTTCTTGCTTGGAACTGTCAAGGCTTGGGCGGGAACCTTCGCAATTCGACTATGAACCATCTCGCCTGTCTCCTGGTGTCTACTAGACCTTAGGCCACCCTGGTGGCTTTTATTTGGCTCATCTGGAATCATATGATGTTGATTTTAATGTCGTAGAGCATAGTCACCACTTCATCTTCTCTTTGTGTGTATTATAAACAACTTCTCATCTGTATGGTAGTGTCTATGGAGATCCTCACCACCGTATCACCCGTTCTATCTGGTGGCCAGTGCTAAATTTTGTTGTTCTTAACAGCAACTTACCCATCCTCTGTATGAGAGATCTGAACAATATTATGCATGTAAATAAAAAATTAGGACCCGGTCATGTGCTCGCCGAGGCCGGTCCTGGGAGCGACGGCGGCAGCTAGCTTCGGGGACACGGCCGGCCCCGCCGCGACCGACGTACTTTGATACTCCAACATCAACATCGGCAAACCAGATGCTGAAGCACGCCGCATCGGCCTACCTCCAGTCGGCGATCGTCGTCCCGCCGCGGGACCGTAGGTGCTTCAGCAGGCTGCGGCTGCACCGCGGGCGGTGCCGCATCCTCCTGCGGCTGTGGCCAGAATGCTGCTGCAGCATCCACGTATGTACCGGCGCCGCCTCCGTTTCTTCTTCTCAGCCATTCGCACCACCCTTCTCTTCGACTGGGAGGACATGTTCCTCGCGTCAAACGAAGGATGCGCGGCTCCCCCGACGCGTGTATATTTGCATGTGACACTGCATCCACATTTGCTCAGCATTATGTGCGTGATAAAGTTATATTGGAAGAAAATCCAAAACTTTAATTGTCGCTAGTATAGCTTTCAGTGTGAGTTTATATGACAATGAATGCAAACTCAGCCTATCTGTATTTCAGTGGTACCGCCGTCCTTGGTGTCATGGTTTTCCATATGAATTAATAACAAACAGAAAGTACAAGATCTTTGTGGTCATCATTTAATAATTGTTGAAATAGTCGTACATATATTGTTCTTGTTCCCCGTATATATGATAGTTCCCCGCAGGCGACTCAAGCGAACCCTAACGCCGTCACCTAGCGCTGCCACCCTTCCCTCATCCACCTCGCTGAGGGGCCACTGCCGGGAATCTGTGCGGGCCTCGAGGAAAGCGGCGGCGGGGTTCTCCGCCCTTGAGTCTCGGATCTCACGCGGGCGGTGATGTCTTCAGGCGGCGGCGGCGGCCATGCAGACTGGGCGTGGTGCGATGGTGGGGGTGGCAGCGCCCGGCAAGACGGGCGAGTGGCGGCATCTTTGTGCTTGCGGCGGGGTGACAGGCCGACTACACTAGCAGCCCCCCGCCCCGGGCTGAGCGGCGGCGGCATCACCCTTTTGGGCTAGCCGGCGGCTTTGCGCTCGGGTGCGTGCCTCGGGCCTATGCTCTCTCGGTGGCGGCCGGGAGGACGCTGCTACCCCGGGCCATGGTGGCCAGAGGGTGACGCCGAAGGTGCCCCGGGGTGGCGGCGAGGTGCTGAGGGACTCCGCTGGGTACATCCTTGGTGGTCGTGGAAGGTGTGGGCGGAGAGAGCACATGCGGTGGAGTCCCGGCGATCCGATGTTACGAGGATGGGTCTAAGGCATCGGCGTGGGTGGGCGCAGGCGGTGGCCGCCCAAAGACCGCTCCCGACGATGGCCGTATCACGGGCTTCATGCGACGGATCCGGTTCCCTTGCCAGTTCTAGGGCCCAGGTGCGCTGCGGCGCGTGGATGATGGTGGTGCACTTCCCAAGATCTCCATTGTTATGGTTCTGGCGGCGATTTTTCCTCGATGGTTTTGGGCGTGACAACATGGATTTCGATGGGATAGTTGCTGTGTTTAGACAACGGTGACTCCTATGGGTGCCACTTCCTCGTTGGAGGTGTCGTCTCTTCTCTCTAGCTCAAGGCGCCATGGAGATCTTTCGGGATGGAAATCCAGTATCGGTATTCTGGTCGGGCGACGATGACATCTTCGCATGTCATGTTTTTATTGGAGACGTTGCTTTAGGAGGATCCTTCCTTGGTTTAGGGTTGGTGTTAGCTTAGTTATTCCCCTAGATTCTTGTGATGTTACCATTCATTTAGCGGTGTATTCTTGTCTTGTCGACGGAATGCCGTGGATGATTTTTTTTTCTTTGTTTTCTGGCCAATGGCCTCTTCTTTGTAATAATTGGCCTGATTCTATGTGTTGGTAGATGAAACCAGGTATGAAACACTACCTATTATCTAAAAAAACATATATCATAGTGAACTTCTGTATATGCTTCTTCATTTGGCACGAAAAAGCTGGACGCACCATTTTCCTAGAATTATATCAAGATAAAACAGTGTTAGGCATATGAGAGGGGATGGGATCGAATCCTGTTTTTCGTGGATTTATCATAGCCCGGCGTGGTTGTTCACCTGTCAAAAATGGTGCAACATAACTGAAAGCAAAGACCCTGTTGATTGGAAGGCATTTCGGACGATTCTATAGCTTCCAACGGAGACTAACTATAATGTTACGGTCGAGTCATGTTGGAATGAGAGGTGTTGAGTTCGTAAAGACGGCATTGACTTTAGGAAGTGAAGGACCGTGTGTGTGTGTGTGTGGGGGGTGTTTGAATAGTGTAAGTGCAATCAAGCCCTAAAGTGGGTTTTGGCGATGATGACCACCAAATTAGAGAACTAATGATTTTGGCTAAGATGACATGCGAGAAAATCGAGCAGATGATGATGTACGGGAGGTTGTAGGTTCAAACATTCGACGGTGGAGGCAACCCCAACTCAGCAAAGCGGATTATATTCATGTTTTATTTATTGAGTTTAGGGATGCCGTACTATTAAGAGGGATTCTAGCACATTTGTTCAACTGTTGAATCAAATGCTCAAAACCTATCACCCTGTTCTTCATCTCACCACAAAACAGCCAGCAAAATCTGATATTCCTTTAATGCATTTTGTGGAGCGGCTGATGCCGCGCATAAGCCGTGGCTTGATCGCGCATCGCCGGCAGCTGGCGTGCCGTGCTCCTCCACGACCGTTGCGTAGCGAGGTATAAATACCTTTCTGTCCGTCACAACGGTCACTGCTTCTTCTCCAATCGTTCACTTTCGAAGCAGACTGACCTGAGCTCTTTCTCTCTCTCCTCCATTGCTCCACCTCCACTCCCCAAGTGAGATTTCGAATCCAACCATCAAAACTTGAGGGAAAAGAGGGGAAATTGCAATTGGAGACCGGATCTACACGTTCCCCATCTTGAAAGAGCATTTGGTTCGCGTTTGGCCAGTGTGCTAGGGTTTGTTCCTCTTGGAGCTTGCTCCTAGCCGGCTAGGCGTCGCCCTAGAGCTTGTCAACTGGTGTGGCAGCCTAGGGAGGTTTGTAACCTCGTTCTAATTTAAGAAAATCACCCCACATCTCTAGGGTTCACTCCCTAGACTTGTGAACGAGGGAAAAGGCTAACCTTTGTGGTGAGCCAAGCCTAGTGTGGCAACCTCAACAACGTGGAGTAGGCCAGCCTTGGTGGCGACGCCGAACCACGGGTCAAATCTTGTGTCACCGTGTGCTATTTACTTTACTGCATTTACAGTTCTTGTTCTAGGGTTTGACCCCTTTGGTTCGAGCTTCCTCTGTTCTTAAGTTCTGTAATATATCTGCCTGCTGTAGCTTATCTATTCTACCCTGGTAGACTCGAATAGAACTTTACTTCAAGTATTTGTGCATCTTCAGTTTTTGCCAGGTTGTACCGCGGCAGTGCCGCGCCTGTTGCAAGGCAGTGCCGCGCAACATTCTTACTTCTGTTCAAGTTGAAGTTTTGCAGAAAGTTTTAACAGGTCACGCCTATTCACCCCCCTTTAGGCGTCCATAGATCCTACAAGTGGTATCGGAGCTAGGATACTTCGTATACGCTTCACCGCGTGAAGTATGGACATACCGGAGGGTTCGAAGAAAGGAGGGAAGTCCAGTCGTCATACAAATGACAATGGAAACAGCAGCAGCAGTGACATTTCCTTGAGTACAGCCAGCGAGAGCACACTCAAGGGAGATGCAACCGATCCCGAGCGAAGAGCTGCAAGGCAAGCAAGAAGAACCGCAAGAAGAGAAGAGCGGGAAAGAAAGAAGCTTGAAGAGCAAGCTAGCATCAAGCTTCAGTGGAAAGAGCAAAGAAAGGCCACTCGAGAAGCTAGAGCTGCTAGGGAGAGCAAAATGAGAGAAAAGAAGAAGAAAGAGGAAGAGGCATTGTCAAGTGAGCTATCAAGTAGCTCCGATGATGGTGATGACGATGTCTCATACTCCACCAAGAACAAGAAAAATGAGAAGAAGAAGGAAGAGAGCAGCAGAAGAACAACAACAAATTTGCAGCCATATCCTTGAACTATAATTCTCTTTTCTCTAACCGTGACAATAAGTCATTCATCAATGTTCCCGCGGGGAAGTTGCCTCACTTTGATGGGACAAACTATGCCAAGTGGAAACATTTGATGAGTGCCTATCTTAATGGGATTCACCCCGGTCTTTGGGATATTGTGTGCAGTGGATATGAGCCTCCGGTGAACCCCAAGTCGCCCACAAATGAAGAGATGATAGCAGCCCACCTTAATGGTCAAGCTACAAGCATCCTCCTAAATGCTCTAGATGGAAATGAGTACAATAGGGTGATGAATGTGAATGTGGCAAAGAAGATTTGGGACACTTTGATTCTTGCACATGAAGGTGTCGACAAAGTGAGAAAAGCCAAGATTGACTTATTGAAGGCCAAGCTCAACCGATTTGTGATAGTTGAGGGAGAAGGGGCCCAAGAGATGTTTGATAGATTGATGGCCTTGGTTGGGAAGATTAGAGAATATGGAGATGAGGAGCTAGATGATCACAAGGTGGTGAAAGTGATGTTAGAAGCCTATGCACCAAAAAATGAAACCGTGGTCACCTTGATTAGAGACAAGAAGAAATTCGAGCATTTCACTCCAAATGATGTGCTTGGAAGATTGCTTACCTTTGACATGCAAAGAGAGGAAGCAAATGAGAGGAAAAAGCTTGGAGAGTTGCAAGTCAAGCTTGATGGAATGAAAATCAAAGAAGTTGCTCTCAAGGCAAGCAAAGCAAGCAAATCAAGCACATCACACAAGACCAAGAGCAGCAAGCAAGCATCCACTAGTCAATCCAAGGAAATGAAGAAGATGCAAGAAAATATTGACAACACATCATCCTCAAGTGAAGATGAAGATGATGGGGCTGATTTTAAGAAGATTGATGACATGGCCTTATTCATGAAGAAGTATGGCAAAGGGATGAAAGCAAATGGCTTCAAAATGGTGCCAAGGAAGTTTCCCAACAAGAAGAAGAGAACATGCTTCAATTGTGGAAGCACCTAGCATTTCATTGCCGATTGTCCACATGAGAAGAAGGGCAACAACTACAAGAAAGACAATGGCAAAGAAAAGAAGCAAGATTACAAAAGAAAGGGAAGGTCTATGGGAGAAGCTCACATCGGCCATGAGTGGGACTCAACCAAGGAGTCAAGTGAAGAGGAAGTGAACATTGCCACTCTTGCTATGCAAGAGACATCCTCAACACCAAAGCTCTTCAACAACATGACCGATGATGATGATGATGATGATATCTCCCCTCACATTTGTCTTATGGCAAAGGGTGAGAAGGTAAAATCCACATCCAAACCTTCCTCTCACCATAGTGATGACTGTAGTGATCTTAGTAAAAGTTCTAGTGATGAAAGTGGATCTAGTGATGATGAAGAATATGTTAGAATCACAAAGAACTTAGATCCAAAGACTAGGCTCTTCATCACTCAATTAGTGAAGGAATTAGAGGATGTTCAAGCTGAGCTTGCAACTAGAGATGAAGATCTCACAAAGTTGGAAAAATTATATGTTGCTCGCAAGGAAGCTCATGTGGTAGAATTAAGTGAGATGGAAACCTTGCACAAAGGCTTAGCCAATGAGCAAAAGAACCATGCTCTCTCTAAGAAGGCTATTTTGTCACTCAATGAAAAGTATTGTGTCTTGCAAGAAAAGCACAAGGAACTTGAGTCACAATATAGCACTCTTTGGGAAAGCAACTCACATAACTCTACCACAAGGGACACCTCTACTCCCTCCACTAGTCAAGGATGTGGTAGATGTCTTAATGTTGATATGAATGCTTATACCACTAACCTTGCAAAGATGGAAACTATGAAGAAAGTGATCGCTAGGCTCAACACCTTGATTGGAAAGGAATGTCAAAACAGCAAGAAGTCAGCTAGTGGAAAAGAGAATCAACCAAAGAGGCCACAGTACATTGATGGGAGAAATCCTAAAATCAAGGATGGACTTGGACACAAACAAGGAAATAAAACCAATGGCCGAAAGGTAATCAATGGAATTGAATGCGTTCAGTTCTTGAGCAGTGGACTAGTAGATACAGAGAGGTCTGCACAGAGTGTGACACAAAGGCAGTGCCGAGCAGCACAACCGCCCAAGCGCGGCAGTGCCGCGATGAAGCACAGCAGTGCCGCGCCCCCACCAAAAGGGAAGGCCATCTGCTAGTCTTCTGCTCAGAACAAGGTCAAGAAGCAAGCTTTGAGGCCAAAGGTTGATGTCCAGAAATCAAGAAACACTGTCTGGGCCGTGCCAAGAAGCAACTCTTATCAAAAGAGAGAACTAAAGGCAAAACAAGGTTCTAGCTCATGCTTTGAGTTGAGACATAACAGCAAGGGGGAGGTGTATGCCAAGTGTATGAGCAAAGATAGAAATCTTTATCGCAATACCTCTATTTGGGTTCCCAAAATTCTTGTGACTAACATGAAAGGTCCCAAGAGTCTTGGGGGCCTAAACTTGTGAACTAAACTTGTTTTGCAGGCATACTCCTCCGGTGGATCAAGTTGGGTGCTTGATAGTGGATGTACAAATCATATGACCGGAGAAAGGAGTATGTTCGCATCATACTCTCCTAATGCTGATCCAAATGACATCATTCGATTTCGAGATGACGCCAAAGGAAGTGTGATGGGTCTTGGTGAAGTTGCTATCACTACTGAACATGATATTTCAAATGTCTTGCATGTTGATTCGTTAGGATACAATTTGTTGTCGGTCTCACAATTATGTGGGAAAGGCTACAATTGTCTCTTTACGGATGTTGGTGTGGAAGTCTTTCGCAGGGAGGATTCCTCTGTTGTCTTTACAGGCAAACTCAAGAATAAGCTTTACTTAGTTGATTTCAACAAAAGTAACACTAAGCTTGAGACCTGTCTAATGGCAAAATCTAGCATGGGCTGGTTATGGCATCACCGTCTAGCACATGTTGGCATGAGGAACTTGGCCAAACTGCAGAAAGACAACCACATCATTGGACTAACAAATGTTGATTTTGATAAAGATAGGATTTGTAGCGCTTGCCAAGCCGGAAAGCAAGTAGGTGCACCTCACCCACCAAAGAGCGTGATGACCACCACTCAACCTCTGGAGTTGATACACATGGATCTCTTTGGACCGGTGGCCTATCTTAGCATTGGGGGTAACAAATATGGTTTGGTTATTGTTGATGATTATTCCCGTTTCACTTGGGTGTTCTTTGTCTCTGATAAGTGCCAGGTACAAGAGAAGGTGAAGACTTTCATTAAAAGGGCACAAAGAGAGTTTGACCTACTTGTCAAGAAAGTCAGAAGTGACAACGGGTCCGAATTCAAGAACACCCTAGTTGAAGAGTTTCTTGATGAGGAGGGCATCAAGCATGAATTTTCAGCTGCATATACCCCTCAACAAAATGGTGTAGTAGAAAGGAAGAACCGAACACTCATAGAGATGGCAAGAACAATGCTTGATGAGTACAAGACTTCGGATGTCTTTTGGTGTGAAGCCGTCAACACCGCTTGTCATGCCATTAACCGCCTCTACTTACACAAGAAACTTAAGAAGACTTCATATGAGCTCATGACCGGTAACAAGCCCAAGGTGTCATACTTTAGGGTGTTTGGGTGCAAGTGTTTTATTCTTAACAAAAAGCCCCAAACCTCTAAATTTGCACCTAAAGTTGTTGAAGGTTTTCTTCTTGGTTATGGTTCAAACGAACATGCCTATCGTGTCTTCAACAAAACTCAAGGGAGGGTTGAAGTCACAATAGACGTGACGTTTGATGAATCTAATAGCTCTCAAGTAGAGCAAGTTGACCAAAGTGTTGTAGGAAAGGAGGATCCACCTTGTGAAGCAATCAAGCAATTGGCAATTGGTGACATAAGACCACAAGAGGGCCAAGGCTGGCGATGAAGAGGATCCACCGGCCCATTTGTTGCACAAGATTCCGCCGACATACTCCAAGATCAAGGGCAACACACACCCGCCGGAAGCATCCCAGCAATTAAGCACCTAGGCGCGGCGGTGCGCCCCCCGCCTCAACGGCGGCCGATCCAACTCCTACCCCACCTATTGAGCCACTTGATCTTTCACCAATCCTTGAGGCCGATGATAACTATGAAGAAGATCAAGAAGAAGATGGAAATGGGGTTGAACATCAGTTGACACTGTTAAAGCATAATTTTACAAGATAAATAACATGAAATAAGGGCTCAAGTCAAAGACAAACATAAGTCTAGGGGTCTAACTAACATAATTCCACGAGTTTTGGTATTCTGTGACTTTCCAGGGACTTGATAGATAATTGCAGAGAAGAATGGAGAAAGTTCCGGAATATACAAGACATATGAAGACAAGACTTAACCGTGAAGCAACTCAACCCAAAAAGTGAACTAAAACATTCTAGAAGATACCAGAGGACACCAGAAAAGACGGGAAGCCAAGGTGGCATGCCACCCTGGTGGCCGCCAGTGCCAACTAGGCCGGCCGCCAGGTGGGCCACCCCTGTCAGCCTCCCCTTTCTAGGTCGGTTTACTACCGACATTGAGGTTGTTTCTACACCGTTGCTGAAGGTCGGTTTGATCCAAGGGTTGACGTTCATCGCCAAGTACTATATAAGAAGACCGGTGACCCCGTGGCTGATAACAATTTTCATTATCATACTCATTCATCAACTCATACCCATCTAGTCCAGCCAAGTCTAGACCTAAGCCCTAGTTCATACTAGAAGTAATTAGCTACATAGCTAGTTCTAGTTGAAGATCAAGTTCATCTTGAGTTCCTGATAGTCAAGAAGTAGCAAGGATCATCGTTCTTGAGACTTCTCTCTTGTATTCAATCTGTAAGTACTATTATATTTAGAATACAATTGTTATGGCTCTGATCTCTATAATTATTATATTCTTATTGATATGTGTTTATGCTTGCTATGATTATATGTTTAGTTTAGTAAGATTGCTTTATATTTTATGCATGGAATTCTATAGCATCCATATAGATGATCACTATGTGGGTGATAAGCAATGTGTAAACGTGGTGTTTATACAACGTTTATCTACAATTGCACCCTACATTCCGGGCCGTGTGGTAGATCGCGGGAGTGACAGACCTGTTGAGTCCTTTGGAATCCACCCTCCGAATGTAGGACTAGTCGAGTTTATTATTACGGTAATGATCAAGTTTCGTTCTTGGTTGTTATTGGTAATGCTTGCCATGTGTAGAAGTAATCCAACCTTGCCATGATAGCTAGATGTATTGCACTAATTATAGTATTCATTTGACATATATGATTAGGAGTATCTTAGGAATATTCATTCTATTCTTTCTATAACATTTAATAGCTCGTATGACACTAGTGGCTTATGATGATCTTAGACTTGGGTATTTATCATTATTATAATTATCTTTATCCCGTGACTTATCCTGTTGAGTAATGTTAGATACTTATGGCAACTCTCGCATTACAATATCGTAAGGTGGATCTCATAACTAAATCACAATATAAATCATTAGATGTCCTTTTCTCTCTACCTTTCCATAGACTCCCTACCCCGTGGTAAAATATAAATACGATACCCGGATTACTCCAGGTGAAGTGCTACAATTGGTATTTCTATAGGCGCTTTTGCGCATATCATGTTTATTCTTTTATCAAGGCCAATCAAGAATACCATGCCCCGCATTTCTTAGAGCGTTATTGCTAGGGTGATAGACTAGTGTATAGGTAATGCCTAGAAATAAGTGGTATACCTTGAGTACATATCCTCGGTGAGATTAACTCCACTATGGATAATGATGCTAAGTTTACATCCCACTACTAACACCACCTAACTCCGCTTTGTTGGATCATGAGGTTAATCCCATATCAAAGCTAACATGATTAGATAGATATCCCATATATATTTCTTTCGCCTTCCTAATTGGGATCGTGTAAGAAATATCAACAAGCATTTCTAGCGCCGTTTGGGGAAGGCGTAGTCTATTCAGAGAAATAATTTTTCTTGGCTTTGTTTTTCAAAACTTTCCTAGTTTGGGAGAGCATAGTCAATCTTTTCAATTTTGAAAAGATGTTTTCAAAACTTCAAAAGTTTTCTAGTGCTTCTTTCCAGCTTTCTCTAAGTTTGGAGGGGTATTAGCCAAAACTTAGACAGTGTTATTCCTATTAAGTTAGTATTGTTTCGACTTTACTAGTTAGAAAGGGTGCTAGCTAAAAATCTTTTAAACACATCATATAAGGAAATCGAGAGATCCCTTACATCACCTAATGCATTGAGAACCCATTATCACATACTCAAACAGGTTCACCCTCGTTCTCTATTTTGTTTTGATCTTATGGGAAAAATATATGTATGAATTGGAACCTTCCAGAGAATTTTTATTGAAGATCCCGAAAAATTAATCAGGCGGGGCAAGAGCAAAACTCGGACAAACTCCGGCACCTACATCATCATCATCATCATCATCATCCGAGAATCCAAGACCTCTTTGAATCGGAAGTTAATCAAGTTACTAAAGACTTGACATCTGAATTTGAAGCTATGGCAACCAAGACACTTCGTGAATTTTTCAGCTCCTACCACGGACAACATTCTCGTTGGTCCGAAGGTAGAGGTTGGAGACAAAGGCTTTGAGCTTAAGCCAGGGCTCATCAATATGGTGCAAGCTAGTCAATTTTGTGGAAAGGCACATGAAGATGCTAGTGCTCATCTCCAACACTTCCTGGAGATTTGCAGCACATTTACTATGAAGGATGTATCCGAAGATGCAATCTTGCTCCGTCTCTTTCCATTCTCACTATTGGGAAGGGCTAAGCAATGGTTTTATACTACCAAAGATAAGAATACAACATGGGATATTTGTTCCACAGCCTTTCTTGCTAAGTTCTTTCCTGTAGGCAAGACAAATGCCTTAAGAGGGAAGATATCAAATTTTCAACAACAGCATGATGAATCAGTCCCTGAAGCATGGGAGCGTTTTCAAGATTATATTTCAGAATGTCCACACCATGGGATGGAGAAGTGGCTGTTGATGCAGACTTTCTATCATGGGCTTGTTCCCAGTGCTCGTGAAACTATGGATGCTGCAGCTGGTGGTGCTTTCTTATCACTTACATTAACTCGTGCCACAGAACTTGTGGAGAAGATGGCTTCCAACCAAGGTTGGAGTGAAGAACGTCAATCTCGCAAGAGAGGAATGCACCAGCTTAAAGAAGTAGATATGCTATCTGCTAAAATGGACCTTATCATGAAGAGGCTAGAGGATAGAGATCCTCAACCCAAGGCGATTATGCAAATTCAAGACTCCCGCATGACATGTGAAGAATGTGAAAACTTAGGCCACACTAGAGGAATTGCCCGAGAGATCCCGGAGGACATCAACTTCATCAATAACAACAATAATTTCGGTGAATCAAGGTTGGAACCAACAGAGGCCCAACTATCAAAGCAACTACCAAGGTAACAATCCGGTAACAATTTTAATACTTATCAACCTTCTTTGAGAGATCTTGTTGTTAACCAAGATAAGACCATGGAGAATCTGTCAAGAAAGATAGCAACTAATGATAAAGCTCTTGAACTTATTAATACTCGTTTAGAAAGCTTTTCTATAAAGAATTAGCACATCTTTAATAAGATGATAGAATCTCAGATTTCTCGGTTATACATTCCACTAACCACACCGGGTAAGATTAGGGGCAGTAGGAAGAATTAGAAACCGCAAACCTTATCGATATTTATAATGCAAAAAGTCGTTACTATAGAGAGACCTGTTGGTTGGATGACTCAATGCCACCTAAGAAGGAAGATCCGAGGGAGGCCGGTCATTATAATCAAGATTGGACAACACACATTCAACAATGCTCTCGTGATTTTGGCTCAAGCGTCAACATACTACCCAAGGTAATTTATGAAAAGA
Organism: Hyparrhenia diplandra; assembly: GCA_015847255.1. NCBI lineage: Eukaryota > Viridiplantae > Streptophyta > Magnoliopsida > Poales > Poaceae > Hyparrhenia > Hyparrhenia diplandra. The sequence continues at coordinate 226,007 of JADLZK010012149.1, forward strand.
TTTATAGTGAACCACTTTGGAAAATGAATATGTGCTTGCGGCTTCGAGATCAATCATTCGTTATCCCGAGGGGATCCTTGAAGACGTGTGTGTGGGAATGAGGCTCTTACGTGCGGCCAGACTTCATGCATTGTAGACACAGGAAGAAATGAAAGAGCAACAATCATACTTGGTAGACCATTCTTATGCTCACCAAAGTTGTCATCTACGAACAACAATGCGAAGATTGTTTTCAATATCAAAGGGAAGAGGGAGAAATTCAGTTTCAAGAACCAGGTACACACCTCTCTTACTTATTCCCAAAATACCAACCGTTATATTCTAGAACCGAAGATGGAAAGTTATAATCGAACGTAAAAGAGGAATCGAGAATCAGAACAAGAACAAGACGACACGACCAACAAAGGTAATGGTAGTAAATAAAACAACATCTTATAATGACCATTTACTTCAGTCTCCAATGCTTCGTCAACAAGATGATCCAGTACTCCTACAATTGCATGTTCTATTCAATGTTTAACTTTCTACAATACATATTGCGATCTTTTGGATCTAGTGTTAATCTAATGGCAAAGGTTACATATGAATTATTATTTGAAAAATTGCCATTGCAACCAACATATGTGTGCAGCTGCAGATGGCGCAGACCAATCCTATAGAGTTCACGAAGGAATTGCAAAAAACGTACCGAGTCAAGATTATGGACCACTATGTTCTCACCGACTTTGTAGTCATGGACATGGGAAAGGAAGAAGATCCTCCACTAGTGCTTGGGAGACCATTCCTCAACACTACTACTGGCGCAATCATCTACATCCATACGGGGAGAGATTCATTTCCAATTTCCTAAAGAGAAGGATGCGTGTTTACTTTAATAGTTATAATGAGTATACAAATCCCTGGGGAAGCGGGGGCAGCTCGTCGCCGCCATAATAGAAGATGGATCAAGAATCTAGAAGATGAAAAGGTATGTACGTAAATCAATACTATTACACCTAATACATCTATGGAGAAAGAAGAATCAACTACTCCAGAGAAGAATTCATCATCCAAAAGATGGAGGAAGAAGAAGACATCTCCCGAACATCATCGAAGAGACCATAGAATCATCATTGCCACCGATTGTGACAACCGATATACCATGGGAGTGAAGAGCAGAACTTGGAGTCTTGTTAGGAGGACTTTAAACACCGAATCCTTTAAAGGTAAGTCGGTAAGTTATCAATAAAATCCCGCCTTTGCATATTTTATTCTTTCTATCATTTTTATCTTTTTAGTATCTCATATCTGTATTTTGAAAATAACAAAAATATTTTGAGAAAACCTTTAAGCCGCATGCTAATATCCCAGAGGCTTAACGCCTCTAGGCTATTTGTTGTGGTGGCATAAAAAATAAAATAAAGGTAAAGTATTTATGCACAAGTTTTTGTTTATCTTTTCTTGCATATAAAAAAATAATAAAATAAAAATTTGAAAAATGAAAATCCAAAAATATTTCCAGTGCAAACTAAAGCAATGTGGCTAACCCCTAATGCTTAACCAAGTTCCACTAGCTTTGTTGTCTATTTTGAGATCGGCAGATTTCAAGAGGAGAAGAGATATGTTAGGCGTTTCTCTTATTGCCAACTACCTCAACTTCTACATCATTGAAGATTACACTCCAATCTAGCTTGGGGAGTGCAACCCCCATTATCCAGATAAGTATCTTACTATCTATCTATATATATATTATATTATATTATTATTATTAGCTAAATATTTTGTTTGCTAGAAAGTTTGTTAAGAGTCTAGTTTTAATAGAGTCTAAAAAAGTCTTTTGTTAGAGTGTGAATAAAAGGACCAAGAGAGAGTGCTCACTAAATTTACTTTACTCAACTAAAAGGAACCTTAAAATTTGCCAACATGGAGATGATGAATAGTTGCTCCGTTGTTATACTTTTCTAGTACCTAGCTTTCAAGCTTAATTTCTCTTGAGCTCCATTTGCAAAATTATTTTGATGTTTACTCAAAACCTGAAACCTATGGGTTGCAAATGCTTGCTCTAAAGTCTAGGTAATTGACGGATATGATATATGATAGTCCGATTTTGCTATTTGATCTTACTCCTAGTGACACTAGATTTTGGAGATTTATATTTTGAAAATTAAAAATGCACATGATAAGTTCCTGTGTGATAAGAGTGTGAACCTCCTACCACAGCCATATATACATGCTTCTTTAGATTAGGAAAACCTTTAAGATATATATATAGGCTGCTTGCTTTGCATTGAGTTTGTTCAATCTTTGTCGACCCTTAGAAACTTGTCATGCTGATCATGTTCATTCCACTCCACTATATTCCACTCTACTCGACTCCATACACATATGCTATTTTCATCCCGGAAGTACGCATCCACTACATATACACCCACCATATTCCATTTCACTCTAGCCGGCAAAAATGTTCTACTCCTATCCTAGGAGAGAGCAACCAAAAATATTTCCTATACCCATTCACTCATTCATTGCTAGCCAATATCTTACAAAAGCTCCATTATATTTTACCTCTCAAAAAAAGTTATTGCAAAAGAGATCTGGGTTGTAGATTAAAAAAAAGAGAGAGAAAAAAAAGAAGGGAGATGAAAAATGGACAAAAAGTCCAGTAGAGCCTACCTCCCTAAGAAAAAGAAAATAATAAAGATAAAAAATGGACAAGTGTCCAGGGTGAGTAGAACCCACATCTTTAAAGAGAGGAAATAAAAGACAAAAGTCTAGGGTGAGTAGAGCCCACCTCTCTAGATAAAAGAAAAATAAAGAAAGAAAAAAGATACAACCCAGGTTCTCTATAAAGTTTCTAAATCCAAAAGAGAGAAGATTCCTCAAGGAGCAAAAGTAAGATTTTCCCATCATCTATTCTATACACCTTACTATGTTCTCTATATTCTATCCACCATACACATGCATGTTGACTCTTGTTATAGCATAAAATATATAGGCTTTTAAAGCTGAAATAAGGGCTTAAAATGAATATTAACATAGTATAGTGGCTTTCTTGACATAATTCCATGAGTTTTGGTGATTTATATATTTTTAGGGATTAACGAGGGAAAAGCCTAGAATTTACAAGGCATACGAAGCATAAACATGTTCTAAACATATTCCAAGATAGCACCATTGTAAAGAGCTCATTGAGACGATCGAAACGGATATATTGTTTGCTATATTGAGTCCGAGAATCAAAAGATATCACTGCAGAGCGAGTTCACTAAAACGGCCATAACTTTCTCATCCGGACTCCGTTTCAAAGCAAACTACCCCTCTTTAGAAAGCTATCAAAAAGATCTACGCAACCGTGGTGGTTTGGGCTCAAATCCCAAGGTGGGCCGGTGGCCGCCCTGGCCCATGGCGGCGGCGCCTGGCTGTGGGGCCCACTTTCGGGCCCTGCAGTGGGGTCGGTTGTCACCGCCATTGAGGAGCAATCTAGGCCGTCTTTCAAGGTCGGTTTGATCCAAGGGCTGTCGTGCATCGCCTAGGGCTATATAAGGAGACCCCCCCTCGTGGTGGAACCCTAATTCATTCGAATTCATTCAACTCACCATTCAATGAAATTTTGAGACCCTAACCTCTCCTCTCTAGTTCTAGAACTAGAACTAGAACTAGAACACCATGTAGAACTAGAAGCCCTAGAGTTGAGTTGAGGAGCAAGAGTCAAGTTGAGAGATCTAGATCAATGGCTCCCTGAGAGTAGCCGAGCTAGTTCTATTTTAGAGATCTAGAGCGAGGGTGAAGGCATGAGCTCTTTGGAGGAAGCACCCAGGGCATGTCGGTGACTCCTCTACATCTTGTACCTCGGGATCAAGTTCCATTGGAGCTTGGTTCTAAGACTTCATGGCGGATCGACCTCTTATTTGAGTAAGTAAATTGTTCTTATTGTTCTTAGGTTCGCAACTCTTGTTTGAGTACTTTAATCACGTAGGACGCTATAGATTGGAGGAGTAGTAGTTGTAGGTTTAGGCGTGGTGCTTAGACCAAGGTTACTTGTGGATGCACCCTACCTTCCGGAGTGTGGTAACTAACGTAGGTGACTTATAGCTGCGTTAACTCTTTGTATTCCACCTCCCATTTGGATAGGCTTTGGCGGGATCCTTGGCTTGGGGTTGACATTCTTTGCAAATGTCTATCCCATTGAATCATTTCCCCATAAGACAATATCAACATGGCTTACAAGGATAGGAACTAGACAACCATAGAAATCTTCTTTAACTCTTAATCCTCTCCGTCCTTCTTGTCATACCTCTTGGGTTTAGTTATTAGCTCCGTTACCCTCACATCATTCTCCTTGTGGATACGATATTTAAAACCCTCCTCCGGGTGAGTGCTCGCCGCAGGTATCCGTGCGTAGCATGGATTATACAAGTTATAAATATTTACGTGGGCATAACAAATACCAACAAGCATTTAAAGGCGCCGTTTGCGGGGAGAATGGCACGAGAAAACATTGAGTATAGCTAAATCTTGTAAAATAATGTAGCGTAGTTTTTCTTTTTGTATTTTCTTTTCTATTTATATTTTGTGGTATCCACGAATTCCACACCTATCTTTATGCTACACCCATAAGCGTAAGCTTCAGCCACTAGAATCTTTAGAACCTATCTTATCACTTGGCTATGAGTCGCGGCCGACGGTTGGTCGAAATGATCATGAGACAACCCATTATAGGAGAGAATTTACGTCTTTCTTCTACACATGTTCGAGAACCATCCATTGACACCGCCCTTCTCTCTTCTCTTTCAAAAGAATGGCTTACCAATAGTAAAATCGAACTCCAAAGAAGAAGTGAGGAGCTTGGGAGACCATATGTTCTATCATAGATGTCGCCCCCTAGTTAATCTAAGAGGCCAAATCCTATACTTTCAAAGAAAAGGATAATGTATTTGGGCTCATCCTAAAAAAGTTGTCCGCATGATCATCATGCACTTTCTAGAGGAACTTTTCTCTCCTTTTCTAAGCAAGGTTTGTCCTTAACGAACTCAGTGGGTATGAGCTTTTTCCTAGAATTCTTTATGAACACCCAAAGGAAGAAAAGGAATCATCCTCTAGACAAAAAGAAGAAGTTTTGATAGCTAGATCATAATCATTCCAGCCCCTTAGTTAAGCTACCAACCCCAAATCATCAATGCTCCAAAATCCTCCAAGGGAAGAAGTAATTCTACCCTTGAAAATCTCTTATGGTGATGACTTTAGGATGGAGACAAACTTCTAGCTTCACAAGAGACTTTTGAGTGCCTATAAATCAATCCTCTTAAAAGAAGAGTCTCTTAGAAAGCGTCCTTATTCTTACAAAGGACATTGGGAAAAGCCCAAGGATGGCATATCTAATGATGCCATAGAAGGAGAGCAAAGCTATCTAGAATCCATTCATATCTTCTCCCCTTCTATTTCAGATTAGATAACTTATTCAAACCCATCTTCAAACATCATCCTTGACCCCAATGAATCCTCTTGTGCTTTTCTTCATGAATCTCCCTACGATCCTAGAAATTCTAAGTATATACATCGTGAAGGATCTAAGGAAGACTAGAAAGAGCATTATCAGTAGCTGGAAAACACCCATGAGCATATAAGTTACCCCACGAATATTTCATCCTATCTTTGCTCGTGTGAGCAAACTCCTGAATTAATTGTCACCTCTAATCGGCCTCATACATGATCGCCAATCCTCTTGTGTTATTTGTTCATAAAGATTTAGAAAAGGGGTTTGTTGATCTCATTAGCTTGAGTTTTGAGATTGGTGATATAAGGGAAGATCTTTTCATCATCTTGAATCATATTTGAAGGTTTCCCAGGGACGAACTTTTGTCCTAAAACAAGCACTCTAGGGGAATAACATAAATGAAGATCTTTTGCTATAATACCCCTTGCGTAATGAGCGTAGAGATATAATTATGAGAATATTCCTTCGGGTATTTTTGTCACTAACCATTCCAGCTCTAGAGCAAAAAGAACGAAGGATGATAGTGCAAAGGTATGTCCAACCAATTATCATTACCCTCATGCAAAATTGATTACAAAATCACTCTTGCCATGTTGCTACTTTATTTTGGTTGTCTCTACCTTTAACGACATGCTCAAATTGCTAAAATAAATAAATAAATAAATAAATAATGACTATCCTAATTTTTCATCTCCACCTTGAGTAAATCTCAACTATGCCGTCATGCTACCCTTTGTCTACCATAGTGTGCTTTGGTTTGGGAATGTTGCTATATTGCAAATAGCGCATTTTCAAAGGATTTTAAATTAAGCGTGGTGCTTAGGTTAAAATGCCTTCTTTAATTAAATTAGACATGGAGTCTAGTTTGGTTATTCAACTAAATATTACTTGTGTAGACATTGGTATATTTTGTTACACTAACCACTAAAGAAAAGAAAAACTCTCAAACAAGCTTGGGGGAAGTCCTGAGATAAACTCATACTAGAGATGAAGCAAGAGAAAGAAGAGGAGTGCCACAAATAGAGTCTACAAACAAAAGCACTTGCTCAAGGATGAACTCAAGGGTGATTAGCATATGGAAGAGGAAGACCAACTCCACCAAGGATAATCCAATCGTGCTCTTCCTCCTCACATGCCCCCATCACCCCAAACACTGGTTTGCAACCTCTCTATTCACTATTGCTCTTTTCATAAGTTTGAATGATTTCGATGCATGAAAATCAAACTTAAGGTTCACTAAAATCATTCCTTTAGAAAAGCAAGGTGAAACATGAGATATATGATCTATGCTAAAATCTTGGCCAAAACTTTTTGTTAGCAGAGAAAGTGACCTTTAGCCCCTGTGACAACACTGTCCTTGTTACTATTTGTATATTCCTTCGGGTATGTGTTGTTCACTAATAATGCAGGAATAAAACCATAAGAGGAGCAAAAAGGTCTTAACGCAATGCAAAGGACAAGAAAGAATGAATGATGCAATAAAGGAGACAAGTTAGGAACAAGATACATAGAAGGCCAAATAATGAAAGCTTCAAGAAGAAGGGAAGAACCACCACAAGGTGTTACAAAGGCCGTCACACTCCAATAAAAGGTAACACCTTGAGGTATGTTATCATTAACTAAGCTTTTCCCTAATTTTGGCATGTTCGTAAATAAAGAATCAAACATGTTGTAGTTATAACCTAACCTTATACATCCTGTTTAACTCCACATGTTTAGTTCTTTGTTCCTAAACACCACTCTCCTTATCTCATAGTCCCCAACCATATAAGTCAAAATGTTAGCATCCCGCTTTGGAATGCTCAATCTTTTGATCTTATCACACTTGTCATAAATGAAAAAATAATAATAAACATTAACTCTATCTTGTTTAATATACCTAAGGTTAGAGAATAATGAATAAAGTTATGGTTCTGTTGGTGTTTTCCCACCAACAAGGGCCCATGCACTTGATCTCTACCTTGTCTTTGTAAGCGAGGACACACTTTGAGCAAAATGTGGAGGAGTCTATCACTCCCCAAAGTTCTACAAGTATATGTCCTGAACCCACAAACGTATGCGCACTAAACAAGATGTTGCCCGCTTCCAATTGTCAAAGCTTCACTTCAAACCATGGGACCAACAAAGAACAAGGGTGATGCCATCTTTCGAAATCACTATCTCAAGAGACGCAACCGCCAAGATGCGATAATGCACTTGAGAAGTGAGTAAGGTAAGAAGTCTTGTTCAAAGACTTAAAACATTAAACCCTCGCCGAAAAGGTAAGATCGGTAGTTATCCATATTTAATGCATACCATATTCATTTCCTTGCATTGCATAATCATTTTCCTTTAGCATATTTAAATTTCTGCATTAGCATTGCATTGAAAAATTCTAAAGCCCCATGTGAATAATTTTGTGGCGTGTAACAACCCATAAGGATATTCACCGTGGTGGCATAAAAATAAATATGCATTCATTTGCATCTTAGTTCTTTGCATACATATAAATATATAAAACTCTAAAAAAATATTTAAAAGAGAATTCTTGCTGAAGTTCTAATCATGATCCATCTTGAAAATCTCTAGACTCATGAGGCCGATGTGGCCAACCACTAACGCCTAATCTTGTTCCACAAGGCTTTGTTGTCTATTTGAGTTCACAGATTCAAAGGGAGAGAGACATGATAGGATGACACACTCATCATTTGTCTACCTCAACTTCCACATCATCAACCCAACATTCCAATCAAGCTTGGGGAGAGCACCCCCAATTATCACGATAAGTATCTCCACTATATATTAATATTAGCTAATAATTTGGGTTGCTTAGTTTGATAAGAGTCTAGTCTTTATAGTCTTTTAAAGAGTCTTTAGTATAGTATGATCATTAGGTTTGGGAATAAATAAATAAATAAATATAGAGAGTATATAAGAAGTTTGTTTAGAAGATAAAATGAGCTCTAAAATAAATAAAAAGCATGGAGATGATGAATAGTTGCTCCGTCGTAATTCCTTAAAAAGTACCTAACTTTCAAGCTTAATTTCTCTCGAGCCTTTAATGCAAACTACTTTGACTTGAGATTTGCTCAACCACGAAAACTTTGTGTGTAGCAAATGCTTGCTCTAAAGTCTAGGTGATTGACGGATATGATATATGAATGTTTGAGCTACTGTTTATCTTACTCCTAGAGATGCTAGATTTCTGGAGATTTATCTTCTAAAAATTAAAAGTGCACATGATGAGTTCCTTATGACAGAGTGTTGAAACTCCTACCACAGCCATATATACATGCTCTTTAGATAGGAAAACCCTTTTTGATATATAGGCTGCTTACTTTGCATTGAGTTTGGTCAATCTTTGTCGACCCTTAGAAACTTGTCATAAGGCTACTCATGCACACACTACACTCCACTCTATTCCACTTGTAATTATGCTACTTCTATCCTGGAAGTACGCATCCACCAAACGTCCACCATAGATCCACTAAAAATGTTCTACTCCAATCCTAGGAGAGAACAACAAAAATATTCCTTACACCCATCCACTTAGCCAACAATCCCATAGAGCTCCAGTACTCGTGTTACTATCTCTCAAAAGTTTTTATTGCAAAAGGAGGCTTGGGTTGTATAGTCGAAGAAAAAAGAGAAAAAAGAAGAAGAAGAAAGGGGAGATGAAAAATGGACAAGTGTCCTACGGGCGAGTAGAGCCTACCTCTAAAAAAAAAAAAAAGAAGAAGAAAAAGGAGAGTAAAAAAAAAATGGACAAGTGTCCGCTATGAAAACAATGGGTACTTAGATGCCCGCCTCTCCATAAAGAAAAAAGAGATAAAAAAGAGAGAAAGAGTATACAACCTAGGTTCTCCTAAACATTTCCAAATCCCACAAGAGAGATATGTTTCCTATAGGAGCAAAGTAGAATTAGGCTTTCACTTCATTCGCCTCATACAACTACCACCACATTCATTCCACAACACCATACACATCCACATGCAGTATGACTCGTGACTCAGGATCCATTGCTTGACTTTACAATATATGCTTAGTAAGTAGATTTAGTCTTCTCCCACCTATGAGCTCCACATATAAGCCTTAGATATAGGGTGAGAGAGAAGAAGGCATAGTGTCCCCTTGCCTTATTCCAAAAATACCACATATTATGAGAGAAAGGCAAGCACAACATTATTGCCTTAGTGAGGATCCACAAATAAAAAAAAAATGAGAGACTTGAGAGGGTCATACTAAAGGAACTTTGAGTTTTATTTCGAAAACTTGCAAAAACTCCGGATTAAAGGTTGATCGAAGGGTTTGAGACACGGTACTCGACCTGATTGTTCTATCTTTCAATTGCCCAAGATCCCAAGAAAAGGATATAAGCTCCATGGTAAAAGGTAATATGGGTAAGTTTACGGTTGAAAAGGTTTATTCTAATCCGGAGGAGAAATTTTGTTTGAAAGCATGTGTACTTTTGAGGCGTGAAAGCGTTGTATCAACTCCTGATCCATTGCTAAGTTTGGCTTTGCTAGGGACTAGCAAAGGGTAAGCTTGGGGAGCTTGTTGACTCTTGTTATAGAATAAAATATATAGGCTTTTAAAAACTGAAATAAGGGCTTAAAATGAATATTAACATAGTATAGGGGCTTTTCTTGACATAATTCCATGAGTTTTGGTGATTTATATATTTTTAGGGGATTAAACGGGGAAAAGCCTAGAATTTACAAGGCATACGAAGCATAAACATGTTCTAAACATATTCCAAGATAGCACCATTGTAAAGAGCTCATCGAGACAATCGAAACGGATATATTGTTTGCTATATTCGAGTCGAGAATCAAAAGATATCACTGCAGAGCGTAGTTCACTAAAACGGCCATAACTTTCTCATTCGGACTCCGTTTCAAAGCAAACTACCCCTCTTTGGAAAGCTATCAAAAGATCTACGCAACCGTGGTGGTTTGGGCTCAAATCCCAAGGTGGGCGGCGGCCGCCCTGGCCCATGGCAGCGGCCGCCGGGCCTGTAAGGGGCCCACTCGGGGCCTGCCAGTAGGGTCGGTTGTCACCGCCATTGAGGAGCAATCTAGGCCGTCTTTCAAGGTCGGTTTGATCCAAGGGCTGTCGTGCATCGCCTAGGGCTATATAAGGAGACCCCCCCTGGGGTGGAACCCTAATTCATTCGAATTCATTCAACTCACCATTCAACGGGCTGAGACCCTAACCTCTCCTCTCTAGTTCTAGAACTAGAACACCATGTAGAACTAGAACACCATGTAGAACTAGAAGCCCTAGAGTTGAGTTGAGGAGCAAGAGTCAAGTTGAGAAATCTAGATCAATGGCTCCCCTGCGAGAGTAGCCGAGCTAGTTCTATTTTAGAGATCTAGAGCGAGGGTGAAGGCATGAGCTTTGGAGGAAGCACTTAGGGCATGTCGGTGACTCCTCTACATCTTGTACCTCCGGGATCAAGTTCCATTGGAGCTTGGTTCTAAGACTTCATGGCGGATCGACCTCTTATTTGAGTAAGTAAATTGTTCTTATTGTTCTTAGGTTCGCAACTCTTGTTTGAGTACTTTAATCTGTAGGACGCTATAGATTGGAAGGAGTAGTGTAGGTTTAGGCGTGGTGCTTAGACCAAGGTTACTTGTGGATGCACCCTACCTTCCGGAGTGTGGTAACTAACGTTGGTGACTTATAGCTGCGTTAACTCTTTGTATTCCACCTCCCCGCTGGATAGGCTTTGGCGGGATCCTTGGCTTGGGGTTGACATTCTTTGCAAATGTCTATCCCATTGAATCATTTCCCCATAAGACAATATCAACATGGCTTACAAGGATAGGAACTAGACAACCATAGAAATCTTCTTTAACTCTTAATCCTCTCCGTCCTTCTTGTCATACCTCCTGGGTTTAGTTATTAGCTCCGTTACCCTCACATCATTCTCCTTGTGGATACGATATTTAAAACCCTCCTCCCGGGTGAAGTGCTCTGGTATCCGCGGCGCTATGCGGATTATACAAGTTATAAATATTTCTGTGGGCATAACAAATACCAACAATGCACCACTTGATCAGTGTGACTTGTAACTTTGGATCCATTGCTTGAATTTACAATATATGTTTAGTAAGTAAATTTAATTTTCTCCTACCTATGAGCTCCACATATAAGCCTTAGATATAGGGTGAGAGAGAAGAAGGCATAGTGTGCTACTGCCTTAGCCAAAAATACTACATACTATGAGAGAAAGGCAACACTACCTTATTGCCTTAGAGAGGATCCACAAATACCACAAATGAGAGATTAGAGAGAAAGTCATACTAAGGAACTTTGAGTTTTATTTTAAAACAAAGCAAAAACTCCGTAAGGACAGGTTGATCAAAAGAGTTTGAGATATAGTGCTTGACTTGATCGTTTCTATCTTTCAATTACCCAAGATTGAAGAAAAAGATATAAGCCCCAAAAGGTAAGAGGTAATTGAGTAAGTTGAAGTTTTAAAAAAGTTTATCTTATTACGGAGAGAAATTTTTGAAAGCATGTGTACTTTTAAGGTGTGATAGCGTTGCGGCAACTCCCCTCGATCCAAGTAAGTAGTTAGTATAATATCATGTGTCTTGCTAAGAGACTAGCAAGAGGTAAGCTTGGGAGAGCTTGTTGACACCTGTTAAAGCATAATTTTACAAGATAAATAACATGAAATAAGGGCTCAAGTCAAAGACAAACATAAGTCTAGGGGTCTAACTAACATAATTCCACGAGTTTTGGTATTCTGTGACTTTCCAGGGACTTAATAGATAATTGCAGAGAAGAATGGAGAAAGTTCCGAAATATACAAGACATATGAAGACAAGACTTAACCGTGAAGCAACTCAACCCGAAAAGTGAACTAAAACATTCTAGAAGATACGAGGAGGACACCAAAAAAGACGGGAAGCCAAGGTGGCATGCCACCGGGCGCCGCCGGTGCCAACTAGGCGGCCGGGGTGGGCCACCCCTGTCGGCCTCCCCTTTCTAGGTCGGTTTACTACCGACATTGAGGTTGTTTCTACACCGTTCTTTGAAGGTCGGTTTGATCCAAGGGTTGACGTTCATTGCCAAGTACTATATAAGAAGACGGTGACCCGGGGTGATAACAATTTTCATTATCATACTCATTCATCAACTCATACCCATCTAGTCCAGCCAAGTCTAGACCTAAGCCCTAGTTCATACTAGAAGTAATTAGCTACATAGCTAGTTCTAGTTGAAGATCAAGTTCATCTTGAGTTTCGATAGTCAAGAAGTAGCAAGGATCATCGTTCTTGAGACTTCTCTCTTGTATTCAATCTGTAAGTACTATTATATTTAGAATACAATTGTTATGGCTCGATCTCTATAATTATTATATTCTTATTGATATGTGTTTATGCTTGCTATGATTATATGTTTAGTTTAGTAAGATTGCTTTATATTTTATGCATGAAATTATATAGCATCCATATAGATGATCACTATGTGGGTGATAAGCAATGTGTAAACGTGGTGTTTATACAACGTTTATCCGCAATTGCACCCTACATTCCGGGCCGTGTGGTAGATCGCGGGAGTGTGATGGACTGTTGAGTCCTTTTGGAATCCACTCTCCGAATGTAGGACTAGTCGAAGTTTATTATTACGGTAATGATCAAGTTTCGTTCTTGGTTGTTATTGGTAATGCTTGCCATGTGTAGAAGTAATCCAACCTTGCCATGATAGCTAGATGTATTGCACTAATTGTAGTATTCATTTGACATATATGATTAGGAGTATCTTAGGAATATTCATTCTATTCTTTCTATAACATGTTAATAGCTCGTATGACACTAGTGGCTTATGATGATCTTAGACTTGGGTATTTATCATTATTATAATTATCTTTATCCCGTGACTTATCCCGTTGAGTAATGCTAGATACTTATGGCAACTCGCATTACAATACCGTAAGGTGGATCTCATAACTAAATCACAATATAAATCATTAGATGTCCTTTTCTCTCTACCTTTCCATAGACTCCCTTCCCCCGTGGTAAAATATAAATACGATACTTGGATTACTCCCGGTGAAGTGCTACAATTGGTATTTCTATCTGCGGCGCTTTGCGATATCATGTTTATTCTTTTATCAAGGCCAATCAAGAATACCATACCCCGCATTTCTTAGAGCGGTATTGCTAGGGTGACAGACTAGTGTATAGGTAATGCCTAGAAATGAGTGGTATACCTTGAGTACATATCCTGGTGAGATTAACTCCACTATGGATAATGATGCTAAGTTTACATCCCACTACTAACACCGCCTAACTCCGCTTTGTTGGATCATGAGGTTAATCCCATATCCATGCTAACATGATTGGATAGATATCCCATATATATTTCTTTCGCCTTCCTAATTGGGATCATGTAAGAAATATCAACAACATCCACGACTTCGACAAACCATACAACGAGATCATCCCGTTGACAATATCCTTGGAAGTCTTGAAAAGGGAGTAACTACTCGATCTCATTTAGCTACCTTTTGTCAACATTACTCTTTTTGTTTCATCTTTGGAACCACAGAAAATAGATGAGGCTCTCAAGGATCCGGATTGGGTGTTGGCAATGGAAGAAGAGCTAAACAACTTTGAAAGGAATCAAGTGTGGGACTTGGTGGAAAGACCCAAGACAAATATCATCGGTACCAAGTGGGTCTTCCGCAACAAGCAAGGTGAAGATGGGTTGGTGACAAGAAACAAGACAAGATTGGTCGCTCAAGGCTTCACTCAAGTAGAGGGCTTGGACTTCGATGAAACATATGCACCGGTGGCAAGACTAGAAGCAATTCGCATCCTTCTAGCCTTTGCTGCCCATCATGATTTCAAGCTATTTCAAATGGATGTCAAGAGTGCATTTCTCAATGGCCCACTACAAGAGGAAGTATATGTTGAGCAACCACCGGGTTTTGAAGTTCCCAAATGATGGGGAACTGACTTGCCCGATTGCCCCGGAGCTTCACAAACACGCCACCGGCAACCACCGGGTTTTTGAAGATCCCACAAAGATAGGCGTAAACCTTGACCCAAAATAGGAAGACGCGCTCATCCGGTTCCTGAGGGATAACGTGAGCATTTTCGCGTGGAAACCCGCTGATATGCCCGGAGTACCTCGGAGCCGGATCGAGCACCGCCTGCGTGTCAAGCCGACGGCCAAGCCGTGCGCCCAGAAAATACGCCGCTTTAATAAAGAAAAATCTGCTGCCATTAAAGCAGAAGTAACTAGATTGTTAGCTGCTGGCTTTATTCGTGAAGTGTATCATCCTGACTGGATAGCTAATCCGGTCCTTGTAAGAAAGAAGAATAATGAATGGAGGATGTGCGTTGATTATACCGATCTCAATAGGGCTTGCCCTAAAGACCCTTTTGGTCTCCCGCATATCGATCAGGTTGTTGACTCCACTGCAGGTTGCGAGCTCCTTAGCTTCCTGGATTGCTATTTGGGCTATCACCAAATCGCCCTCGCGGTCGAAGACCAGGAGAAGACTTCCTTCATGACTCCGTTTGGCGCCCTCTTTGCTATACTACCATGTCGTTCGGGCTTAAGAACGCCGGAGCCACCTACCGGCCGGGCTATACTGGGGCGCTTAGGGAACCTTATCCCCGACCTCGCCAGGCTTATGTCGACGACATCGTGGTGAAGACCCGTAGCGCTCTCTCCCCGGGTCGACGACCTTGCAAGGGTCTTCGCCAAGCTTAACGAGTACCAATGGAAACTCAATCCGGAAAAAGTGTTTTTGGCGCCCCTCCCAGGTAACTTGCTCGGCAACATTGTTAGTAGGCATGGCATCGAGCCAAACCCAGAGAAAATCAGCGCCATCATGCGGATGAAACCGCCCCAAAACGTCAAAGATGTCCGAAACCGACCGGATGCATGGCGGCACTCAGCCGTTTCGTCGCACGGCTCGGTGAAAAGGGATTGCCGTTCTTCAAACTCCTTCGCGCAGAGAAGCTTTTAGGTGGACCAATGAGGCTCAAGAGGCCTTCAACGGCTTCAAAAGTTCCTCACCACGCCTCCGGTCTTTGGTGGCCCCAAACGAAAGCGGGAGACGATATCGCTCTACATCGCGGCGACCAACCGGGTGGTCGAGCACCGCCTTGGTTGTCGAGCGCCTTGAAGAAGAAGGGCATGTGCACCCGTTCGGCAGCCCGGTCTACCGTCGGCCGAGGTACTAAATGACTCCAAGCAAAGGTACCTACATATACGTAAATTGCTCTATGGAGTTCTCATCACGACCCGCAAATTGCGTCACTATTTCGACCTTCATCCGATCACCGTGGTGTCGGACTACCCATTGGGCGGCGCCCTACGGAATAAGGATGCCAATGGTCGATATGCAAATGGGCGATCGAGCTCGGCTGTTCACCATTGAATACAAGAATAGGAGTACCATCAAGTCGCAAGCATTGGCGGATTTCGTTTTGCGAGTGGATGGATCTCGAGACTCCCTCGAAGACACCAAACCGAGCGCTGGACGATGTACTTTGACGGTTCCCTCAACATCGATGGGCCGGGAGCTGGCATTTACATCATATCGCCCTTCGGGGATACGCTCCGCTATGTCCTCCGGATCCACTTCCCGGCATCTAACAATGCCGCGGAATATGAGGCCGCCCTTCACGGCCTCCGTATTCCGCCCAAATTTTGGGATTCGCCCGACCGCAAGTATTTGGTGACTCGGCATTGGTAATCAAGCAAGTCAAACAAAGATTGGGATTGCAAGAGTGAGAAGATGGATGCATATGTGGCGGCCATAAGAAAGTTGGAAGGCAAGTTCACGGGCTCGGCTTTGATCACGTGGTTCGGGACTACAACCAAGCCGCCGATGAACTTTCCAAGCTCGGCTCTTCTCGGGCAAAGATACCGCCGGCGTCTTCGTCGAAGATCCGTGGAAACCAACCATCGGTGATCCTGCGCCCGCCCTCCACTCAAGGCAATTTGAGCACATCGCCGCCACCCTATCCAATACCGTTGATGAAGACCGGCGAGTCCCGATAATCAAATATCTGCGGGGAGGCTCTCGTGCGTAAGACGGGGACGTAACAAGAGCGACTCATCAAAGCGGAAGTAAGAATTATGTCCTAGTCGACGGTTTCCTTATGCGGAAGAGTATCGGAGATCGAGTCCTACGTATGCATCTCTCGGGCGAGATGGTATAAAGTTGCTCGACGAAATCCATGGTGGGATCTGTGGTAATCATGCGGCTTCACGCACTCGGGTCGGAAAGGCGTTTCGGGCAGGATTTTACCGCCGACGGCAGCTTGCCGATGCGCGAGCATCCGTACGTCATTGTGAGAAATGTCAATTTTTCGCGAAGCGACGCGACGATGCCAAAGACATGAGCTCCGCACTATATCGGGCAAAGCATGGCCTTTTCGTCTTTGGGGGCTTGACGCCATCGGGCCCTTCAAAGCAGCCCCGGGCGGCTTCAAGTGGATCTTCGTCATGGTCGATAAGTTCTCCAAGTGGATTGAATACCTTCCTCTGGTCGATGCCAACCAATACAAAGCCGTCGAGATGTTTGATGAGGTGGTCCATCGCTTTGGCATCCCAAACTCCATCATCACAGATCTTGGCAGCACATTTACGAGCAGTCATTTTTGGGATTATTGCGAAGACAAAGGCATCCGGGTGAAATACGTATCTGTCGCCCATCCTCGCGCCAACGGGCAGGCCAAGCGAGCAAACGGCATGATATTAGAAGCATTGCGGAAGCGACTCTTCCGGCCAGATGGGAAATATCCTGGTCGATGGCTTAAAGAGCTGCCTGCCGTTATCTGGGGACTCCGAACTCAACCTAGCCGCAGTACAGGTGTTTCCCCATACTTTATGGTGTTTGGTTCGGAGGCAGTCCTCCCGGCCGACATCGCCTTTCGCTCCCCTCGTGTCGAGAATTATAATGAAGAAACTTCGGACGCTACTCGAGAAGATGAGCTTGTCGCGCTCGAGGAAACCCGCCTGCAATGCTGCACGCGGAACGCTAAGTACCTTGAGGCGTTCGAAGATATTACAATCGCAATGTACGTGAAAGAGCCTTTGCGGTTGGCGACCTGGTCCTGCGAAGGAAGCAGAAGAGTGTGCACAAGCTGGGCTCTCATTGGGAAGGCCCCTTCAAAGTTAAAGAGGTTACCCGGCTAGGAGTGTACCGGTTGACGACCATGGAGGATGTCGACGTCCCCAACTCCTGGAACATTGAGCATCTGCGACGTTTTTTCCCGTAACTCGGGGACTCTGTAAGCCAGCTTGTATCGTTTTTTACTTTCTGCTGTCGCATATTAATAAAATTCATTGGAGTATGTTGACATGGTTATATTTTCTTTCGATCAACATAATAATTTATTTTCATGTTCAACTACACTCTTAAGTCTTTGGACCCCCTAGAACCGTCTCGTATTTTTGGTCGTTTTCGCAAAGTATGCGTGGATCGGGTGTACTCCCCGCATAGATCGACGATCGCGGATGACTCCTTACCGTAGTCGAACAGCCCAATAGCTTGCTCGAGCATCGTGTCTCCTTGCCGCGGCTATACGGGCGCGATAAGGCTAGGCCTGGCATCTACCATAAGTGACCCCCTTCTCGTCTACGGTCTACACTTCATCGTCGCGCCATAATCGTATGCATGCTAAAATGATTGTGAGATAAAAACAAAGTATTAAGCTAATTATGCCACCCACATCCGGGCGTGGCTCGGCTAAAATCTCAAGTGTTTTTCACTATTTTTTCACTAACTGTTTCTTGCTACAGCCAAAAGAAGCAAAGTATCATGCCTAGGGGCAACTTCACCCAGGACTTTACCTTTCAACAGCTCACAGGAGTGGGTTCATCTCATCGGCAATTGTCGTCGCCGCCTCGTCAGCCTCCTCGCGCAGGTTCAGAGCGCCGGCCTCCGTCGTCCCGAGTGCGTAGCCTAGGCGGACACGCTGAAACTGCACCTTGGTATGATGGGAGCGTGCCACCGCCAGGGCGTGTCGAGCCGTATCGCGAGTGGCCTGGCGGGTGAACTCCATGAAGTTTGCCCAGGCCGCCGCGCTACGCTGCTCCACGTTCTGGGCGTCAGTTGGTGGCGCTTCCCCAGGATCGGCCCCGCCAACCGCGTAGCCATGGATGGCGTCGAGGACTGGCCCGACACCTCGCAGGAGGCTTTGCGTGCGACTCTTCCACAGAGCATATTCGACCTCCAAATCACGAATGCGATAACTGGAGGCCGCACGCATGGCTGCAAATGTAAATACGGTAAGAAGGACATACCATCACATAATTTTTCCCGGCGCGTAATTGTTCTGCCCGGACAAGGACATACCATCGGTGTTAAAGCGCAGCTTAGCCGTCGGTTGGTTCGCCATCACCAGCTGCCACTGCAGGGTCTCGATGGACGCTTCATGCTCTGCAAGGTATCATAAAACCGCCATTTTAATCATTTTTATCACTAACCGTTCTTGCAAAGATGTCTTCAGATTGCCTTTTCAAGTAATCATTATACATACCGAGTATTTGGGTTTGGGCCTCATGGCGTGCCCGCTGCTCCTGAGCGATGAGTTCCACGCTCTCTTCCTCCGAGCGCTTGCGGTGGCGGCCCGGCTGGCGTCCCTCTTCGGGGCCTTACCCTCCTGGTAACACGGCGGCCCGCGATCCGGGCGGGTTCGCTCAACCTCCGGGACTTCACGATCGGCCGGTCAGTTTGCCCTTTCTGTGCAAAGGCATGGCCGGCGTGGCGTCGCCGTTGCCGGCAGCGGCGGTCCCTCTCGACCGCAGCAGCTTGCTCCTCGGCAAAGGCGGTCGCTCATGGGAAACTCATCCCGCTTTGTGTCGGCCTCAAAAAGCGCCGCCAGCCACTCATTTATTCGAGGCGGAATTTCTTCGTTCGGATATGCTATACGCGACATGCAATCCACCCGAGTGCGTATGGCAAAAATCACATACAACACGAGGTGGTTGAGTACTTACGCGAGGCCGCACGGCTCCCTCCTCTACTTGGCGGGCTATGCGTGTCGGCTCGTCCTCCTCTTCGACTTCGGGCCGTTCTGTTCCACACAGGGCACTTTAGCCTCGGCGATCTCGTACCCGGCCCGTCCGCCTCCTCCATCTCTTGATCATCATCCAAGATTTGGATGTCGTCCAGGGGGGATTCAGGGCGGATGACCACGGGCGCGGCCTCGTGTCTCGGCTCCAGCGGCGGGCGTGTCGTCGGCCCGGCTCTTGGTGCACGGTGCCCTACCATCTCTTGCGGCTCCTCCGGTCTTTGGAGCGTCTTGGACCGGCACGCCCCGCTCGGGGGACTCCCGAGGTCATGTGGTGCGGGCGGGCTCGCTTCGCCTTGTGGGGCTTCTGCAAGAACCCAAGATTCCGCACAAAGCTCGACGACGGGCCCCCTGCACCAACAACATGATTCAAACATACATACACCGACAATATGAGCGATCATGCTCGACAGTAAGTGTACTTACACATTGGAGAAGCGCAGGCCACGAAGGCGACCTCCGGAGCTGCCACCACTGCGGCCTCCTCCACTCCGTGGCGCTGAAACGTCACCATGTGGTCCAGCTGGCGCCCTTGGTGGCTCGACAGGTGCACTTGGTGTTCTCTCTCCTACCGGGTGTTGTACACAACAATGTGGCGATCAGTCGATGTACCCTTACTCGGGGACCTGGATGACACTCGAAGGATACTTACAAAGGCGGTTGACTCAACAAAGGCTTGGAATTCTTCATCAGCAAGAAAATCATCATCATACCGAGCTGTGTCACGACGGGGCGGCTGTCCTACTGTCACCTTCTGCCGGACGACCTCCGGTTCCGACGGGCTCTCCAGAGGACGCTTGCTGCGAGCCCGAGCACTCTCCGCCGCTCTACCCCAGGCGCCTCCGGTGGCTGGCGCGCGGGGGCACGGGGACGGCAGCGTTCTGCAGAGCGCGCCAACGAGCGGCAACCTCCTCGGGTGACAGTTGAAGTACCGGCTGCGTGTCATCCCATGGATCTGCAGCAATCATCGGCGATAAAGACGATTTGCAATCTATAGCGGTGCACAACAACATAATTTGGACTACACTCACCGGCGGTGGTGGGTTCCAGCGCGAAGGTGGGCACCGCGGCGCGGATCGTCGCGGTACCCGACCGTCGGTGAGAATCTTCGCTACCCGCTCACGGACCTCGGCCGACGGTAGGAACTCGCCCGACTTCGTGGGTGGGATCATTCACCGGTGTCGCGAAAACCCGGGGTGATCCCTCCGCTTGAGTGGCTGGATCCGGCGCTCCACGAACACGTGAGCAAGGTCGATGCCGTCCACATGCAGGTCATTCATCATCGCCCGCCAGCCTCCCTCACACGCGGCATGTCGGGCGGCGGCGGGCTCTTCATTCCAGCTTGCCCGCCTCACCGGGACACGGGTGGGATCGGTTGGGATGGGCACCTCCGATTGTGGCAAGTAAAACCGGCGTGTGTACCACCGAGCCACATTCGATGGTAGAGGCGTCGAGGGGAACCGACTTGCCCGATTGCCCCGGAGCTTCACAAACACGCCACTAGGCCCAGTGATCCCGAATCCCCTTCATCCCAACATAGAAGATGTACTTCCACAAGCTAAGGTTGGGGAGAATGCCGAGGCAACACTCACAAAGCGTGATGAAGACGGCGATGTCGAGGATGGCGTTCGGTGGTAGGTGGCAGAGCTGGAGGCCGTAGAGCACCAGGAGCTCCAGCAGGAACGGGTGTGTCGGCATCCCGAATCCGCGCCAGAAGTGGCTCTCGAAGACCACCACTTCATCCGTCTGCGGCATCGGGTACAGCTCCGCCTCCGGCACCCTCCAACCGGCGATGACCCTCTCCGGCAGAACGCGGGCATCCACTAGCTCCCTCACTATCACCTCGGTGGACGAAGAGCCTAGCCATTCCCTATCCATCAGGATTATGGGATCCGCCGCCGCGAGTGGCACGGGATCTCCGTCGCGTCCAGCGGTGGCGGGATCGTCAAGTTAGGTTTCCGATTACTCAGGGACTTTTTGCTCATATCTTTCCTTATGACCCTAGCAGTACGTGATTACTCACCTACTCCTAGGCTCGGGGACTAAGTGGGCACACTTCACCTACGGTGAATCGCGGCCGATTACTTATACAATTCTACGGTGTTCTTCCATCAGACGTGGGCACACTTCGCTAGAAAGAAAAAGATTTTTTCATTGGAGCACCCAAAGATCCGCCAGCGGAATCGCCAAGACTAAACCTGGTCGGAAGCAAAGGAAAGAAGATAGAAGAGCATGAGCGGCCGGGTCGAGAGCTGCCCCAGCCGGGCGTTTAACTAGTCCGGTCGACACCGTATGAAGATCGGTCGACAACACCTCCCGATGATCGAAGCGTCAAGACTCTTTCACCCGCAAAGCATACGGCGTGTTTCGGGGACTAGCCGGGGGGATAAACCCCTATCCCCTCACGGGTCACTTTGGGTTACTCCTTTCGGGCCGCCCAGACGGGCGGACGGGGAAGCCCTGGCGCTAGAAGACCGCAATTATCGGAGATTACGCCTAAACTTGGTCGCCAAGATAGTTTCCTAGTATAGCTCTATCGTAATCACTACATACTTTCCTATTGTAACCGATCAGGATAGATCTTGTCGGACCGGATCCGACCTGTAACCCTGCTCCTCGGACTATATAAGGAGGGTAGGGATCCCCCCCGAGGGACCATCTGATTCTCAATCAATCAATACAACTAAGCAGGACGTAGGTTTTACGCCATCAAGATGGCCGAACCTGGGTAAAACCCGTGTGTTTGGTCCTTCGCTCGTTCTGCTTAACGTCTCGTTAGCCGTCTCGCGCATCCCTAACCGCTCAATCTACTAGCCGGGCATACCCCTGCTAGACTATCACCGGTAAACCGACGACAACGTTTCCCAACCATGTCTACAAACTCCGTAAGGCGCTCTATGGGCTTAAGCAAACACCAAGAGCATGGTATGAATGCCTTAAGGAGTTCTTGCTCAAACAAGGTTTTGAAATAGGCAAAGCCGATCCTACTCTCTTTACACACAAAGTTGGAAATGATATATTTTTGTGCCAAATATATGTCGATGACATAATATTTGGTAGTACTAATGATGTGTATGTTGAGCAATTTAGTAGGACAATGACAAAGAGATTCGAGATGTCCATGATGGGTGAGCTAAAGTTCTTCCTTGGATTTCAAGTCAAGCAAATGAAGGAAGGAACATTTGTGTGTCAAACTAAATACACTCACGATATGTTAAAGAAGTTTGACATGGCAAAGGCAAAGCCGATCAACACTCCAATGCCAAGCAATGGACATCTTGATCTTGATGAGAAGGGTCCAGCCGTGGATATGAAGGTATATCGCTCCATGATTGGCTCTCTTCTCTACCTTTGTGCATCTAGGCCCGACATTATGCTTAGCGTGTGCATGTGTGCTAGATTTCAAGCCAATCCGAAAGAATGTCACAATGTGGCGGTTAAAAGAATCTTGAGATATTTAGTGCACACCCCGAACCTTGGCTTGTGGTATCCCAAGGGTTCCAAGTTCAATCTACTTGGCTATTCGGATTCCGATTATGCCGGTTGTAAAGTAGATCGAAAAAGCACCTCGGGGACGTGTCAATTCCTTGGACGGTCCTTGGTGTCTTGGAGCTCTAAGAAGCAAAATTTTGTAGCCTTATCCACCGCCGAGGCTGAGTATGTTGCAGCCGGCGCTTGTTGTGCTCAACTACTTTGGATGAAGCAAACCTTAAAAGATTTCGGATGTCATTTCACAAAGATACCTCTTCTTTGTGACAACGAGAGTGCCATCAAGCTCGCAAATAATCCCGTAGCACACTCTAGAACAAAACACATAGACATCCGTCATCACTTCTTGAGAGACCACGAATCTAAAGGAGATATCGCAATTCGCCATGTGAGCACCGAAAAATAACTAGCCGATATCTTCACCAAGCCTCTCGATGAGACAAGGTTCTGTGCTTTGCGTAGTGAGCTAAATATACTTGATTCTCGTAACCTGGCTTGAACTCTATCATGCTGTTGATTGATTACTAGCATGAGTAGGCAAATTATTGTGAAAATCTTAAATTCAGTGTTTCAAATTGTTTTTAAAAGAGATAACCCTATGCTCATGACCATGGTTCTGTTTGACTGTGTGTTTCTGGCTATGAGATAGGGGGAGGCTGCTGAGCCATTCAAAACAGAGAGAGTCAAATTTGAGGCACATAATTCCGAAGGTTGGGTTGTCTTGGCTAGCGCGCAGCTTGGCAAAGATGCCATGCCTAGAGTTTCGATTTAAACCGAATCCACCTTCTTTCTAACCGCGGGGCCCGTTTTCTCTTTACTCTTATCTATCCGCCCACGCGGTAACTCTTCTCTCTCTCTCGAGGCCCGACGCAACCCGTGCCCCCTCTTCTCCTCTCGGTCGCACGGGCGCAGCACCGCCTCTCTCGTCCCGCCGGCGTCGCCACCCGTAAGTGTCGCGCCGCCGCAGCCCACCTCCCCGCTTGTCGAGGGCTGCGGTCAGGGGAACCTTGGCCGGTTCCCCTTCTCTTCTTCCCTCTCCATTCAACGTTTGACCAAGGTACCTAACCCTAAACCGAACGGATTCAACTCGATCTATGCAATGCGGCTATGTTCTTCATGGATTTCAGTTTCTAGACTGTTTATTAGGTGTTAGAAAGTAGTTTTGATAGTTGAATCGAATGGATTTGAAAGTCACTAGTTTCACTGAATAAGGGGGAGGGTGCGGCACTGCCGTCCCCAAATAGGATTTGCATCCTTAGCTGATTCAAAACAGCAAATATCCTCGATTCATTGAATAATATGACTCTCAAATCGATTAGATTCAGGAATCATAATTGCTTAATAATCCTAGTAAATGTTCAAACTGAATTCTTGGAGAAACAGGCTTATTTTGTTTCACTGCTTATCTGAAATTGTGGTGAGTGTCAAGCATTGCTAGAGTTAGGAAGTAAACCGTGAGCAAAACTGCACTTTGACTGAAGGAGGATCCTCGCAAAGCGCTGCCGTGAGCCGAAGGCCGCAAAGGTGCCGCGGAGGGTTGGAAAATCCACCTCCCGGTCGGTCAAATTTTCTCTCTCATTTAAATCCTACCTCTAGGCGTGCTTGAATCCTGCTCTAAACAATTCTAATAGCAGACTCTTGTATTGCATAGATGGATGGAGAAGGGGATCAAAGAGGCAAGAGGAAGGCTGTGGAGCGTAATCGCTCACGCACTGGCAGGGGCAGAGGTGACTTTGGCAGCTCCAGCTCTAGGGAACAACCACATGCAGAGGATGTGTTTCAGCAGATTGGACACACCATTGTGACTGAGGGCATTCAAGGTACTCCGGAGCACATCACTGCATTTGACAATGAGTATATGGTGCCAGTTGAGGGTGAGTTTGTGCTGAGCAAGCCTATCAACACATTTGTGCATCCAATCACCAACTACAGCAACAGTGAGTGGGCAGTCACAAATGAAAGGAAGAAGAGGGCCTATGATCTTCCTAGGATGGAGGGAGTTGATCCAAGGTTCTGGAATGAGTTTCACTCAGATTTCTATCTCTCCTGCATCTTCAACAACAAGAAGAACATGATTGTCAGGATGTACTACATCGACTTTAGTGCTATGGCAGCAAAAGACAATCCAACCTTCAACTCTACTATTGAGACTTGTGGCAAGTTTGATCTCACCGACATTATGTCCTTTCACTATGATTGGAACAGAGAGATCCTGAGTCAGTTTCATGCCACATACTTCTGGGATCAGGACTATGATGTGATGCACTGGATGACTGACAAGATTCACTACCGCATCAGCTTTAAGAGCTTTTGTCAGATTTTGGGTTTTGGTGCCACCCACAGGACCTTTGACAGCCTCCATGGCAGCCAGCCATTTGAGATAGATGAGGTGAGACACTTGTTCAGAAATCCATCTTCAGCCACAGCTAGCAGGAGTGGTTTGAAGGATCTCTACTACGTGTTGAACAATCTGATCAGGGTCACCATTGATCCAAAGGACGGTGCAGCTTCTGATGTCAATGCCTACACTAGGAATGTGCTTGACATGATACATTCTGGAAGGAGATTCAATGTCCCTAGGTTCATGTGGGTTCAGCTGTCACATGCCATGAACAATGGTAGGAGGCACCTTCCCTATGCTCCTTACTTGATGTTCATGATCGAGAGAGTGACAGGCAAGGTCTTTCTGAAGGATGAGTTTCATAACGTGTACAGCAATGAGAAGGCCATGCCTTCTGCAGCAAGAAGGGAAAGAGAGGCTGCAGCAGCTCAGCAGACAACAAGTGGCTCCTCCAGAGGTCATGAGGACATTCTAGAGTCCTCTCGCTTCAAGCCACACCATAGGGGCAGCAGCAGTGGTTTGAAGAAAAAGGTGAAAAACTGGATGAGGGCCATATTTGGACACTGTTCCTATGCCTCTCAGATGGCTTATGACACCAGGATGGAGGTGAGAGAGACACTTCGCAGTACTCGTGAGCGTGAGGGCTTAGCACCACCGCCTCCTGTACCACCTCCACCTCAGATTGAGGCACCTCAGTTCTCCAGTGACAGTCACTCAAAGGGGTACTTTGACCCTCTTTCTAGCTGGTGGGAGCAGCCCATTGGAGTAGCACAGCAGGCCTACTACCAGTATCAGGAGTACCAGGAGCCTCAGCCAGTTGCACCTCGTCGCTCTACTCGGTCCACTCACTACACTGCCACCACTCACCGTGCAGGACGTGCTGTCATAGAGTCTGATGAGGAGGAGTCCGCAGCTGAGAGGGATACTCCAGTTGATGATATTGACTGGGATAGGGTTCAGCAGGACACAGATGAGGATTGAGTGACTTTTCTCTTCTTTTCTCCGCTTTTTGGTACTTGATGCCAAAGGGGGAGAAAATTAGAGGGGTCAACTTTTTCGACCAACTTTTTCGACGCCCTGCTGTTTGATCTTCGATGCAGATCCTTTGAGAGTCGCTTTAGCTAGCTTGTGAGTTTGAGAGTTCGAACAAAACTATTTTATGTAATAAGTGCCACTTATTTGACCGCTCTTTGTATCGAACTTGGTTCAGTCTGTTGGTGTTCTATTTATTCCTGTCATCTAGCTTAATTCTGTTGGTTTATTATATGTTGTCATGCTGTGAAAATGTGATGTTGAGTTGACTGCATAAGTGACCGCGGCAGTGCCGTGCTCATAACATGGCAGTGCCGCGCATCATCTGTGCAGTCAATTTCCGTGTGCTTTGAACTGTCATACTGCATTTTCTCTTTCAGCACACCCACAGCAGGCAAGGATGTAGGGGGAGGCCCCTATCCACTCCTAAAATGTGATAGTTTGACCTTTATGTCAAAATTGAAATTCAAATCCAAATCACATATTTAGGGGGAGGCTCCTACATCCTTGATGCAAAAGTTTACAACTTTTAAATACATCTCTCTTGTAAGCTCTAATTGGGTTGTCATCAATCACCAAAAAGGGGGAGATTGTAAGTGCAATCAAGCCCTAAAGTGGGTTTTGGCGATGATGACCACCAAATTAGAGAACTAATGATTTTGGCTAAGATGACATGCAGAAAATCAGAGCAGATGATGATGTACAGGTTGTAGGTTCAAACATTCGACAGTGGAGGCAACCCCAACTCAGCAAAGCGGATTATATTCATGTTTTATTTATTGAGTTTAGGGATGCCGTACTATTAAGAGGGATTCTAGCACATTTGTTCAACTGTTGAATCAAATGCTCAAAACCTATCACCTCGTTCTTCATCTCACCACAAAACAGCCGAAAAAATCGATATTCCTTTGTACTTTTTTTGTGGAGCGATGGCTGATGCAGCGCATAAGCCGTCTTGGTGCAGCGCATCGCAAGCGGCGTTGCCGTTCTGGTCACGACGTTGCGTGGCGAGGTATAAATACCTTTACATCGGTCACAGCGGTCCTTTGCTTCTTCTCCAATCGTTCACTTTCGGCGGACTAACTGAGCTCTTTCTCTCTCTCCTCCATTGCTCCACCTCCACTCCCCAAGTGAGATTTCGAATCCAACCATCAAAACTTGAGGGAAAAGAGGGAAATTGCAAGTGGAGACCGGATCTACACGTTCCCCATCTTGAAAGAGCATTTGGTTCGCGTTTGGCCGGTGTGCTAGGGTTTGTTCCTCTTGGAGCTTGCTCCTAGCCAAGCTAGGGCGTCGCCCTAGAGCTTGTCAAGCCGGTGTGGCAGCCTAGGGAGGTTTGTAACCTCGTTCTAATTCAAGAAAATCACCCCACATCTCTAGGGTTCCTCCTAGACTTGTGAACGAGGGAAAAGGCTAACCTTTGTGGTGAGCCAAGCCTAGTGTGGCAACCTCAACAACGTGGAGTAGGCGAGCCTTGGTGGCGGCAGCCGAACCACGGGTCAAATCTTGTGTCACCGTGTGCTATTTACTTTCTTGCATTTACGGTTCTTGTTCTAGGGTTTGACCCCTTTGGTTCGAGCTTCCTCTGTTCTTAAGTTACGTAATATATGCACTCTTTGTAGCTTATCTATTCTACCCTGGTAGACTCGAATAGAACTTTACTTCAAGTATTTGTGCATCTTCGATTTTTGCGGGTTGTACCGCGGCGGTGCAGCGCTGTTGCAAGGCGGTGCAGCGCAACATTCTTACTTCTGTTCAAGTTGAAGTTTTGCAGAAAGTTTTAACAAGTCACGCCTATTCACCCCCTCTAGGCGTCCATAGATCCTACAAGTGGTATCGGAGCTAGGATACTTCGTATACGCTTCACCGCGTGAAGTATGGACATACCGGGAGGGTTCAAGAAAGGAGGGAAGTCCGGTCGTCATACAAATGACAATGGAAACAAAGCAAAGAGTGACATTTCCTTGAGTACGCCCACCGAGCACACTCAAAGGGAGATGCAACCGATCCCGATCGGCGAAGAGCTGCAAGGCAAGCAAGAAGAACCGCAAGAAGAGAAGAGCGGGAAAGAAAGAAGCTTGAAGAGCAAGCTAGCATCAAGCTTCAGTGGAAAGAGCAAAGAAAGGCCACTCGAGAAGCTAGAGCTGCTAGGAGAGCAGCGAGAGAAAAGAAGAAGAAAGAGGAAGAGGCATTGTCAAGTGAGCTATCAAGTAGCTCCGATGATGGTGATGACGATGTCTCATACTCCACCAAGAACAAGAAAAATGAGAAGAAGAAGGAAGAGAGCAGCAGCAACAACAACAAATTTGCAGCCATATCCTTGAACTATAATTCTCTTTTCTCTAACCGTGACAATAAGTCATTCATCAATGTTCAGCGGGGAAGTTGCCTCACTTTGATGGGACAAACTATGCCAAGTGGAAACATTTGATGAGTGCCTATCTTAATAGGATTCACCCGGTCTTTGGGATATTGTGTGCGTGGATATGAGCCTCCCGGTGAACCCCAAGTCGCCCACAAATGAAGAGATGATAGCAGCCCACCTTAATGGTCAAGCTACAAGCATCCTCCTAAGTGCTCTAGATGGAAATGAGTACAATAGGGTGATGAATGTGAATGTGGCAAAGAAGATTTAGGACACTTTGATTCTTGCACATGAAGGTGTCGACAAAGTGAGAAAAGCCAAGATTGACTTATTGAAGGCCAAGCTCAACCGATTTGTGATAGTTGAGGGAGAAGGGGCCCAAGAGATGTTTGATAGATTGATGGCCTTGGTTGGGAAGATTAGAGAATATGGAGATGAGGAGCTAGATGATCACAAGGTGGTGAAAGTGATGTTAGAAGCCTATGCACCAAAAAATGAAACCGTGGTCACCTTGATTAGAGACAAGAAGAAATTCGAGCATTTCACTCCAAATGATGTGCTTGGAAGATTGCTTACCTTTGACATGCAAAGAGAGGAAGCAAATGAGAGGAAAAAGCTTGGAGAGTTGCAAGTCAAGCTTGATGGAATGAAAATCAAAGAAGTTGCTCTCAAGGCAAGCAAAAGCAAGCAAATCAAGCACATCACACAAGACCAAGAGCAGCAAGCAAGCATCCACTAGTCAATCCAAGGAAATGAAGAAGATGCAAGAAAATATTGACAACACATCATCCTCAAGTGAAGATGAAGATGATGGGGCTGATTTTTAAGAAGATTGATGACATGGCCTTATTCATGAAGAAGTATGGCAAAGGGATGAAAGCAAATGGCTTCAAAATGGTGCCAAGGAAGTTTCCCAACAAGAAGAAGAGAACATGCTTCAATTGTGGAAGCACCTAGCATTTCATTGCCGATTGTCCACATGAGAAGAAGGGCAACAACTACAAGAAAGACAATGGCAAAGAAAAGAAGCAAGATTACAAAAGAAAGGGAAGGTCTATGGGGAGAAGCTCACATCGGCCATGAGTGGGACTCAACCAAGGAGTCAAGTGAAGAGGAAGTGAACATTGCCACTCTTGCTATGCAAGAGACATCCTCAACACCAAAGCTTATCTATTCTACCCTGGTAGACTCGAATAGAACTTTACTTCAAGTATTTGTGCATCTTCAGTTTTTGCGGGTTGTGCATGCGGCGTGCGCTTTGTTACCAAAGCAAAGGTGCCGCGCAACATTCTTACTTCTGTTCAAGTTGAAGTTTTACAGAAAGTTTTAACAGGTCACGCCTATTCACCCCCTCTAGGCGTCCATAGATCCTACAAATAGGAGCCTCGATAAAACTCTTTCGAATTTCCGACCTTGTAGCTCTCACGATCCTTCAAAGCGAAGCAAGCAAAGCACAGTGTGATCACGACCTTGGATGCAAGGTGGATGCATTATGAATATACCTAGATACACAGCGGTTCAAGAGAGGACACACAAAACAAACAGCTGCGAACAGAGAGCTAATTGCAACCTAAAAAACGAATAAATTGCAACGACGCTGATTGCAAGGTCTGGACTGTCTACAGTCACTATTTGCAACCCAAAATGCAAGTGAATTGCAACACTACTAGAAGCTCGATTGCAACAGGTCTGGATAGTCGGGGGTCACGAGATGCAACTCTCTAGAAGGTACGACATGTCCGAGGTCTAATCGAGCGCCTACCAATTGCAACACAAAACGCAAAAAAGTGAATTGCAACACAAATAACAAACGGTTTGCGCGACTGGCTGATTGCAACACGAAAAGCAAACCAATTGCAACAACTCTTTGAACACCCTGCGAACATAGCGTAAAACTACCGCATCTAACTTCAGAATCGCGCAACAAACAAAATTGGTCCAAAACTCGATCAATCTCCATCTTAGGTCACAAAAATTTGAGCCAGATGATCTAGGAATGTAGGTGACCAAATCCCCTAAAGAAATTTGACACTTGACCGAGAGAAACGTGAGGAATTTCAGATCTCGTGGAAAAACGAGAAACTTGACATATGAACACAAAATTGGTCAAACCGTGGACACAAGAGGATTCAACCAAATTCCTTTGCTGAATCACTTAGGTTCTTGGTCGTGAACAAATTGCAGCTACAATAATCACTCAAAACGATCCACAAACGAAGAATCGAGCACTAGAAGAGGAGAGGAGAAAAAGCTGTGAAAATAGAACAACATGAACTCAAATCACAGCGCAAAATCACAGCACACATGTGAAGCGATCTGACCCCAAAAGCCCAGAGGGCACGCACTCACTTAGGGGAGCGCTTCCTACGAACACAGGCACAAAATAGTTGTCTGGACCTCTCCCACTCAGAACAAATACAGACTAGTAAACCCTAATGAAAATGGAAACTAGAGAGGCAAGTCTGGGGGAAGGGACTGCCTTGATATTTATAGCCCAAGTCCTAGTGACTGTGCTATTACTACTCTACCCCTATAGATACAATTGCGAAACCACTTAGCCGGGGGCATAATGGTCGGACTTGGATATCTTTCGATCCGACGGCCACCCGCGTCTCCTCATCGGCGCAGCCTTGCTCCACGCAATGTCCCAGATGCCGCCACGTGTCGTCCTTCCGCCCACCGGAACGCCCCGGTTTTGAGGCCCAAACCCGTAAACGCCCCGTGGTTTTGAGGCCCAAACCACGAAATCCGCGCCGATGGTTTTGAGGGCAAACCACCAAACCTCCTCTACACGTGTCATCGCCGTCTTTGTAACACCCTGATTTTAAGCATGTCATTAGCATCAGCATTTCATGAGCATAATCATCATTTAGTAATATGCATCCATGCACATGAAATGATAGATGTCATTTGTTTGCTTAAATGCATTGAATTTCTTTGGTTATGCTTTGCCTCGTCATTTCATGTATAAAATGTTTGCATAATTAGATGTTCAATCTTTATTTATTCTTAGTGATGATTAGAGAAGGTGTTAGAGCATATTTGATGTTGGTCATGCTTCCTAATTAGATTTTATAATGGTAGTTTGACTTGGTTTGACCTTGTTTGAATTAGAAAGTAATTTATCTTGTTTTATTCAAAAGTCCTAGCTAGAGATCTTGCATGTGTGTACACCCTTCATGACTTTTGTAGATAATTTCATGTAGAACAAAAGATGTCATAGGCCGGTTGCATGATTTTGAGTGGAGCATGTTCGAAAAAGACGAATTCTGCTTTTGAATTGAGTGCAAATTAGGGTTCCCTCGATCGTCGAAGCACTCGTGCTTACATTTGCTCGTAGTTTCAAATCCGAGCCAAACTAGACAAAACTTTGTATACGTGTTTTGTTCAGAATTTCGTGAGGAACGTTTTGTTCAATTAGAGTTTTTGCTGAATCTACACGGATCTTGATGCACAGATCAAAACAAAGCGTGATTAGGGTTTGCATTCGGGTCTTTAGTGACGCTTGTCCGTCTCCCATCTCTGTTGAATGGCCGGCCACCTTGTCCCCCACGCGCCCGACGCCGTGGCGGCGTGTCGCGCATCCTCTGCCTCCCCCGCCATGCCGTGCCGTCTTAGAAGGGAAGCGGTGTCCCTTGCACCGCACTTCACTTCCCTTCCCTTCTTCCCCACGCCAAAGCGGCGGATGGGCGAAGCGACCGCCGCCACGACCATTGCCGGCGCTGCCGCCATCCACCACCGTCACCACCTCGTCCCAGGCCACCCGAGCGAGTCCACGACCCCGCCGTCCCCTGCTCCAGTTCCTGGCTCGCTAGAAACAGCCCGAGGACCGAAGGTAGGCCAGCCGGGCGGATTTCCGGCTCGCCGGATTTTCCGGCCGCCGCCGCCGCCGTCGGCGGGCTCGCCCTAGCGTCTTTCTTTTTCGTTTTCTTGCACCGAGTTAGTGTTTCGAGGCCCGCCTTGGCGTGTAGCACCTTTTGGCGGGAGGAATCGAGCCAAGGCGTCGCCGTTGAGCCGGACCCGCGGCGACCACGCCGCCATCAGTCTGCCACGCGGCGTGGCGGCCGTGGCCCGACCTCCCTCTGACCGCCCTCGCGCCGTCTTTCGCGTGCATCGAGTTGCCTTGATGTGCTGGTGCTCAAACACCTGGTCGAGCCACTCGAGGCCTGCCTCGCCGCGGAACGCCACCGCGCACCGCCGTGTCCCCGCCCGGCCGTCGGGCTGCGGCCGTCGTCGAGCACGTTCGATCGCCCGTTTTTTCGGCGGTAGCGATGCGGTCGCCCTCGATGCCGGGAAGCCCATGCGCGACGCTAAGCGTGGCCAGCCATCACCGGAAGCGGCAAGTCGCGCCGACCACGCCGCCGCCGCCATGCGCCGCCGCCGCCATGCCATGACCGTTTTAGCTTCGCACCAAGGCCACCATCGAGTAGATCTCGTTGAGTAGGTTCGATTCATGTAGTTGGTTCGCCGGAAAACCCCACCGCCCGGCGAGATCCGTCGGGCAAGCGCCGCTCCCTGTCTCGGGTCAGCGACCCGTGGGGCCCCAGCGTCGGCCGTTTTATTTATTCCGTTATTCAATTTCCGGCTGCATGTTTAACTTAGAAAATTCATAACTTGCTCGTTTTAGCTCGGTTTTGAGTGAAACAAATTTTGCTGTGATCCTTGTCAGTAGATCTATAGTAGAAAATTATGAGATTAGGTTTTCTGGTAGTTTTTATATTTATCTAGATTTATTGCTTTAATTGCCATGTAAATAGGAAAATGCATATCTAATTCTTGGTGCATGATAAAATAGTGGTTGCCTGTATGAAATGTTCATGTTTTTGCATGTAGAGTGCAGGAAAAATAACTTGCATGTTATGTTCTGTGGTGGAAATGTGATTTTTGATTTATGTTTTATTTACCATGCTTTCTTAGGAAATTCATAGAAAAATAATTACTAGGGTTTTTGCCATGATAATTTTTGTACATGCATGTGTCACTGTTATGTAGCCTTTCATGTTCATGGTTAGGCAGTTTCAAGCATTTCATAGTACAAAGTATTTTCATGCTAGTTTTAGTGCTACCTTGCCATTTTTGTGTAGGACAGTATATGCATGTTCTTGCTATGAAATTTTTATGGTAGGCATGTTAGACCAGTAGGATGCCCCTGTAATTTTCGTAGAATTTGATAAGGTGGTTGCATATTTATCATATTTATGTTGCATAGAAAATGCACTAGAAATACATGTTTATAGTAGGGTAAGGTGTATTGGTAATTTTATTGTATGTTCTTAGCCTGAATAGGATCTATTGGTAAACTTGGTTTGATAAGCTTGGCAGTTTGGCAGATTTTTATTCCTAGCATTTTATGATTTATAGTGTGCATGTGTAGCGTTGGATAGGAAATGTCATTTCATGTACTTTAATTCATCTTTTGGCCTGACCAGTAGGTTTATTTGGTAGATTATAACTTGTTTTGCTTGCTGGTCAAAATTTGTAAGAGTTGCATGCTTGGTTAGAGAGTTATAGGAGTTTCATGATGCTTGTTACCCTGAAAACAGAGTCTCTGTTTTGCTGTTTTTCGAGGCTGTAGATGATAGAATCAGGTTGGGACTGTATGGAATGTTTTGTAGATAATTTCGTTAGCTTTCCAACGAGTGTTCGTTTGCTGCATTTGGAGTTATAGAACTCCCTGTGTGACTGTTTTTAGTAACAGCATATCTTGCTGCCCTGTTTTTAGATTAGTGCTAGTATGAATGCATGATGTAGGTTAGTATGGTTGTTTTATGTATTTCTAATTTTGCTTCTACGGAAGAGAGATATGCACTTATTAGTATCATACATTATAATGCATTCATCCATCATTCTATTTCATTTATATACAAGTTTATTGCTATGCATTCGTATTGCTTACTCTTGCATGTGCATGCATCATATCAGGATCGGGGAGTTAGTTCGGGAGGAGATCAAGGAGCGGGAGGTCAACCTTCATCGCCCCGGAGTGCAGCCAAAAAGACCCCCACAGGAGAAGGAGGACCCCGACTCAAGCTTTCGAGTGCCGACGACTTCTTCTTCCTGCTACTTTTCTGAGGCAAGCCCCGGTGCATGCTGAACTTACCTATGCTTTCTAAATTAACTTATTGAGTCCTTTTAATGAATGCTGCATTAAGTATAGGAAGTGGTTGAAACCGTTGCTGCACAGATATCCTTGCTGAAGTTGCCCTATCCTATTAGCAGAGTCTAGGTTAAAATGCTCAGTTATGATGATTGCAGTAGACAGTGATTTCCGGTCACTGAGAGGATGTTTGTAGTTAGTCACATGGGTGACTAACAAGCCGCTTCTTGAGAACGACTAATAAAACATGTTAAGGTTGGATGGATATTGTGGTCTTTCCATCGACCGATTAAGGACTGGTACTTGTCGGAATGTGGTCGGAAGTTGAACGTACTGTTCATATAGTAGGCTCCGCCGGTCGTGAGCCACGAAGCTCGTGAGAATGCTAGGGGCCGGTACTTGTACGCTTAACGTCCCTCCTTGGCGTGGTCGGTTGGGTTGGATCGGGCGCAAGAAGATGCGCACGAGGGGTGTTGACGGTAGAAATACCCTGTTTTTACATAGTCAAACCGTCAACAAAGTACTTCTTTTGGAAGCTAACATACATATAAACAATGATTTCTTATGCAAATAACCTAGTTCCACATGTAGATGTCATTCTTTGTATACGGATGTGAAACTAGTGGAACTCGGGTGAAATGACACATTTGGTCACCATCCGGTCCAACACCCCAAGTATGGCCATTGGACAATTTGACACCACCATCATGATCTCCATGTCCTATGAAGCTTCCACACAAAATTTGAAGTCATTTGGCCACAAGACCTACATCGGCCGATGCATGACCATTTCATCCCGAGACATCGACATGTGGGGACACCTTCTAGAAGAGTTGGAGAAGGCCAAGGCCCAATGGACCAAAGCATCGGCCGACCATGACTTTTGGCCCAAACTCTTCCAATGCGACCGCCACATCACTAATCCGTGGGGAACAAGAGAAGGCACCGATTGGTCCGTCAATACGTCCCATGGATCGTGTTGGTACAAAATGAACGTCACGGCAAGTTCCGGACTCAAGACACGGCCCGGCCGGTGGGGCCAATGTTCCCAAAGCACGGGGGTGGCCCACAGGTCATGGACCATGGTCGGCCGACCATGGCCCATTTGGCCAAGGACGTCCTCCCACGCCCATCACATTGTCCACATGCTGAAATTACCTCACACGTTGAAGGGTCGAGATGGGGACTAGAGGGGGTGAATAGTCCCTATTAAAAACTAATCGTTTGGCTAACCCGAAACAAATGCGGAATTAAACTTATCGGTCTAGCCAAGACTTCACCCCTCTAACTAAGACTCTAAATCACCTCACAAAAGATCCTACACAAGAAAGGTGAGGTGACAAGCCTAGCTTGAGCTCCTAATCAATTCTAATGCAAGGTCACACAAACCTAAGCACTAGTACTTCAAGCACGGGTGAGCTCCTACACAATTCTAGTAAGCGCAAGCACAAAGCCCCTAAGCTCACTAGATGCACAATGGACAAGGCAACACACGCCCTAACCCAAAGGCTCAAATTACCTAGCTACACAAGCTAAGCAAAGTAACTAAACAAGCTACACAAGCTAGATAGTTACAACTACTCTACTCAAGCACAAGCACAATATATATGAAAGTAATAACAAGGCTTGAGATGAAGAGATTGCAAACCACCGCGATGTGTGGACACAAGATGACACCGGTGATTTTTATCGAGGTCTCGGGAAGCTTGCCACCTTCCCCTACTCCTCGTTGTGTCGACCAACACTTTAGTGGTTCCACGTTTTTGGCGAATCACCCGGTGATGATTCTCAAGCTTAATGGCGGTGCCAAATCCCACGGTTGGGAGCTCGATCGAGACACTCACCAATGTGAGTTCTCTAGCCAATCCCTCAACAGGGTACCATGTGAACCCACACACAAGTGTGGTAGCTCAATGACACGCTCCACTAGAGTTGCTCTTGAGAGCACCGCACAAGCTTCCTTGCGTGCTTCACGAAGCCTCTTGCCACCGAGCCGTCTAGGAGGTGGCAACCTCCAAGTAACAAGCCCCCACGGCTTGCAACACGATCACCTAGTGCCACGAATGCGATCTCTCAACGCCAACGCACTAGAACACGATCTCTCACTCAATCGGATGAAGCGATATCAAGCATATGTGAGTGGGAGGGCTCTTGAGCACTCTCAAGCATGGACACAAAGTCCCCAAGGTGCTAAGCACCGGCCAAGGCCGAACACACCATCTATTTATAGCCCCCAAGCCAAATAGAGCCGTTGGTGCTTCAAACCACGGTTTTCATGGACCGGGCCGGGACGGACGCACCGGGTCGGTCGCGTCGGTGGAGAAGGCTAAGGCCGGTCAAGCGACAACCGGCCAACCCCAAGACCCGGCGGCTACCGGCGTCGGTGCATGCTTCGGTCGGCACCGGATCGCGTCCGTCGCGGCGTCTTTGCGCCGGTCAAACTGCAGGGCTTCCAACCGGCCGGGGCGTCCGTCGGTCGCGTCCGGTCGCTGCACCGAGCGTCGGTCGGCGTCCGGCCGGCGATTTCATAAAACTCCACGAAACACCGACGCTTCTCTTCGACATGCTACCCATCAAGTATACCAAACTTGAGCACGAGGAATAGCATGTTTTTACCACCACGATGCATCCGCGCAATAGAAAATATGCATCTCATTTTCTCGAAGCGCCGAATCCATCGCAAGCTCGGCGGGAGGATGAGCGGTTCCCAAACCCAACTCAACCTCGCAATCACCGCCGCCTTTGCAAATGTGCCAACACCACCAAGTGTACATCACCATGTGCAAGTGTGTTAGCATTTTCACAATCATTTGAAGGCGGGTTAGCTCTTGTCACGCCACTCGATCCTAACACATCAAAGTTAGATCGCTCAAGTGGCACTAGATGACCGATATGCAAACCGGTTTGCCCCTCTTAATAGTACGGCCATCTATCCTAAACCCGGTCATAAACTTCTCTAAGCTCCTCATGGCCGCGAAATGAAATGCCCTATAGGTTATACCTTTGCCTTGCGCATTTCCATTCCGCTCCATCTTCTAAGTGCCGATGCAACACATGCACCAACACGATCAAGAATGATATGATCCACTCCATATCATCACATGACCTTCTTGGTCCATCGATCTCGACCTCACTTGCTCTTCACCGCTATTGCGTCGGTCCATCGGCGCCAAGTCCGATGACTTGCCCTTCACACTTGCAACGGTCCTTCAAGCCAAGTCTTTGTCTTGATCTTCACCACCTTGGTCACATGACTCCATGTCATGTTTCATATGCAATAAGCTCCTTCATTGCATCATCACATGTGTGAACTAATTCCCCGTGTATTATCTCAATGACACATATTAGTTCACCTAGTGTTGACACTCAATTACCAAAAACCACAAGGGACCTTTCACACGTTGATCTTAAGGCGGTTGCATGGCGGTTTGATCCAACGGAGGGCAATAGAGGTCACGCGGATCGATGACATGGTATTTGGAGTAGCCCCTACTCCACCTTGGGCTATAAATACCCCCTTACCCCCTCACTTCCAAGGCATGACCACAAGGAGAACTCCACTCCAATGTAGTAGGCGAAGCCCCGCTCCTTTAGTGTAGTAGTAGAGTGAGAGAGGGAAGTCTTACGGAGGAAGCCCCGTCGTCGGGGAATCTCCTCCCGAGGTGTACCTCTGCGGGTGTACTTCTTCTAGTGAGTAATACATCCGAAGTTCTTTTATACTTTGCATATCTGGTTTAGTATAGTAGCTATTCACTCGTTCTTCATTGGTACATTGCTTTGCTTTTTAGTAGAGTGTTCTAGCCTAGCTAAGTATACGGGGTTAGAATAGTAAGAGTTAGCGTAGACGTGGTGTCTAGGCTATACCTTACCGTGTATATGCCGCTTGCTACACGGATGGATTGTGATAGCCAAGAAGGTAGTGACAGCCCTTTACGGTCTCTGTATAGATCACCACGTGTTTAGGCAAGTTCTTAAAAGGTAAGGCTCGATAAAATAGTAGTTTGGTAGTGGTGACTTTATTCACCGGATTATCACCTACGCCTCCAAGTGTCCGAGGGCCGATAAAGCCACGTTTAGCTACCTAGCCTATCCGGATATCATAGCTATAGAAAACCTCTCAACTCAACTACCAAATACACACCTTGTGTCATCATAGGACGAGTCTTGATTCTTTGTTAGTTCACTTCACGTTCCTCGTGGAAATCGATACCGGAATACTCACGGTGAAAAGCTACACCGACAAAACCGTGCGCTTGCGGTTTACCGTTGCCATACTTAGGTGTATCAGTCCTTTAGTGGTAACACTAAAGAATTGTCAACAAGCTTTTCCGGCGCCGTTCTTAGGGAACGGTAGTCGTCTTAACATTGAATTGGGTCGTCCGAAAGTTATCTTTTTATTTTTACCTTTCTTTTCTTTTTCCTTTTCCACAATGAACCAAACACCCATATCCCATTTTCGCCGCTCCAAAGGGCGCTTGTTTGGAGCCTCCACCATCATCACAACTCATCCATACATCTAGCTATGAGCTTCGCCCGGGCTTCATAGCCATGGTTCAGAGGGAAAAACCTTTCTCAGGGGACAAAGATGAGAACCCCTATGCTCATTTGCGTGAGTTTGAGCAATTGTGTTCATGTCTTCACATTGAGGGCATGACACGAGATACCCTTCGTTGGAAGCTCTTTCCGTTCTCTTTAACGGGAAAAGCTAAACAATGGTATGCTCGCTATGTAGAGAGTATAGGAGGAGAATGGGAAAAGCTTCAAACCAAATTTTGTCTTACCTTCTTCCCTATCTCCCGTGTTGTCCATCTTGAATAGAGGTCCTATCCTTTAAACAGAAGGAAAAGGAATATCCGGGCATAGCCTTGGGCCCGTATCACCGATTCAACATCATATGGCCCCGACCTTGGTATTTCTAAACCGGCATTATTGCAACATTTCTATTGCGGCCTTACCAAGGAATCAGCCCAAAACCTTGACATAGCTTCGGGGAGCTTTCTTGCGTCTCCCCTGTTAGTGAAGGGAAGAAAGTTCTCTCTAGAATCTTTGAGAACACCCCTTACACTAACATCTACGATGAAGCTTTAGAGGAAAACCCAATCCCCAAGCAAAAGGAGATCTCAATGGCACAAACACCACCATTCCTATCCAAAAGTCCCGCCATCAATCCCGAACCACAAATACCCCGGATTACGAAGGAAGAAGAAATTCAACCTTCGAAACATCCTTACAAATTCGAAG
Organism: Hyparrhenia diplandra; assembly: GCA_015847255.1. Lineage (NCBI taxonomy): Eukaryota > Viridiplantae > Streptophyta > Magnoliopsida > Poales > Poaceae > Hyparrhenia > Hyparrhenia diplandra. The sequence goes on from JADLZK010012149.1 coordinate 266,081, forward strand.
AGGATCTATTTCCCTGATTTTTTTGATTATGGGAACACCTTGAATCACCATTTCCAAAAGGGACCTTCAAAGAGACACCATTCTAAATCCCTAAATGAAGGATCTCGTCAAAAGCATCCCAAATCATCATCATCTTACCTCTCAAAACCTCAAGTGGGGCATAAGTTTTTTTGAAGAAATGTCGAGTGAGCCCATAGAAGGAGAATCAAAACATCAAGAAGAATCTAGCCTCTTCCCTTCTATGCCCACAACCGATATATTCTCAAGACCCAATTCTAAACCAATCTATCGCCCTGAGCACCCCCATTGTACTTTCCCTTATGAGTCTTATGATCGCCTGATCAATGACTCTAGGAATGCAAAGGATGAGCTCAAGTCAATCTCTTCTATCCCCGTGACTCATCCAAGTCTACGGGAGGACTCGGATAGTCATGAAGAAGAAATTGCTCATCCTCTTATAAAGCTCGGTCCGAGAGACCCCTCCAAGAGAAGTCTTGGACAGTGAGATGACCATGGAATGTCATAGGCATGGAAATGACAGTAACCAAAGTATTTACCTATGGAAATTCATGAGACATCAACTTTAGAGCTTGAAAACAAAGAAATCAAGGATGATCATGGAAGCTATTTTCTACCCTTCTTTCAAAATTCATGCTTCTTTGATAAATATTCCAAATATATCCTCCACTTTACCACCACCAACCATAAGGGCTACAACCCACTATTGTTCCTTGTCCATAAAATATTTGAAATCATGGTTGTAGATGCTTATGTTTATCATAAGCATTCCAAATCTCATAGTAGTTTGGCGTGACGTAAAGATTGGTGTTGGAGGGGAAACGCTATCACCAATATGAGATTTTTAGAGGTTTCCCAAAGACAAGCTTATGTCTTAAAACAAGCACTTCCTAAAGACAACTCGAGATTTCATCACACTAATAAAAGTTGTCAAATGACTCTGTAAAGAAATCTTTGAGACATAATTGTGAAAGTTTCCTTGGGTATTTTTGTCACTAACCCTTTCAGGTTTACACAAAAATAATGAAGGATAGAACTACAAGGTAAATCAATCTAAACACCGGCAAAGCATGTTCGATGGAGGACTCCATCACCTACACTTGGTATTGCTTCGCATCAAACGCTACAAAATCCAAGTGTGGGGGATGGAAGTCTCTAAAGAACTCATGACATGCTTCATGTGTTGTTTAGTTGTTTCTACTTTGCTTTTGCATAATGTCTTGCTCACTTTGCTTAGTCATAAAAAAAATGTATCATTAGTTCACCATTAATGTCTCATCTTAATTATGCAAATGAATCTTGTTAGACCTTTTCTCTGTTTCTAAACATGTTTGGTTTGAGAGTAATGTATACAAGGCTCTCATAGGTTATTTAAATTAAGCATGGTGCTTAGGTTAAATGCCCTTCCTTAATCAAACAAGACATGGTGTCAAGTTTGATTATTTGAACCAAAAGATGTTTTGCATAGAATTAGGATGCAAAATTTGATTCATGTTCTTAGCGTAAGTTTCGAGAATGTTTGGTGAACAATAAATGATTGATACTCCAACAAGGGAAAGTTGATCTCTACTAAATACTAAAACCTATATTTGTAGCATGGAATATCACCCTTAGCTAGATAACACCATTACCCCAACTTTGCTTCCTTTGGGTATGTGTTGTCCGCTAATCTCTTTTAGGAAAGAATATGGACACGCCATGGCAAGATGATTAAAGGGTTTAACTCCAAAGACAAGACGATCCTCACATCCAACCCAAGACCCAAGCTATTAGGACATTGAAGATGCTAGAACATCAAGATGGCCATCCCTCATCATCAACAAGTATGATGACAACTTCTTTGAGGTAAGTGGCTAGCAAATTAATTTCTTGTTCATATGCATAGCCAAAAAAAGATGACATGACAAAGTACCCTTTCAATAATGATTTAACTAAACTGAAACCACATGTCCTATTTTTGTGGTTTGCATATGAAATTTGACTAGCTCTTCTAGATCTACATAGTTGAAGTATCTACCATGCAAAATTTGAGCATGTTTGGCCATCAAAGGTGCATCGGCCGATGCACTAAAAGTGGCCAATAGGGCCCAACTTTGGTGAATATGTAGAGGAGAGCGTAGAGATGAGTGTGACGGAGTCTGTTTTCCCAAATCCAAAAATATGAGGGTCGGCCGACCTAGGAAGTGAGCCTTCGAGCTCACGGACACTTGAGGCATTTTTGGGAGAGTTCAAGGATGACATCCCACTAAGCGGTTCAGACCCGTTGGGTCGAACCCACATCGGCCGACTCATCCATTCTAGTCATTTGGCTCGGGCGGGCGAGTGAGATGAGTATAGGAAGTCATAGTGATCATGCTTAGACCATTAGGATGGGTCGGGGACACAACTTGGCACATCGGCCGACCCCCTACTAGAGCCTTTTGGCTCGAGGGCGGTGAGGTATGTTCTAGACACACTATAGAACACGTCTACACCATTGGTTTCGACCGTGTTTTGGTGCATGAGCCAACCTGTGCACTTCACACCAAATTGGTCACCTAATGTTCGAGAGGCCTCCCTATCATTGATGGAGGAGCGCCCGAGCTCGAGTCAAAGCGGGAGTCGTTGGCACACCTCTCTCCTTAAGCCTTTCTACCCTCACTTCTCTCTTCACCATCGCCCATACCCACCACCACATTTGGCGCCCATCAATGATCGGGTAAGGAACCCAAGGGTCCATCCATAAACCCATAGCGCCCAACATACATCAAAATGACATCATGATCATGGACATCATTGATGTGACTCCACTAGCCATAACCCCCCTACTAGAGACCAACCTAGGCATCAGGATGTGACGGTTGACGTGACCTTAGGTTGGCCAATGCAGTCCACGATGCCAAAACACACATGTGGCATGCCTTGAGCCCGGTCTCCACATAGGGAGGTGCCTGAGTTACGTCCATCGTATGAAATCTCTAAAAAAAATGAACATTTGAGTTCTGCTAGTGTTTTTCCACTAGCAGAACACCTGCACTTGATGTTTTCTTTGCTGATGTGTCTCAGGCCGTGCAAAAGCCAGTGTGGGGGTGATCGGCCAACCACCCAACAGAAGGATATCAACGTTTGGACCCTGCCACGTTGATCACCTTCGCATCAAGAACACACTGTGAAAATTTGAGCCTGAATGGCCATAAGAGGCACATCGGCCGACCACCTAACAGAAGGATCACAATGTTTGGACCCTGCCACGTTGATCACCTTCGCATCAAGAACACACTTTGTGAAAATTTGAGCCCGAACGGCCACAAAAGGTTGGTCGGCCGACCAATCAATTTTCAAGAATTGAAAACCGCCCGGTGCGGGATTGATCTATCGAGATGAGAGGAAGAGCACCACGGTGGCCGATTTGTCGATAGCTCCAAAAGTGGCATTGGCCGATGCCACCATGGACCCCTGGGCCCCCTGTCCGACATCCGGACACTTCCCCACTTTGGTTTGCAATTCTCATCCCCTCATTTTTCTATTCATTTTAGATTATATCTATTCGTTTTATCCCTTTTTTTTTTTTTTAATTTATAATTATAAAACTAGAAGAAGCACCTGAAAATAAAACTTTGAAGAAGTAACATTTTCATGACATCTTGAAGATAAAATCTGTCATAAAGTTTATTTCTTGTGCAAACTTATGTTTGTTGGAAAAATACATTATTAGGGGAAAAGTCATATTGACTAAGATGTTGTGACTTGTGATATAGTTCGAGCTTATGCATCAACCTCTTTTACTCAAGGTACTTGGAGATTTGTCTTGATAAAAACATAAAACCATAGTGTCACACACTCCTCAATGATGAAAATACCAACCAAAGCCATATGCATTACTCATACATGTTCAGCGCCCCATATACGCTACTTGCGGTTGTATTGAGTTTTGGCAAATCTAGTGACCCTTGTTGAGGATTATATCATGCTCCCAAGATCAAGATCACGTACACTCCACATCTATATGCTACTTCTACACTAGAAGTACGCACTACATCCCTTTTCCCAGTTCCACCATCAAAATGCTCTATGCTTTAAGTTGTGATCTCTCTAGATATATAGATGGTGAAAAGAGACATTAGCTATGCAAAAAAAAAAAAAAAAAAAAGAGAGAGGAAATAATGGACACAAGTCCGAGGGTGAGTAGAACCCACCTCTCAAAAAAAAAAAAAAAAAAAAAAAAAAGTTGGACACATGAAGGTCCAAGTATGTATATTTATGATAGCCATGTCTCAATAATAATAATAAGGTAGAGAGAGAGATCACATCTAATGAAGGAGCAAAACAAAGTTATCCATATTTTCCACACACATGCACATTCTTGATCTAAGGGCATGATACTTTTCTCTTAGGATCCTAGTTTTGACTTTACAATATATGCAATGCAAGTATGCAATCATGTTTATCCCTACCTCGACTCCACATAGACCTTTGTAGTAGGATGAAAAAAAAAGGCACTTTCATGTTATGCCGTGGTGAGGATCTATACACTATTGAGTGACTTGAGAGTACCCAATCGAGGAGTATAAGTGATCTATGTGATTTTCTTTTTTTAACTTATATATATAAAAAAAAACTCCAAGAACTAAGATGTGAATGCGGAAGATGACTTGCTTTGAACTATTCCATTTCCCAACTTCTCAAGGATTTATGATAGACACAACCACATATCCCACTCACATAGGAAATGCTTAGAAATAATCTTATGGTAGTTCAATATCTCATAAGTGTTATGTCCATGTTTACTTCAACCTCCCTCCTTTGCTTGAGGACAAGCAAAGATGTAAGTGTGGGGGATCTTGTTGACGGTAGAAATACCCTGTTTTTACATAGTCAAACCGTCAACAAAGTACTCCTTTTAGAAGCTAACATACATATAAACAATGATTTCTTATGCAAATAACCTAGTTCCACATGTAGATGTCATTCTTTGTATACGAGATGTGAAACTAGTGGAACTACATTTGAAATGACACATTTGGTCACCATCCGGTCAACACCCCAAGTATGGCCATTGGACAATTTGACACCACCATCATGATCTCCATGTCCTATGAAGCTTCCACACAAAATTTGAAGTCATTTGGCCACAAGACCTACATCGGCCGATGCATGACCATTTCATCCGAGACATCGACATGTGGGGACACCTTCTAGAAGAGTTGGAGAAGGCCAAGGCCCAATGGACCAGCATCGGCCGACCATGATACTTTGGCCCAAACTCTTCCAATGCGACTGCCACATCACTAATCCGTGGGGAACAAGAGAAGGCACCGATTGGTCCGTCAATACGTCCCATGGATCGTGTTGGTACAAAATGAGCGTCACGGCAAGTTCGGACTCAAGACACGTAAACCCGGCGGTGGGGCCAATGTTCCCAAAGCACCGGGGGTGGCCCACAAGGTCATGGACCATGGTCGGCCGACCATGGCCCATTTGGCCAAGGACGTCCTCCCACGCCCATCACATTGTCCACATGCTGAAATTACCTCACACGTTGATCTTAAGGCGGTTGCATGGCGGTTTGATCCAACGGAGGGCAATAGAGGTCACGCGGATCGATGACATGGCGCTGGAGTAGCCCCTACTCCACCTTGGGCTATAAATACCCCCTTACCCCCTCACTTCCAAGGCATGACCACAAGGAGAACTCCACTCCAATGTAGTAGGCGAAGCCCTGCTCCTTTAGTGTAGTAGTAGAGTGAGAGAGGGAAGTCTTCGGAGGAAGCCCGGGTGCCCTGGGGAATCTCCTCCGAGGTGTACCTCTGCGGGTGTACTTCTTCTAGTGAGTAATACATCGAGTTCTTTTATACTTTGCATATCTGGTTTAGTATAGTAGCTATTCACTCGTTCTTCATTGGTACATTGCTTTGCTTTAGTAGAGTGTTCTAGCCTAGCTAAGTACGAGGGGTTAGAATAGTAAGAGTTAGCGTAGGCGTGGTGTCTAGGCTATACCTTACCAAGTGTATGCCGCTTCTTTGCATGGATGGATTGTGATATTAGCCAGTAAGGTAGTGACAGCCCTTACGGTCTCGTATAGATCACCACGTGTTTAGGCAAGTTCTTAAAAGGTAAGGCTCCGGTAAAAATAGTAGTTTGGTAGTGGTGACTTTATTCACCAGATTATCACCTACTACCTCCAAGTGTCCGAGGGCTGATAAAGCCACGTTTAGCTACCTAGCCTATCCAGATATCATAGCTATAGAAAACCTCTCAACTCAACTACCAAATACACACCTTGTGTCATCATAGGGCGAGTCTTGATTCTTTGTTAGTTCACTTCACGTTCCTCGTGGAAATCGATACCGGAATACTCCCGGTGAAAAGCTACACCGACGGCCGTGCGCTTTGCGGTTTACCGTTGCCATACTTAGGTGTATCAGTCCTTTAGTGGTAACACTAAAGAATTGTCAACAAGGGGTCGTCCTCGTTGCCTGCTCACTTGGTGGCTCGAGAGGAGGGGGTTGCCGACAGGTCCGAGACTTTACGTCCCCTAACGTCTTAGGAGTGATCAGGTCCTACCCTTGTACTAGTAGGCCCTGGTTTATGACGAGGTATTCGCCATTTGGTTTGTAAATCGATTCGAATCGCCATCTCTCTGGTCGGTGAGAACCCGGGTTGCGTCAGGGCAATTGTAGTCTTAATATCACAATAATGGTTATCCTTATTCATCTTTGCCGATGTTAAAATGTTGATCCGATTACTTATATTTATTATTTATATATCGCTGAGCATACGTTTTAATCTTGACTATACAGGACTTATGGTTATGTATAAATAATTAACCTTTTAACTTGGAAGAACCGAACAGTATGTGTAGGCGCACTAATCAACCTTATTTTCTGAAATTAAATGTGAGTCGGCCCGGCTCAGATAAAGCCAAGCATAATCCTTGGAGTCTTTTTCCTTATTTTTCGGTTTTTAAGGCGGGTAAGTCTTGCGGAGTACAATTGAGTACTCACGGGTTAATTCCGATGTTGCGGTGATCCGTCTAGCATGAGTTGATCCGGTTATGATGTGTTGTGCATGAAGAATAATGCCTAGGGCATGGCGGTCTCCATACTTCCCGTCTCTTGCTATTACAGGGGTGACATCTTATCGGCACTATCTTATTTTATTTCCGTTGTACAACTATTTTGCTTTCGAAAGTTATTGCTTCCGCACTCTGAATTATTTTGGAATAAAATGTGTACATCGTACTCTGATTAATATATATTGAATTTGGTTTAAGATACCTGCGGATTGTAACTACTGAGCTCAACGATCCTGTTGTATTGTTGATGAGTTTGAAATCACTCTGAGATTTCCGGAATACCGGGTTTATATGGACTTAAGTGTAGACTGCGATTGCTTCGGTAATTGATTTCTTATAAATTGGTCGGCTCTGTCACAGCTGGCATCAGAGCTTAGTTCAGTACTTAACAATCCGATCTGGTATTAAAATTAAAATGAACCACTAATCTTTTGTGAAAATTTTGCGAAACAAAATCTTTTCAGTGGTGTGAGTAAAAGATTTGCAAAATTAATAGTGCCATAGTCATACCCTTATGCCCAATTAAGGACGGTCGGTGGCTTTACTAACTTGGGATGGGTTATGCATCATATTTTGTTGTTTGTGCTTGGTTGCCGTGCGGCCGGTGAGTGGGGGCTACTCACTTGAGTAGTCATGAATGGATCGAAATACCTCTACGCCCCAGGTAAATGATATTAAATGTCTCTACGCCCAAGGTAAGGTGTGAGCTGTGAGAGGATGATCGGACAACCGCCGATCTATGGGGAAAAATATAATGTTTTGAGAGCTCCGTGGTCGGGTAGTGCCCCTGTAGACTTGTGTATGGGTACACAGGTGTGCCGGGTGTAAAATGTGTTTTTCCGCATGGTATGCGATGCCGTTGGGTGGACCTGACGAAGCAGGTATATGCAATTTAAATTCATGCATTGCATAAATATACTGTGGGCTGAAATGAAACTGCAGGTACACTAACCACGCAAATCGTGTAGACCGACTAGATACGATTTATTTCCTTTTGAGAGAACGTAGATGTGCCACCATTTATAACGAGTAGTATCTTATCTTTCCCATTCTGTGAGGACGTAAGATACGCTCATGCATCATGTCATTCATGCATCCGCATCAATAACATGAGATAAAAGTATTTCTTTTCTTACCCTCATTTCTGTCTCTCCCCCTTAGTGAGTATTTGTCCCATTTGTTAGAACTGACCAATCTCGTTCTCAATCTCACACAATCTTCAAAATCTTGCTACATTTGGCTCCCGCATATCCGACACGCAGTAATACCTTTGGAGGCAAGTTGTTCGTATACACACGGTATTGTAGGTGGCTAAGCGGATCGGATAGAGACCTCAAACCATAGATGACCGCACCCTAGGCAAACCGGATCATCACTAGAATTAACCTTTCCATCCCTGCCCTACCTATTCGCTCAGTTTGGAGAAGTCGGAATATCACCGAATACGAGCTACCACCTAAAGAAGTTGCCAACAATGCTACAGGCCGTACCCTAAATAAGTTTGGATGTTGGAACACTTAAGGCTTTGCTTGAGACAGCTATTTCCTGTTGCATCAAGAATGGACCGTTGTTCGCCACTTGCCAACAGAAAGAAGAAGGAGAAGATGGAGGCATACAACCTCACCTTGCAGAAGTCAGAGAGGAAACTCAGTTTGGAGATGACAACAACAAGGACGTTAGAAATGCCCCATTGTCCCACCGAGTTTCGTTGCTGCCGTCCATCTCTTTTGATTACGCTAGATATTAGCTAGTGTGCCCTATCGTAGGAGATATGAGCTTATCACCAGTCGCCAGATACTTACTCCTACCCTTAGTATCCCTATTTTGGCAGGAGACTATCAACACTGAAGACCTTGAAGTAACCAGACTCTACAGATGTAAATTGAGCCTCTAAAGAATTTAACGGAAGAGTTCCAACTTGGTGAAGCAATGTGCGCAATTTCGATATTATGGTCATGGTGACTATATCGAACCTTGGATTACGCGTACATTGGATGGAGGAGTGATTTGCTACATAATCCGTATCAACCATGATTATTGCGATGATGGGTGTGATGCCATTGGATTTATGGTTTGTATTTGTTGAATGAATTTATTATCGCAATAAATTCTCGCGTAACTTTAAATTCAATGCATTTACACTATGTCAACATCATCGAGAATTATTATTGGTTGGATTATGCGGATGGTTCAAACACGCCTTTCAGTCTTTGGAGGGAGCAACCAACCGCCACCACCACCTCACATCCAACCGAGGGAACAGTTCTTTAATGAGTTTTACGGGTGAGTTGCGCAACATTTCGCGCAACAACGCTTGCATAGGGTGGAGGAAGAAACTGAAACAGTAATGCAAAAGATAGGCTCCGGTTATACAAGGAATTTAAGACCACTGATCCACCTAAGTTCACATAGTCGAAAGTGAACGAACGAAGCGGAAGAATGGATGGTTTCGAGTTGAGGAAAAAGTTGATTATTGAAATTGACCGAGGTGCGAAAGCTGAGTTTGCAGCTCATTTGCTTGAAGGACCTGCCGAATTTGGTGGAAAATCATCGTGCCACCTACCCGGCTAATACTTCTATTACGGGATATGTTCACGGCGACTTTTCCGTAAAGCCTATATTCATCCAAGTGTGATTGCTAAGAAGTTGGGTGAATTTATCAAGCTCAATCAAGATGACAAGACTATCACCAAATACCTTGAAGATTTCAATCGTTTGTCCCGATATGCACGGATATGGTGGACAAGAGAAGAAAAGAAAATAGCAAGCTTCGGAAGAGGGCTTAATCTCAAGATGCGAGAAGACCATTGGTGCCCCGTTCAGGAAGGACTTCAATGAGTTCGTCAATGACTGCTTATTGTAGGAGAAGAGCAACAATGCATATGCTGCTACTAAGAGCAAGAAGAGACCACTTGAGTCCAGTTCGAGGTCGAACAAGGTTTCGATTTTTAATCATCAGGCTACCACCAACCTCGATGCCCCACTTTGCAAGAGGAACCGCGAGTTTGAGAATCCTCGTTACAGGAACGCTTATGTTACACCTGCTACGAGGACAGATGGTATTGATAGTACTTCTTCTTGCAAAAAGTGCTATAATTGTGGGACGCCAGGACATTTTTCTCGGTTTTGCCCACAACCCAAGAGTAACCAACCCTACAGGCAGAAGATTGGACAAATTCACTCCACCAATATTGAAGAGAGTCCAGAAGGAGAGTCTGTAACCGCTGGTACTTGCCTAGTCAACAGTCACAAGGCTGTTGTATTGTTTGACTCTGGATCGTCTCATTCTTTTATGAGCGAAGCTTTTGCCCAAGAACACAATGAGCAGATGTTGGATTTGGGTTATGGTTATCGTATTAGCTCAGCAGGAGCTGATCAACTTACCAGGAGGGTTGTCAGAAATGTGCAATTAAAAGTTGGAGATTTAGAGATTGTCACCTCCCTGATAGTGTTGCCAGGGCTGAGTTTGGATGTCATTTTGGGAATGAATTGGATGAAGACATGGGGAGTAATTATAGACACCCTGACTAAGGTCATTCTTTTGAAAGATCCCCGTGATGGAAAGGAACATCAGATCATTCTTCCCCAAACACCCAATCTAAATCGTGTCTCAGCTGCTCTACAAGTTACTAGAATTTCAGATATACCAGTGGTATGTGAGTTTCCAGATGTTTTCCCCGAAGACTTACCAGGTTTACCACCAGATAGAGATGTAGAGTTTGCCATAGAGCTTTTGCTAGGAACAGCACCAATCTCCAGAAGACCATATAGAATGCCGCCCCATGAGTTGGCCGAATTGAAAGTTCAAATTCAGGAGTTGCTGGATAAAGGTTTGATCAGACCAAGTTCATCACCATGGGGATGTCCTGCTCTTTTTGTGAAGAAAAAGGACCAATCTTTGAGGATGTGTGTGGATTACCGACCCCTCAATGCGGTGACAGTCAAGAACAAGTACCCTTTGCCCCTCATTGATATCCTCTTTGATCAGTTGTCCAAAGCAAAGGTTTTCTCCAAGATTCATCTTCGTTCAGGCTATCATCAAATCAAGATTAGGCCACAAGATATTCCCAAGACAGCTTTTACTACAAAATATGGGTTGTATGAGTATCTTGTCATGTCTTTCGGCTTGACAAATGCTCCAGCTCATTTTATGTGCCTAATGAATTCGGTATTCATGCCCGAGTTAGACAAATTCGTGGTCGTGTTTATCGATGACATTTTGGTATACTCAGAAAATGAAGAAGACCATGCAGCGCATCTCAGAATTGTGTTAGCCAGGCTCAGAGAACACAAACTGTATGCTAAGTTTAGCAAATGTGAGTTTTGGCTAAAGAAGGTACAATTTCTTGGACATGTCTTATCCGAAGATGGAATTTCAGTGGATCCAAGCAAAGTTCAAGAAGTCATGGATTGGAAGGCGCCGACCTCTGTTACAGAGATTCGGAGTTTTCTTGGTTTAGTCGGGTACTATCGTCGATTTATACCCGACTTTTCTAAGATCGCCAAACCAATGACAAGGTTATTGCAGAAAGATGAGAAATTTGTGTGGACACCAGAGTGTGAGACAGCTTTTCGTACACTACAAGAGTTGTTAACAACCGCTCCAGTGCTTGCACAACCAGATATAGAGAAACCTTTTGACGTGTTTTGCGATGCATGTGATACAGGTCTCGGATGTGTACTCATGCAAGAAGGAAGAGTTATTGCCTATGCATCACGACAATTACGCAAACACGAAGTGAATTATCCAACTCATGATTTGGAGTTAGCATCCGTTGTCCATGCCCTGAAGATTTGGCGCCATTATCTGCTTAGAAATGTGTGCCATATTTACACGGATGATAAGAGTCTAAAGTATATCTTCACCCAAGATCAGCTGAATATGAGGCAGAGAAGATGGTTGGAGTTAATCAAGGATTACAATTTGGAGGTACATAACCATCCGGGCAAGGCGAATGTTGTTGCAGATGCCTTGAGTCGGAAGGCACATTGTACTATTGAGCAACCATTGCCAGAAGAAGATTTTAGTTTAATGCACCCCGCAGTTTTGCATAACATACAAGTGCAAAAATCTCTGGAGGCGAGGATAATTGAAGGGCAGAAAACAGACAAAGGTATCTCTTTCATCAAGAAGAAACTCGAGAAGGAATCAAGTGAACATTTTAGGATTGATGAGAATGATGTTCTATGGTATGACAATCGTTTAGTTGTACCCAAGGATAAGGAACTTAGAGACCAAATCTTGACAGAAGCCCATTCGTCTACCTTATCGAACCATCCAGGCAGCAACAAGATGTATAGAGATTTGAGATCACGCTTTTGGTGGACCAAGATGAGGAAAGAAATTGCAGCTCATGTAGCCAAGTGCAATAATTGTTGTAGAGTCAAGGCCATTCACTTGAAACCTACGGGATTGCTACAACCTTTGCCCACCTCTGATGGGAAATGGGATCACATCACTATGGATCTCATTGTTGGACTTCCACGTACCCCGCAAGGATTTGATACTATTTGGGTAATTGTGGATAGACTAACCAAAGTAGCCCATTTCATTCCTATCAGCATTAGCTATGAACCTCACCAGTACGCAGAGCTCTACATTTCTCAGATAGTTCGTCTGCATGGTTTACCCAAGAACATAGTGTCTGACCGAGGACCAAAGTGGACCGATAAATTTTGGGAGTGTCTACAAGAAGCCTTAAACACAAAGCTACTTCGTAGTTCGGCCTATCAACCGAGAGCAATGGGACAAACCGAACAAGTAAATCTGATTTTAGAAGACATGCTGAGAGCATGTGTTTTATCTGCTAAAGGCCCATGGGATAAATGGTTACCATTTGCAGAGTTCTCCTACAACAACAGTTATCAAGCAAGCATCAAGATGGCACCATTTGAAGCTTTATATGGTAGAAAGTGTAGAACACCCTTGAATTGGGTTGAAACAGGAGACAGGACCTATTACGGTATTGACTTTGTTGATGATGCAGAGCAGAAGGTTAGGACAATACAACAACATAGAGCCGCAGCTCAGTCATGTCAGAAAAGCTATGCTGACAAGCGTGAGAAATTTTTGGAATTCAGAGTTGGTGATTTTGTGTATCTCAAGGTGTCACCAATGAAGAGAGTGCAACGCTTGGGAGTTAAAAGGAAGTTAGCACCTAGATTTGTAGGTCCTTATCATATTGTTGCGAGAAAAGGAAAAGTGGCTTACCAGTTACAGCTACCTAATGAGTTGAGATCAGTCTTCGATGTCATTCATGTATCTCAATTGAAGAAATGGTTGAGAGTGCCTGAAGAACGCATTCCAGTCAGAAATACTGAAGTAGATTCTGATCTAACTTATTTTGAAAGGCCAATTCAAATATTGGATACTAAGGAAAGGACAACTCGTAACAAGACAGTGAAGCTATACAAGATTCTATGGAGTAATCATGGAGAGAAGGATACTACGTGGGAAACAGAGGAGTATCTACGAGAAGTCTATCCCGTATTTTCTAACGAATGGTTAGTACCGACAAATCTCGGGACGAGATTTTCTTAAGGGGGGTAGATTTGTAACACCCTGATTTTAAGCATGTCATCAGCATCAGCATTTCATGAGCATAATCATCATTTAGTAATATGCATCCGTGCACATGAAATGATAGATGTCATTTGTTTGCTTAAATGCATTGAATTTGCTGGTTATGCTTTGCCTCATCATTTCATGTATAAAATGTTTGCATAATTAGATGTTCAATCTTTATTTATTCTTAGTGATGATTAGAGAAGGTGTTAGAACATATTTGATGTTGGTCATGCTTCCTAATTAGATTTTATAATGGTAGTTTGACTTGGTTTGACCTTGTTTGAATTAGAAAGTAATTTATCTTGTTTTATTCAAAAGTCCTACCTAGAGATCTTGCATGTGTGTACACCCTTCATGACTTTTGTAGATAATTTCATGTAGAACAAAAGATGTCATAGGCCGGTTGCATGATTTTGAGTGGAGCATGTTCGAAAAGACGAATTCTGTTTGAATTGAGTGCAAATTAGGGTTCCCTCGATCGTCGGAGCACTCGTGCTTCATTTGCTCGTAGTTTCAAATCCGAGCCAAACTAGACAAAACTTTGTATATGTGTTTTGTTCAGAATTTTGTGTGGAACGTTTTGTTCAATTAGAGTTTTTGCTGAATCTGCACGGATCTCGATGCACAGATCAAAACAGCGTGATTAGGGTTTGCATTCGGGTCTTTAGTGACGCTTGTCCGTCTCCTGTCTCTGTTGAATGGCCGGCCACCTTGTCCCCACGCGCCGACGCCGTGGCCGCGTGTCGCGCGTCCTCTGCCTCCCCCTACCACGCCGTGCCATCTTAGAGAAGGGAAACGGTGTCCCTTGCAACCCGCACTTCACTTCCCTTCCCTTCTTCCCCACGCCAAACAAAGAAGAAAGCGGCCGAAGCGCCGCCCGACCATTGCCGGCGCTGCCGCCATCCACCACCGTCACCACCTCGTCCCGGGCCACCCGGCGAGTCCACGACCCGCAGTCCCCCTCGCTCCGGTTCCTAGCTCGCTAGAAACGCCCAGACCGGTAGGCCCCAACCGGGCGGATTTCCGGCTCGCCGGATTTTCCGGCCGCCGCGACGCCATCGGCAGCGGGCTCGCCGCGCGTCTTTCTTCTTCGTTTTTCTTGCACCGATTAGTGTTTCGAGCCCGCCTTGACGTGTAGCACCTTTTGGCGGGAGGAATCGAGCCAAGGCGTCGCCGTTGAGCCGGACCACGGCGAAGACCGCCGCCATCGGAGTCGCGCGCGCGGCTGCCGTGGCCGACCACCACGACCGCCCTCACGCCGCCTTTCGCGTGCATCGGAGTTGCCTTGGCGTGCTGGTGCTCAAACACCCCACAGATCGAGCCACTCGAGCCCCTGCCCTCGCCCGGAACGCCACCGCGCGACCCCGTGTCCTGCTTGGCCGTCGTTGAGCACGTTCGGTCGCCGTTTTCTCGGCGGTAGGCGATCCGAGTCGCCTCGATGCCGGGAAGCCCATGCGCACGCTAGCGTGGCCAGCCATCGTCGGAAGCGGCAAGTGCGCCGACCACCGCCGCCGCCGCCATGCCGCGCTCGCCGCCGGCCATGCCATGACCGTTTTAGCTTCGCACCAAGGCCACCATCGAGTAGATCTCGTTGAGTAGGTTCGATTCATGTAGTTGGTTCGCCGGAAAACCCCACCGCCGGCGAGATCCGCGGAGCAGCGCCGCTCCCTGTCTCTGCGGGTCATCGACCCGTGGGGCCCGCGCGTCAACCGTTTTATTTATTCCGTTATTCAATTTCCAGCCTGCATGTTTAACTTAGAAAATTCATAACTTGCTCGTTTTAGCTCGGTTTTGAGTGAAACAAATTTTGCTGTGATCCTTGTCAGTAGATCTATAGTAGAAAATTATGAGATTAGGTTTTCTGGTAGTTTTTATATTTATCTAGATTTATTGCTTTAATTGCCATGTAAATAGGAAAATGCATATCTAATTCTTGGTGCATGATAAAATAGTGGTGCCTGTATGAAATGTTCATGTTTTTGCATGTAGAGTGCAGGAAAAATAACTTGCATGTTATGTTCTATGGTGGAAATGTGATTTTTGATTTATGTGCTATTTACCATGCTTTCTTAGGAAATTCATAAAAAAATAATTACTAGCGTTTTTGCCATGATAATTTTTGTACATGCATATGTCACTGTTATGTAGCCTTTCATGTTCATGGTTAGGCAGTTTCAAGCATTTCATTGTACAAAGTATTTTCATGCTAGTTTTAGTGCTACCTTGCCATTTTTGTGTAGGACAGTATATGCATGTTCTTACTATGAAATTTTTATGGTAGGCACGTTAGACCAGTAGGATGCCCCTGTAATTTTCGTAGAATTTTCTAAGGTGGTTGCATATTTATCATATTTATGTTGCATAGAAAATGCACTAGAAATACATGTTTATAGTAGGGTAAGGTGTATTGGTAATTTTATTGTATGTTCTTAGCCTGAATAGGATCTATTGGTAAACTTGGTTTGATAAGCTTGGCAGTTTGGCAGATTTTTATTCCTAGCATTTTATGATTTATAGTGTGCATGTGTAGCGTTGGATAGGAAATGTCATTTCATGTACTTTAATTCATCTTTTGGCCTGACCAGTAGGTTTATTTGGTAGATTATAACTTGTTTTGCTTGCTGGTCAAAATTTGTAAGAGTTGCATGCTTGGTTAGAGAGTTATAGGAGTTGCATGATGCTTGTTACCCTGAAAACAGAGTCTCTGTTTTGCTGTTTTCGAGGCTGTAGATGATAGAATCAGGTTGGGACTGTATGGAATGTTTTGTAGATAATTTCGTTAGCTTTCCAACGAGTATTCGTTTGCTGCATTTGAAGTTATAGAACTCCCTGTGTGACTGTTTTAGTAACAGCATATCTTGCTGCCCTGTTTTTAGATTAGTGCTAGTATGAATGCATGATGTAGGTTAGTATGGTTGTTTTATGTATTTCTAATTTTGCTTCTACGGAAGAGATATGCACTTATTAGTATCATACATTATAATGCATTCATCCATCATTCTATTTCATTTATATACAAGTTTATTGCTATGCATTCGTATTGCTTACTCTTGCATGTGCATGCATCATATCAGGATCGGAGGAGTTAGTTCGGGAGGAGATCAAGGAGCAGGAGGTCAACCTTCATCGTCCCGGAGTGCAGCCAAAAGACCCCACAGGAGAAGGAGGACCCTGACTCAAGCTTCGAGTGCCCCCGACTTCTTCTTCCCGCTACTTTTACGAGGCAAGCCCCGGTGCATGCTGAACTTACCTATGATTTCTAAATTAACTTATTGAGTCCTTTTAATGAATGCTGCATTAAGTATAGGAAGTGGTTGAAACCGTTGCTGCACAGATATCCTTGCTAAAGTTGTCCTATCCTATTAGCAGAGTCTAGGTTAAAATGCTCAGTTATGATGATTGCAGTAGACAGTGATTTCCGGTCACTGAGAGGATGTTTGTAGTTAGTCACATGGGTGACTAACAAGCTGTTGCTAAGAACCTGACTAATAAAACATGTTAAGGTTGGATGGATATTGTGGTCTTTCCATCTGACCGATTAAGGACTGGTACTTGTCGGAATGTGGTCGGAAGTTGAACGTACCTGTTCATATAGTAGGCTCCGCCGGGTCGTGAGCCACGAAGCTCGTGAGAATGCTAGGGGCCGGTACTTGTACGCTTAACGTCCCTCCTTGGCGTGGTCGGTTGGGTTGGATCGGGCGCAAGAAGATGCGCACGAGGGGTCGTCCTCGTTGCCTGCTCACTTGGTGGCTCGAGAGGAGGGGGTTGCCGACTGGTCCGAGACTTTACGTCCCCTAACGTCTTAGGAGTGATCAGGTCCTACCCTTGTACTAGTAGGCCTGGTTTATGACAGGGTATTCGCCAGCTGGTTTGCAAATCGATTCGAATCGCCATCTCTCCCGGGTCGGTGAGAACCCGGGTTGCGCGTCGCGGCATCTGTAGTCTTAATATCACAATAATGGTTATCCTTATTCATCTTGCTGATGTTAAAATGTTGATCCGCCATTTATCTTGTTATTTATATATCGCCGAGCATACGTTTTAATCTTGACTATACAGACTTATGGTTATGTATAAATAATTAACCTTTTAACTTGGAAGAACCGAACAAGTATGTGTAGGCGCACTAATCAACCTTATTTTCTGAAATTAAATGTGAGTCGGCCCAGCTCCGGATAAAACCAAGAATAATCCTTGGAGTCTTTTCCTTATTTTCTCGGTTTAAGACGGGTAAGTCTTTATGGAGTACAATTGAGTACTCACGGGTTAATTCCCGATGTTGCGGTGATCCGTCTAGCATGAGTTGATCCAGTTGTGATGTGCTGTGCTTGAAGAATAATGCCTAGGGCATGGCAGTCTCCATACTTCCCTGTCTCTTGCTATTACGGGGGTGACATCTTATCGGCACTATCTTATTTTATTTTTTTGTACAACTATTTTGCTTTCGAAAGTTATTGCTTCCGCACTCTGAATTATTTTGGAATAAAATGTGTACATCGTGACTCGATTAATATATATTGAATTTGGTTTAAGATACCGCGGATTGTAAATACCGAGCTCAACGATCCTGTTGTATTGTTGATGAGTTTGAAATCACTACGAGATTTCCGAATACCGGGTTTATATGGACTCAAGTGTAGACTGCGATTGCTTCGGTAATTGCGAATTATACTTGATTTCTTATAAATTGGTCGGCTCATCCACAGTCTTGACCGCCCCGAAGTCGCCAAGTCATCCGAGCTCCCCCGCTCTGCTCTGCACTTCGCCGTCTTGACTCGATCGACCGTCCGGTCCGCCATGCCCTGTTGCATCCGTTGATGTCCCGGATGTCAGCCACCATGACCCGGCGATCTGGTCTCTCGGTCCAAGCCTCACGTCCGTCCTTCACCTCCGTGGTCCGTCGGCCCGACACGTCCTCCTTGACCCCTTCACCTCGCCGTCATCTACCAACTCCGAGCTCCACACCTGCACAACACGAACCAAGAGATACGTCTTCGACACACTCCACGTGTGCCGGTGAACATAGCCGAAACATAAAAGATAAATGAAAATAGAAGTAAAATGTTGACTGTTGACAATCACTCAATCACAAAACTAAACACATGTGACCTAAATCAACCATGTGTTCGCAGGAAGAGATGTAGTGCACAAGCTGACATGGCAAAGGCCAGCGGCAGCACACAAGTTCTGAAGCTGAACCACGGCGTAGATTTTCAGGCTGATCTGATGGCCGTTATGCATTGCATGGTCTGAAAGTAGCAGTTCATGAACGAATCACAAGAATATCAGTAGATACAACCTGACTTAACTATGGTAGTGCAAGCTATGCCCACAATCGCTTTTGATCTCAACGCTTCATCAAGTGGTATTATCTAGGTGTGATGAAGCCTTCATCACACCTAGATAAAGGATCTGGTGGGTGGTGGCTACACACTTTAATACAGTTAATTATTTTTTTTCATGCCCCTAGTGTGACTATAACTAATAGTGTAGTGCGTGGCTGCATGTGTCCATGTCGGACCAAGGAACTGATCGTATCAGTAATATTATATATTCCATGGTGTACGATACACAATATCTGATTCCTAACGATATGAATGGCATCCCGTATGGTTTAGTGGAATGAAATTTCCTGGATCCAAAAAAGAACACCAATGGCCAAAACCATGATCTTGGAATCATGGTTTCTCCAGTTAAAGAAAAAAAAAATATAATTTTATAGGCTGTGACTTGTCAGTAGTCAAGCTAACTATTGAAGTAGTCGATCATCAATACTGTCTACAGATGTGCTTGGAGGAGGCATCGTACTATAGTCTTTACTCGTAATTGCATTTTAGAATGAATGCCCATTACCTGTTTTTATTAGTCTTGCACCTGCACGCCTTTGCACCTTTTTTATATATGGCAAGGCAATCGATAATTAAATTCAGACATTGTCACCACAGAGTAGAACCATTTTGCAAATACGTGGCCAGCTTTTGAGTTATATATGGACAATGGGCTGAATACCCAATTGTTTTGCCAAAAATAATATATATTCAGACATTCAGTCACCACATGAAAAAAAAAAACATATATATAATTTATATAATGGTATTCATGAACTATATATGGCACTGTAGTAATACAGAGTATGGCCAGCAAAAATTTTTTTTTTTGAATACCCAGCCCTCAAATCAGGAGTCCCACTGGTCCCAGCTATAGCATTTGTCCTAAATGTAGGTATGTAGGCATGAGAGGCTTCAGGATCCAGTCCGGAACTATCATTTGTGTAGCCTGGAGCTGGGCGACACGGTTCATTGCATTGCAAGTGGGTTGGTTCGTGGCTAGACACCGTGTACATAGCGACAACGAGATTCAAAGCGAGGATTTTACGGTAGACCAATATGAAACTACAAGTAATTTGCAGGCTTTGAAGCGTCCTGCATGAAGCATGGAAGTAATTTGCAAGCTTTGTAGCGACCGGCATGATATCTACATGGAAGTCGACCTAGCGGGCCACAGAAGTGGTGCCCGCTGGATTTGGTAGTTTACACTGAAGAAATTGAAGCTAACCCATATGAGCCACAAAAGTGATTTGGTGAGGTGAGTTTGACGGGTTTCCGTAATCATGTAACATCAGCGCAAATTCATGCAACACCATGCATAATATTTTTTTCTCTCAATCGGGCCATTTAACTGTGTTTCATTAAAAGGAAAAGTCACAAATACAAACAAGAGGCACGAGTGCGGTGTCGAGAAGACATCGTACAAGGCCAAGCACACATCCTAACTAGTGAATTCATAATAGGCGATTACATTGTTACTGAATTTTGCAACCACAGAGGCATAATAAATATTTTGACCTATGAAATCGTGCACTATGAATGTTATTTGGTACCATCACTCACAACCCCACTCTAAGAAGTGTAATGAAACCTCATGCGAATGGCCTGTACCCATGTAGTTCTGCTTTTTATTAGATGCTCATATAAATTCAGCCACCACAGCACCACCGAATACAACTACATTGCCCAATATTATGGCAAAGATGTGATCAGCTAGTAGGAGACGGATACCCAGCTAGCATTCGTTCTCTTGTATTTGTATGCATGTCTCTCGGCATGACAGGATTCAGGATCTAGGCTAGAGCTAGCATTTGCTTGTCAAGGCCGGAGGTAGACTACAAGTATCTGGAACGTGTTAGGTGT
The DNA here is from genome assembly GCA_015847255.1 of Hyparrhenia diplandra. Taxonomy (NCBI): domain Eukaryota; kingdom Viridiplantae; phylum Streptophyta; class Magnoliopsida; order Poales; family Poaceae; genus Hyparrhenia; species Hyparrhenia diplandra. The sequence goes on from JADLZK010012149.1 coordinate 286,911, forward strand.
GTAGCGTGTGGATAGGCGGGCATGTTGAACTAATCTTGATGCAGATGATGCTGGTGACGTTGATCAAGCTGGCAAGGCGGGAGAGTTTGAATTTCAAACTCGGACAACACGGGAGCGGCAGTTGGCGTTGGTGAACGTGGTGGCCGCGCCCACGGCGCGTCTGTTCAGGAGCAATTTGTTTCTTACTCCATGTATCCGTGTGTAATTTGAATTTCTGTGTGTGTCAACGTGTAACAGTTGATATCTCTTATAGCATAAAATATAGAGGTTTTTAAAACAAAAATAAGGGCTTAAAATGAATATCAACATAGTTTAGGGGCTTGACTAACATAATTCCATGAGTTTTGGTGATTTATATATTTTCAGGGATTAAACAGGAAAAGCCTAGAGTTTGCAAGGCATATGAAGCATAAACATGTTCTAAACATATTCCAAGGTGGAACCATTGCAAAGAGCTTGTCGAGACGATCGAAACGGATATATTGTTCGCTATATTCGAGTCGGAATCAAAAGATATCAAGCTGCAGAGTAGAGTTCACTAAAACGGCCATAACTTTCTCATCCGGACTCCGTTTTCAGTGAACCACCCCTCTCTGGAAAGCTATCGACAAGATCTACGCAACCGTGGTGGTTTGGGCTCAAAGCCCAAGGTGGGCCCGCGGCCGCCCTGAGCCATGACCGCGGCCGCCCTGCTGTGGGGCCCACTCGAGGCCTGCTTCGTAGGTCGGTTGTAACCGCCATTGAGGAGCAATCTAGTCCGTCTATCAAGGTCGGTTTGATCCAAGGGCTGTGGTGAATCATCCGGGGCTATATAACAAGACCCCCTGCCCCCTGGGTGAAACCCTAATTCATTATCATTCATTATCAATAGGCTGAGGCCCTGAGTCTCCTCCTAGGTCTAGAACTAGAACTAGAACTAGAACTAGAACTAGAACTAGAACTAGATGAGCTAGTATTCAAGAGGGATTAGATCTCATTAGATCTAGTCTTTAGAATAAGAGAGATAGAGAGAGGGAAGGAACCACGAGGAGGTGCCGGCTGTCGGGTGCTACCTCTACAACTTGTACCTCGGTGGAAGTTAACCTACACTTGGAGTTACTCTGGTAATCTACTTCTTCTTTTAGTAAGCATCATTGTTTATATTGTTCTTCTGATCTGCGGGTCTCTTTTGAGTACTTTAATCTAAGGCATTGGGTTAAGGTAATATTCGTAGTGTAAGCGTGGTGCTTAGGCTCGGGTATCTCGTTAGATTCATCCTATATTCCGGATTGGTGGTAGATCGCGACTGTGATAGCCCGCTAGTTGGATGCATGACCAACTAGTTGGGGTGTCGTTGATCCTTTGTATTCCCCATCCTGTCTGTAGGACTCGTGGGATTTATCTCTAGATGAATCATCCTTTGTTGGTGTTTCTCCCTATTGTGATGTCCCTAGATAGAACAGTAGAAGGCAAGTTTACTACGAGTAGAATTAGATATCTTAGTAATCATCTCTATACTTTTAACCTTCTTAGGTCTTATGCTACTCTGGGTTAAGATTAGATCTTAGTCTCCCTCACACGTTTCCCTGTGGATACGATATTTAAAACCCTCCGGGTGAAGGCTACAACGGTATCCGTGCGCTTGCGGATTATTCATCTTCAATATTTATGTGGGCATAACAAATACCAACAAGCTTTCTGGCGCCATTGCCGGGGAAACGGTTGCTGAGTTGACTTTGAATCTACCTTATCCTTGTATCATATTCTTTTATTCTTTTATCCCTTTTATTCTTTTGTTTTCTTTTTCATTATGGATTCCACGCCTATCTATAAATATCATCAATGCACAAGCGAAAGCTTTTGGACGCCACAATCTTCAGAACCTATCTTAGCATCGTCCTATGAGCTACCCCTTGACTTTATAAACTTGGTTCAGAAACTAGCCTTCTCGGGAGAGGGCGAAGCCAACCCATATTCACACCTACGAGAGTTTGAGCTAATTATGGATTGTCTTGAATAAAAGGCATATCCGATAATACCTTACATTTGGAAGTTCTTTCCGTACTCTTTTGGGGGAAAAGCTAAACAAGTGGTATTACACGAATGTAGAGAAAGTGAATGGAGATTGGGGAACATTGTACACCAATTTTTATCTAAAATTCTTTCCCACCTATCGAGTGGCCCGCCTCCGAGTAGAAATTCTAACTTTTAAACAACACAAAGAAGAGTCTCTTCGCATCATGGGAACGTTTTAATGTCCTTACCACTACATGCCCAAACCTTGCTATTCGGACCAGTCTTTCTTCAACATTTTTATTTAGGTCTTAATAAGGAAGATGCAGATGACCTTAATGCGGCTTCGGGAGGCGCATTCCTCCATCTGCACTGCTAGAGAAGCAAGACTTCTCGTGGGACAGATTTAGTGGATACTCCACCTCCCCTAGTACTTTTCGAGAAAAAGGAAGAAGAGGAAATTACGATAGCTAATTCACAACACTTCCAATCCTAAAATTTAACTATCCACCCCTGAACCATCACAGCCCAAAATCCCCCAAAGGAAGAAGAAATTCCACCTTTGAAAGATCCTTTTGAACCAACCCTTAGAGATTAAGGGAGAAGTCCATACAAGAGATCTCCAAGTGACTATAATTCAGATTCTTTTAAGGAGATGACTCTTGTTGAACATGCTTATTCTTTTAAAAGACATTGGGAGAAACCCAAGGATGGCATGTCTGATCATGTCATAGAAGGAGAGAGCAAAGCTATCCAGAAGACCACCTTATCTTCTCCCCTTCTATGCCTAAACAAGATGACCTATTCGAACCTATCTCTAAACCCATCCTTGACCCCGATGAATCCACATATCCCTACTTCTTTGAGACTCATGATGGTCCTAGAAATTCACCGAAACAACCCATGTCTAGAAATCATCAAGACCACCAAGAAGACCAACAACAATGGCTTGAAAGTGTTAATAACATATGTGTCACAGCCATCGAGTTGATGGGTGAAATTTTAGATGAAATCAGCTCGAGAGACACCAACCCAAGGAACCCCTTAGATAACCATGATAAATTAACCTTGGAGTTTGAGAAGGAAGATAACATCAGTGAGCATGAGAGCTGCTTCATAGACACTTCATCTAGTCCATGTTCACATGATAAACTTCCTGAACCACCTAGTCTCTCTATCTTTAGCACACACAAATTCTTCGACCCCCTTATTCTCTCTCCTCCTATAGATTTTGGAAGGGTGGTTGTGGATGTGTTCATCTATTATAAATATTCTAGATCCCGTAGACATGAACCTTGAGACAGATTGAAGGGAAACCACTTTATCATCATGAATCATAATTCAATGGTTTCCCAAGAACGAGCTTGTTGTCCTAAAACAAGCATTTCTTAAGAAATAACATGAGTGTTTACCTTATTGCTATAAAACCCTTGTGAAATGAGCATAGAGATATAAATGAGGAAATATTCGTTCGGGTATTTTTGTCGCTAACCATTTCAGGTCTAGAGCAAGGAGAACGAAGGATGACAATGTAAGGTATGTCCAACCAATCATTGTGCAACATTAATTAATATGCATAGAAATATTCCTTATCATGTTGCTACACTACTTGGTTGTCTCTACCATAACGACATGCTAAAAAAAAAAGAATCATATTCTTCGTCTCTGTTTGAATAAATCTCTTTAATGTTTTCATGTTACCATAATCTACTATGTTATATGATTTGGTTTTGATGTGCTTTCAAACACCTTTTAAATTAGGCATGGTGCTTAGTTTATGTTGTGTTCCTAAATTAAGTTAGACAAGGTGTCTAGTTTGATTTTTGAACCAAAGGTGTGCTGATTTTACTTTTTAAAGGTTTTTAAATTAAGCGTGGTGCTTAGGTTAAATGCCTTCCTAAATCAAATTAGACGTGGTGTCTAGGTTGATTTTTGAACCAATAGTATATTGTAGTAGATCTTGGTATATTTTGTTGGACTAACCCCTGTAGAAAAGAAGAAACTCTCAAATAAGCTTGGGGGAGGTCCTGAGATGACCTCACAGTGAGAAGAAGCAAGATACAACAAATCTTTCACAAGGAAGACGCGCGCATGGACAAAGGAACTTTATGAAATAAAAAGGAAGAAGACAAGTCGGGAATAAGCTACATAAGAGGCCAAATAAGGAAAGCTTCAAGCGAGATGGAAAGGTCCACCACGAGGTGTTACGGTCTTAGGCATGCTCCAACAATAAAGGTAACATCTTGAGGTAGGTTGTCAATAAATAAGCTTTCCCATAATTAGGGCATGTTCATAAATAAAGAACTAAACATGTTTGAGTAACACCCTTGCTTGATCCGCTCAACATGTTTAGTTAAGTTGCTCCTAACACCACTCTCTTCTCATAGTCCCAATCATATAAGCAAAAATATTACAACATTCATGTTTCATCTTCTTCGATCTTGCCACCCTAGTTAAGATTAATCAAAATATATAATACATCAAATGCATCTTGTTCAATGTGCACGAGGTTTTAAAGAAGAATTAATTTTTGGTTACTGTTGGTGTTTTCCCACCTTGAGGGCCCATGCACTTGATCTCTACCTTATCTTTGCAAACAGGACACACTTCGAGCAAAAATGTTGAGGAGTCTGTCACTCGCCCAAATTTCTATGAGTGAATGTCCTAAACCACAAAGCGGGCACACGAAACAAGAGGTCGCCAACCCCCACTATCAAATTTTCACTTGAAGTGTTGGACCAGCAATAGAAAATGGGTGACACCATCTTCGAATCACCATCTCGGAGATGCACCTACCAAGATCAGATGATACACTTAAGAAATCAACAAGGTGTAAGTAGTCTTGTTCGGGAGACTTAAAACACACGAACCCTCACCGGAGGTAAGATCGGTAGTTATCCATATTTAATGCATACCATATTTACTTCCTTGCATTGCATAATCATTTTCCTTTAGCATATTTAAATTTACGCATTAGCATTACATTGAAAATTTCTAAAGCCCCATGTGAATAATCTTGTGGTGTGTAACAACCCATAAGGATATTCACCGTGGTGGCATAAAAATAATTATGCATTCATCTAGTTGCATTTGCATCATAGTTCTTTGTATGCATATAAATTTATAAAACTCCAAAAAATATTTTCTCTGCGAAGTTACGCTTAGAATAATTGTGATCCATATCTAGGCACATGAAGCCTATGTGGCCAACCACTAACGCCTAATCTATTCCACTAGCTTTGTTGTCTATTTGAGTTCAGCAGATTCAAAAAGGGAGAGAGACATGATAGGATGACACCCTCATCATTTGTCTACCTCAACTTCCACATCATCAACCCGACATTCCAATCTAGCTTGGGGAGAGCACCCTAGTTATCCCGATAAGTATCTCTTTCCTATGTTTTAATATTAGCTAGATATGTTTGCTTTATTAAAAAGAAATAAAAAGATGTATAACCATAGAAAACCAAATAAAAAGTTTAGGCTATATATATATAGTATTAGTGTGATCTTTAGATATGGGAATAAATAAATAGAAGGAGTGTGCCAAAGGTTACTTTTTGCGCAAAATAAAATGAACTCGAAGCTAATTCTCATGCATGGAAATGATGAATAGTTGCTCGTCGTAATTCCTTTCAAGTACCTAGCCTTCAAGCTTACTTTCTCTTGAGCCTTTAATGCAGAACTACTTTGACTTGAGATTTGCTCTGAACCTAAAACCTGTGTGTAGCAAATGCTTGCTCTAAAGTCTAGGTGATTGACGGATATGATATATGAAAGTTTGAGCTGCTATTTATCTTACTCCTAGTGACACTAGATTTTCGGAGATTTATCTTTTGAAAATTATAAAATGCACATGATAAGTTCTTGTATGACAGAGTGTTGAACCTCCTACCACAACCATATATATACATGCTCTTTAGCTAGGAAAACCCTTTTCATATATATATATATATATATATATATATATATATATATATATATATATATATTTGCATTGCATTGAGTTTGGTCAATCTTTGTCGATCCTTAGAAACTTGTCATTACGCTAATCACGCACACTCCACCTCATCCCACTCTATTCCACTTGCATATATGCTACTTCTACCCTGGAAGTAAGCATCCACCACACACACCCACCATATGCATCCATCATATACCCACCAAAAATGTTCCACTCCAATCCTAGGAGAGAACAACCAAAAATATTCCTTACACCCATCAATTCAGCCAACAATCTTATAAAGCTCCATTACTCTTGTCTATCTCTCAAAAGTTATTGCAAAAGAGATTTGGGTTGTATTCAAAAAAAAAAAAAAAAAAGAAAGGGGAGATGAAAAATGGACAAGTGTCCTACAGGCGAGTAGAGCCTACCTCCCTAAAAAAGAGAAAAAGGAGAGTTAAAAAAAATGGACAAGTGTCCGCTATGAAAACAATGGGTACTAGATGCCCGCCTCTCCAAAAAAAAAAAAAGAAAAGAATATGCAACCCAGGTTCTCTCAAGTGTTTCCAAGTTTCAAGAGAGATGATTCTTCAAGGAGCTAAAGTAGAATTAGGCTCTTTCCCCTCATTACATTCATTACATTCACCTTATACACCCACCATCATATTCATTCTACTACACCATACACATGCACATGCAGTATGACTCGTGACTTTGGATCCATTGCTTGAACTTACAATATATGCTTAGTAAGTAGATTTAGTTTTCTCCCACCTATGAACTCCACATATAAGCTTTAGATATAGGGTGAGAGAGAAGAAGGCATAGTGTCCTACTGCCTTAGTCCAAAAATACCACAAAATTATGAGAGAAAGGCAAAACAACCTTATTGCCTTAGTGAGGATCCACCAAAACCATAAATGAGAGACTTGAAAGGGTCATACTAAAGGAACTTTGAGTTTTATTTTGAAAAGTAGCAAAAACTCGGAATGATGGTTGAACAAAGAGTCTGAGACATGGTGCTTGACTTGATTGTTCTATCTTTCAATTGCCCAAGATCCCAAGAAAAGGCTATAAGCTCCATGGTTAAAGGTAATATGGGTAAGTTGAAGGTTGAAACGGTTTATTTTAATCCAGAGGAGAAATTTTGTTTGAAAGCATGTGTACTTTTGAGGTGTGAAAGCGTTGTAGCAACTCCTGATCCATTGCTAAGTTTGGCTTTGCTAGGGACTAGCAAAGGGTAAGCTTGGGGGAGCTTGTTGATATCTCTTATAGCATAAAATATAGAGGTTTTTAAAATAAAAATAAGGGCTTAAAATGAATATCAACATAGTTTAGGGGCTTGACTAACATAATTCCACGAGTTTTGGTGATTTATATATTTTCAGGGATTAAACAGGAAAAGCCTAGAGTTTGCAAGGCATATGAAGCATAAACATGTTCTAAACATATTCCAAGATGGAACCATTGCAAAGAGCTCATCGAGACGATCGAAACGGATATATTGTTCGCTATATTTGAGTCCGTAATCAAAAGATATCAAGCGCAGAGCGAGTTCACTAAAGCGGCCATAACTTTCTCATCAGGACTCCGTTTTTTGAGTGAACCACCCTCTCTGAAAGCTATCGACAAGATCTACGCAACCGTGGTGGTTTGGGCTCAAAGCCCAAGGTGGGCCCACGGCCGCCCTGGGCCATGACCACGGTCGCCCTGCTGTGGGGCCCACTCGAGGCCTGCTTCGTAGGTCGGTTGTAACCGCCATTGAGGAGCAATCTAGTCCGTCTATCAAGGTCGGTTTGATCCAAGGGCTGTGGTGAATCGTCCGGGGCTATATAACAAGACCCCCTGCCCCCTTGGTGAAACCCTAATTCATTATCATTCATTATCAATAGGCTGAGGCCCTGAGTCTCCTCCTAGGTCTAGAACTAGAACTAGAACTAGATGAGCTAGTATTCAAGAGGGATTAGATCTCATTAGATCTAGTCTTTAGAATAAGAGAGATAGAGAGAGGGAAGGAACCTGAGGAGGAGCCGGCCTGTCGGTGCTACCTCTACAACTTGTACCTCGGTGGAAGTTAACCTACACTTGGAGTTACTCTGGTAATCTACTTCTTCTTTTAGTAAGCATCATTGTTTATATTGTTCTTCTGATCTGTGGGTCTCTTTTGAGTACTTTAATCTAAGGCATTGGGTTAAGGTAATATTCGTAGTGTAAGCGTGGTGCTTAGGCTCGGGTATCTCGTTAGATTCATCCTATATTCCGGATTGGTGGTAGATCGCAACTGTGATAGCCCGCTAGTTGGATGCATGACCAACTAGTTGGGGTGTCGTTGATCCTTTGTATTCCCCATCCCGTCTGTAAGACTCGTGGGATTTATCTCTAGATGAATCATCCTTTGTTGGTGTTTCTCCCTATTGTGATGTCCCCAGATAGAACAGTAGAAGGCAAGTTTACTACGAGTAGGATTAGATATCTTAGTAATCATCTCTATACTTTTAACCTTCTTAGGTCTTGTGCTACTCTGGGTTAAGATTAGATCTTAGTCTCCCTCACACGTTTCCCTGTGGATACGATATTTAAAACCCTCCGGGTGAAGGATACAACGGTATCCGTGCGCTTGCAGATTATTCATCTTCAATATTTCTGTGGGCATAACAAATACCAACAGTAACCATGTGTTGGTACTTAACCTTGGATGTTAGAGGAGCGTGTTAGTGCGTTGAGTTGGTTTGAAACTCATTTGTACTCTCAGTTTCCACAAGCGAAAAGGGGCGCTGTCACCCTGGCGGCTACCGTCTTGTCCCTATCGATTTTGTGCTTGTTCTTGTGATTTAGGTTAGCCAGTTCATGATCTTGTGCTGTGATTCGATCCTTTGATCCAACAATTGGTATCGGAGCCACTAATCGCACACAATCACCACCAGCAGCCACCATGAGTGAGAGGAACGGCGACGGGGGGCGGTTGTCCTACCCGGCGCTAACGGGGATCAACTACACTAGTTGGTGCATCCGAGTCCAGGCGATCATGGAGGATCAGCAGGTGTGGGAGGTTGTGGAGCCACCGGAGGGGACGTCGGCGGCGGCGTTGACGACGGAGGTGGCGAAGGCGAAAGATCGGAAGGCTAAGGCACACTTGCTGCAGTGCATCCCCGATGACCTGCTGATGCAAGTGGCCGGGAAGAAGATAGGCCGGGAGGTGTGGGAGTCACTGAAGGCGAGGCACGTCGGAGAAGAGAGAGTGAAGGAGGCGCGGTTGCAGACCCTGCAGAGCGAGTTTGATGCTCTGAGGATGAAGAGCACTGACTCGGTGGACCACTACGCCGGGAAACTGTCAGCCATGGCAGTCCGGTATGGGAGGCTTGGTGGAACTTTGGAGAATCGAGCACTGGTGAAGAAGTTGTTTGATACAGTGCCGGAGAAGTTCATCAACGTGGTTGCTGGGATCGAGCAGATCACTGACCTCAAGACACTTGCATTCGACGATGCAGTTGGTCGGTTGAAGACATGTGAAGAAAGAACAAAATGTTCAGAAGTTTCAGAGAAATCCGACAAGCGGTCGGGCCATCGTTGACGGAAGCCGAGTGGGAAGCGAGGCAGAAGAGAGCGTCAGGAGAAGGATCTGGGAAGAGCAAAGGACACGACGGCGGTGGGAGTGGTCGTGGACGAGGTCGAGGTCGCGGCGGTGGGAGCAGTGGCCGTGGGAATGCTGGAGATGGCTCTGTCAGGAAGGATAAGAGCCATGTGAAGTGTTTCAAGTGCAAGAACTACGGACACTATGCAAATAGATGTCCAGGTGAGGAAAAGAAGAAGGAGGAAGCCCATCATACCAGGGCAGTGGAGTACGAGCCAGCGGTGTTGCTTGCCAAGGCCACAATTGTGGAGGAGCAGCAACAGCCATCGACAGAGAAGCTGTTGTCGGACGGCTGTCAGTTACATCTCAATGAAGTCAAGGTATATCTAGAGCTTCATTACGCTGATTCAGGTGTGTCATCTGGTGATGCTTGGTATTTGGACAATGGAGCAAGCAATCATATGACAGGAGATCGGCAGAAGTTCAAGGAACTCGACTCTACTATTACTGGTAAGGTAACCTTTGGTGATGGATCGACTGTTGATATTCAGGGTAGGGGTTCAATACTGTTTCAAGGTGCTACTGGTGATCAGTGGTTGCTTCATGATGTGTATTTCATTCCTAAGCTTAAGAGTAACCTAGTGAGTCTTGGTCAGTTAACTGAGATTGGTTATAGAATTAACATGGATGATGACATACTTGAAGTTTTTGAAAAGAACCCTAAAAAACTAATAATCAGAGTGCAGAGAAGAGCAAATAGATTATATGTGATTGGGTTGAAGCATGTTGATCCAGTATGTTTGCTAGCAAATGTGAATGACTTGTCATGGTTGTGGCATGGTAGACTTGGGCATGTGAATTTTAAATCTGTTAGAATCTTTGGTTGAGAAGGAGATGGCGGCGAGGCTTACCACTCATAGAGCATCCCCGACTGTGTCCGGTCATGTTTAGCGACAAAGCAAACTAGATGTTCTTTTCCAAAGCAAAGTAGTTGGAAGGCAGATGAACCACTTAAGCTTGTACACATAGATTTGTGTGGACCCATAACTCCAGTGACTGTAGGAGGCAGTAGGTATTTTATGTTGATGGTTGATGACTGTACTAGATGGATGACAGTTTCTATCCTCAAAACCAAGGATCAGGCCTGTGAAGCTTTTGCAAAATTCAAAGCAGAAGCTGAGAATGAGCTAGGCTATAGCATCAAGTGTGTGAGATCGATAGAGGAGGGAATTTCTATTTATTTGCTTTTAAGGAGATTTGTGAGAAGGCAGGAATAAAAAGACAGCTAACTGCACCCCACACACCACAGCAGAATGGGGTTGTTGAGAGAAGAAATAGAACTGTCATGGAAATGTCCAGATCAATCATGAAGAGTATGAGAGTACCTGGAATGTTTTGGGGAGAAGCAGTGAGGCACTCAGTGCATTTGCTGAATAGATTGCCAACTAAGCCTATGGGTCATAGAACACCATTTGAAGCCTGGAAGGGGAGAAAACCTCAGTTGGGACACATGAGAGTGTTTGGATGCAAAGCACATGTCAGGCCATCTAAACCAAATCTGAAGAAGTTGGATGACAGAAGTGTACCAATGGTATATTTTGGTGTTGAAGAAGGCAGTAAGGCACATAGACTCTATGACCCTGAAACCAGAAGGATAGTGGTAGCAGAGATGTAGTCTTTGAGGAGAATGTTGCCTGGAGTTGGAACACTGAGTTTGGAGAAAATTCAGAATTCATTGTTGAAGAGCCTGTGGTTGAAACAACTCAGTATTTTGGTGGTAGTGACTCTGGTGGACTTAATCAAAACACAGAACCACATGAGAATTCAGGGGGAGTACCTGAAGGAGATAGTGCAGATCAACAAGGAGGAGCAGATCAGCATGATATTGTTCATGGTCAGGAAATGGATGGCAATATGCAGCTTGGTGATGATCTATCTGATGATAACATGGATGTAGACCATGATGATGGTCCTATTAGATTCAGAAGCCTGAATGATGTGTACCAAGAAGCAGCAGAGGTTCATTTAGATCCTGACAGTGATGTTGAAGTGGGTGCACTGTTGGCTGTAATGGAAGAGCCAACAAACTATCAGGAGGCAGCTGGGAGTACTGACTGGGTGGCAGCTATGGACAGTGAGATCCAGTCAATTAACAGAAACAAGACTTGGGATTTAGTCAAGTTACCAGCTGGCCACACACCTATTGGTCTGAAATGGGTCTTTAAACTCAAGAGGAATGCAGAGGGAGAAATAGCGAAGCACAAAGCAAGGTTGGTTGCTAAGGGTTATGTGTAGAAGCAAGGCATAGATTACGAGGAAGTTTTTGCACCTGTGGCTAGATTGGACACAGTGAAACTAATCCTGGCAATGGCAGCAAACTGGGGCTGGCAAGTGCATCACTTAGATGTCAAGACTGCTTTTCTAAATGGTGAGCTTGAAGAAGATGTCTATGTGGCACAACCTGATGGTTACAAGGTGAATGGAAAGGAACAAATGGTCTACAAGCTGAGCAAGGCTCTGTATGGCCTGAAACAAGCTCCAAGAGCTTGGAATGTCAAGTTGGATAGTTGTCTGAAGAAATTGGGGTTCAGAAAATGTGCTACTGAACCAGCAGTGTATCTGAGAGGTACTGGGAGAGATAAGATAGTGCTTGGTGTTTATGTGGATGATTTGATAGTAACTGGTGGAAATCCAGTGGAGATAGCAAACTTCAAACGGCAAATGACTTTGCAATTTGAAATGAGTGACTTGGGAAAGTTATCATATTATTTGGGCATTGAAGTTGAGCAGGGAGAAGATTGCATCACTATCAAACAAACTAGTTATGCCAAGAAGGTTCTTTCTCAGTTTGAAATGGCTGAGTGTAATTCAGTCAAGACACCAATGAATCCAGGTATGAAGTTGCATGTTGACAAGACAGGGAGAGCTGTTGATGCAACACATTATAGGAGGGCTATTGGGTGTCTCAGATATTTACTGCATACAAGACCTGACCTGGCTTTTTCTGTTGGAGTTGCAAGTAGATACATGAAGAGACCTACTACTATGCATTCCAATGCAGTGAAGCAAATCCTGAGGTATTTGAAGGGATCTTTGGATTATGGAATTGTGTACACTAAAGAAGAAAAGGAGGAGAGAATTGAGGGGTACTCAGACAGTGACTTGGTAGGTGATATTGATCACAGATTGAGCACAGCAGGGATGGCTTTTTATCTGAATGAGAGTTTGATCACTTGGGTGTCACACAAGGAGAAAACAGTGGCTATCTCATCATGTGAGGCAGAATTTATGGCAGCAACAGAGGCAGCAAAACAGGCTATGTGGCTGAGAAATCTGTTGAGTGAGCTCACAATGCAGAAGCCAAAGTGTGTGACTTTGTATGTTGATAATAACTCAGCAATTCAGTTGATGAAGAATCCAGTCTTCCATGGACGCAGCAAACACATTGATATCAAGTATCATTATATCAGAGAGTGTTGAGTTGGCGTGGAGACATTGCGATCCAAGAAGATTGGGACCCTGGAGCAAAGGGCAGATTCTCTGACTAAAGCAATGGCTGTTGTGAAATTGACAGAAATGAGGCATCTGATAGGTGTTCGGGAGCTTGAGGTGCATCAAGCTTAAGGGGGAGAATGTTGAACTAATCTTGATGCAGATGATGCTGGTGACGTTGATCAAGCTGGCGAGGCGGGAGAGTTTGAATTTCAAACTCGGACAACACGGGAGTGGCAGTTGGCGTTGGTGAACGTGGTGGCCGCGCCCACGGCGCATCTGTTCAGGAGCAGTTTGTTTCTTACTCCATGTATCCGTGTGTAATTTGAATTTCTGTGTGTGTCATCGTGTAACCATGTGTTGGTACTTAACCTCGGATGTTAGAGGAGTTGGTTTGAAACTCATTTGTACTCTCAGTTTCCACAAGCGAAAAGGGGCGCTGTCACCCTGGCAGCTACCGTCTTGTTCCTGTCGATTTCGTGCTTGTTCTTGTGATTTAGGTTAGCCAGTTCATGATCTTGTGCTGTGATTCGATCCTTTGATCCAACAGGGCAACCCGATTGACACAGGTTCATTAGCGTTGCCAAGGAGATCATGAAAGAGCTGTTCGTGTTGCATGTGCTGGTCCATCAGTTAGTATTGTCACTTCCTTCTACGAGGTTGTCAAGGTACGCTCTTTATCAAAGGCACACCTCATGACCCAGTTTTGTTGATAAGATGGAACCTTTCACTTGTGAAAACAACACCGACCCTAGTTTCCCAAAGTAGGCCTGTTTACTCTGACCTTTGGACGGTGAGAGATAGGTGTAACTTGGTCCTTGGAAGATCTCGGCAGTCAAGATTCGACAGGCTTCTTCATGGACAATGTCAGTTTCGCCATGGAGCAGGCTCCAGTTTATCCTGATGACTTTTGGACCATCGTCTAAGCTAGCTCATGTTTTGGATGGACCTGAAGCTCTACTTTGGTTAACTTATATTAGGTAGTTCCTGCACTTGAAGGTGTAGTAGTGCAGAAGCTGATCGATAATTAATACGCAATTTTGTGATAGAATCATAGAAGTGCCTTCAAATTTGGCAATTTTGTACAATTTACTCCAAAGTATGTCATTTTGTTCTTTCTGTTGACATGTTACAGTAAAAGCTGGACGGAGCTGTGCAAACATTCGATGGCGGATTTCCCTTGGTCCATGTCTGAATCTCCAATGGTTATCCCCGTCAGATAGGATCGAGAAAGAACGTTCATGTTTGAAGTCGGTTTAGTGGATGAGTGGAGGTGAAACGTCTCTTGGAGGTGGTAAAGGAAGCCTGGGACAAAGGGAAATAGTAATATGGTCCAAAAACAGACATCCGGTGCTTGGAGTAGGAATCATACTTTGAGTGAATGCTCATTACTCATCGATCATATATCATACTACAGTATTTACTCAGTAATAGTGGGGTACTAAATAAATGCTCGTTACCCGTGTAGTTAGGCTTTTTATTAGATGCGTGCACACCTTTGCACCTCTTAATTATGGGCAAGATAATTGGCAATATAAATTCAGGCACCACGGCGTAGAACTGCAATGCTTGATGGCAAAGTCACGATCAACTAGAAGTAGGAGGCCCAGCATTTGTCCTCTGTGTGTGGGTCCCGTAGGAATGAGAGGCTTTAGGATCCATCCTGGAACTAGAATTTGTCTAGGCCGAAGCTAGGCTACAAGGTTCATAGCATTGCAGACGGGCTGGTCTGTTGCTGACCACCGAATGTCCATAGTAGTCATTGTAGTCCTCACAACCATCTTACGAGAGACTTGGAGGATGGCAAAACTTCGAGGAAGCTGTGGATGAAGAAGTGTGCTTGAAAGTAACTGCCAACCAAAGCATAAAGTTTTTTCTGGTCTACTGATCAAAGATAGATTGAGCACCAGAAACTGTTGTGTTCTCTGGATTGTTACGCTTGTGTTTTCTATAATAGCATCTTTGAAGAAACTGTTGAGCACCTTTTTGTTGCCGCTTTATGCTGGAATTTAATTGGGGTTGAGCTTTCCCAGAGGTGGTGCATCACATAAAGGATCAATTGCCCTTTTTCATTGAAGCAGCTATTTTAATGAGCTGGGGGATTTGGAAGGCAAGAAATGACTTAATCTTGGGATTTGATTGAACGTGCAAAGCTGCAAAAGAACCTTTTTGACAGAGTTATCTTTGTTAAAACACAGGATCAAGCCTAGACAGGAACATCAGTTTTAATCATGGATTTAAACTCTAGAATAATGTACCAGACCGCTCTCATCTTTTTTGTTTTTTTTTCTTTTGTCTCTTGAAGGGCATGTCCTCAGAGATTGTATTTCTTTGCTGCTGCTTTTATTTCTTATCTTCTGTAATTTGTTGAACCTTGTTTTGCTTATTTAAATAAATTACTGTAGGGACTTCGGTCCCTCCAGATTTGTCCAAAAAAAAGTGCGCTCGGAACTCAGAAGATTAACCATTTTCTCTGGCGAAGGGTACACATACTTATAACAGCCTGCCCTTACAATGAATTTGGGCATGAGTGGCACGAAACTAGATTACCGCTGCGTGGGAGATTGAATGAAGACAGGTTCCACCTTTTCTTCAAAATTCAAATGCAAGGATGTTAGGAAGGCTTGGCTGGATGGTATCATGAGAGCTCGGCTGATCTATCAGTAGAAATCAGCCTTCTATGAGTAAATACTCTAGTCCGATGCCTCCTCCAAGCGACGTCGGTGCTCGCCGTCGCCAACAATGGAGGACACCTAGACCGTCGGTGACCTAGAAGGCGCCATGTACGTGCTACAGCTCGTAGGGCGAGTCCAGGTCCCTCATCTTTGAGGGATTGGAGGCTGATTTCAAGCTGCTTAGAAGAAAACAAGATGCACCAATGTGTTCTCTGTCAACATTCAGCAGAAGAAACCTTGATGCATCTTTTTTTTCTATTGTCCCTTCTCCAAAGATTGTTGGGGATTGCTGAACTTTCACTTCTCTGATGATCTTTCCACTAATCAAATTTTTGAAGCTTGGAAATTAATACATAAGGTGGAGTTTGCTCTCGATTTATTCATCATTTTCTGTTGGGTATCTGGACAGTGAGAAATGATGTGATTTTCAGAAACAAGAACCCTAAAATCCAGGAATGCAAAAGAGTCGCCACAGTGGAAGCTTTACTATTGCTGCACAGATTAAAAGCCTAGACTAGTGCCTCTTTTAGAATCATGGATAAACTTGATTTTGTAACTCTGTGGCTTTTCTTCCTCTCTGTTCTCTGTTCTCTGTCTAGAATCATGGATAAACTTGATTTTGACTCTGTGGCTTTTCTTCCTCCTCTCTGTTCTCTGTTCTCTGCCTAGACTAGTGCCTCTTTTAGAATAATGGATAAACTTGATTTAGAATCATGGAGGAGGCAGCATTGTACTATAGTATATATTTACTAATAGTTTTTTTGAAAGCTAATTCGGGGAAGCTTCCCCACCTACTGTTTCAAAAAAAAATCTCGTTTTTAGGGAACGGGGGAACCTGTCGTCCGGTTAATTTTGGAAAACCGGACTAAAACCAACGGCCTCGAGGGAGGTGGATGATGGAAGCGCCGGCCGCCCGCCGCACCACGCGAGCAGCGCGACGGACCCGCCCACGACGGTGGGAGGCGCGCGACCGCAAGCGTCCACGCCTGGACGGAGGGAGGAGGGTGCCGGTCGCCGCCACACCACGCGGAGCCGCGCCGGATTTAGAATTGCCGGACGGAGAGGAGGAGGGTGCCGCCGCCGCCCGCACCACTTGAGCAGCGCTTCCGGACTCGCCGCCAGCGACGGTGGAGGCGCCGCACCGGCAAGCGTCATGCCGGACGGAGAGAGGAGAGGTGCCAGCCGCCGCCACGCTGAGCCGCGGGCCGGACTCGCCGCGACGGTGGGGCGCGCCGCACCGCAAACGTCGGCGCCGGACGGAGAAGAGGGTGCCGGGCGCCACACCACGCATATCGCAGGCCACCGCCACACGGGGACGGGACCAACAACGACAGCGGCGGGCCGAGCTGAAGACGGCGAGGTGCTGCTTGGGGTGGGGAAGGTGGTAACATGTCAACGCCTCCGGAGATAAGGCCGTCGCCGATGACCGCATCGGTGCAAAGCCGAGCAAGGATTTCTCGACCACCCACACGGATCGATGAATGGAATCACCACGAACAACGCCCCAACGAGGAAGAACGGCACCCGAGGGTGTCGCCGTTGTCGGCACGAAAGACGTTAGCCAGGACTAGGATTTCTCCCGGTGATTTTGAAACCATCGACCGCACCGCCGTCCGCTCCAAAGCAAGACGGAGGAAGAGGAAAGAGGACGCCTCAACGAGGAGCGGTGTCCGTGAGACACCGCCGTCCGGCTTTTCACCATGACCTCAACCAAACCGCCAAGATCTTGGCGGCGCCGTAGGGTGCTCTCCACAGCCAAGAACCGGCTGAGGGAGGGAGCACGGTGCCGCACCGTAACGCAGAGATCCGGCGTTGAGCGGCCGGGCGCACCCTCGACGGAGGTCCAGCGGCCACGGCGCGTCACCGCGCACCCGACCTCGAAGGGCGGTCCCGATAAAGACGGGCGTCGCGGTCTCCCGCCGGGTCTTCACTTTCGGCGGCCGGCTGCGCGCCCACGGTGCTGCACCCCGCGCGCACCCTCGGCGGTCTTCGACCACGGCAGCGCGCGGCGCGGCGCACGCAGCAGCGCCGCGGCACCGGCGAGGACTAGCTGCCTCGCGTCGCCGGGCGGGCCGGTCGGCGCGGGCCGCCGACGCTACGCCCGCCCGATGGGCCGCCAAAGAAGATGGAGGGGGGAGACACGAGTGACGGGGAGGGGAGTTGCCGGCAGCGGGACCATGTGGATCCGCCATGGGAGACGCAGATCAAGGCCGGAAGGACGGAGCGCTTGGCGGCGGCGGCGCTAGGGTTAGGGTTTGGTGAGTGCGGGGGAGAGTGAAGCCGAGGGAAGAGCCTCGCCGCTGCCGTCACGGAGGGCCGCGCGGGGCTTCCCGGCGGCCCCTCAGGCAGCGACGAGGGGCGGGCGGTGGTGGTGGAGGGTGCCTTCGGGCGGGCGGTGTCAGCTCCGCCCGAAGTCGCCCCAAGGAGCGACGCGGGCGCCCCATTACCGCCCTAGTCTGAATGTGAAACCTTGTTTTCCTATATTTACTAATAGTAGTGGTCCTGAATGTGTAATTCTATTTTTTTTATTAGATGCCTGCACACCATTGCACCTCTTGATTATGGATTGGACGAGGCAATCGGTAATATAAATTCAGTCGCACAGAATAGAAATGCATTGCCCGATGACCAATGTGATCAGTTAGCAGGAGACCTAGCTAGCATTTACTGACCTGAGTGTACGCCTGTAGGCATGAGAGGCTTCAGGATACAGCTTGGAACGATCATTTGTGTATAGGCCAGAGCTGAGATAAAAGGTTCATAGCATTGCAAGCGGGCTAGTCAGCTGCTGGCCACCGAGTGTTCATAGCAGTCGCTAGAGTCCTCGCGAGGCAAAGACAAGACACTTGCACTAGGCTTCTTTGTAGCAACCCACGTGCTGTTTGCAATGGAAGTTGTCCTTGGCTTATCTGACACACCGCCGTCATTGTTGTGCCCGTCGGATTTGGTAGTTTAGCGACCAAAAATATTTGCAGTTACCTCATATATGAGCCACAAAGGTGATTTCACGGGGTGAGATTGACATGGAGATTGCGGTAATTATCCAACCCGCGTGCAAGCCTAAACGTTTGGGATTTTTTTTTTTTTGCGACTAAAAAAAACGTTTGGGATGATGTTAGGATCATATCCCTAGACATCAACTTCTAGAGTTGTCCTTACTCATTCTTTTGTAAATGTAACAAAATTTATTGAAAATAATACCAAAGTCTACGGGACATAATAGATCTTTAGATATATACACCATGAAATGTATTTTTTTGATAGTGTACTAAATTGGTATTATTATAGATGTTGATATTCTTTTCTTTAAGGTCACACTAGAAAAAAAAAAAGTTTGATGACAACTCTAGAGATCAATTTATTTGGGAACTGAGGAACTAGTATCATGCATAAACACCTAAACCCGTATTTTGTGTAACCAATGCAATGGGGGTGTCAATTATTTCCATCTTATAGTTTCACATATTAGTATCAAACTAGTGGTGCAACAGTATTAAGCAAGTCACCAGCGAGAACCTATATCGGAGAGCTAGAACGAAATATATAATGATGATAACCTGCACTGGGGATGACGAAACTTGGACGAAACTGTGGTTGATAAATTGCGCTCGGAACTCGGAAGGTGAATCATTTTCTCTGATAATGGCCCCACCCTTAGAATGAACTTGAGCATGCGTGGTTCCCGCAGTGTGGGAGATTGAATGGAGATGATAGACAATTCTTTGGAAGGTATGGCTGGAGCCTGTTGGGCTGTATGATATCATAAGACCTAGGCTAGATACAAATCATTCTCTACTAGAAGGTGATTCAGACAATTTTACAGCTTTCATGTTCCAACGAAGAAGTGGCGTCAAGCTTCTGACATTCTATGTGACAAGAGGGTGCCACAAAAACTGAAAGGGAAGTTCTATAGGACAATGATTCGCTCGGCGATGCTATATGGTGCTGAATATTGGCCTACAAAAAGGCGACATGTCCCGCAGCTGAGCGTGACTGAGATGCGTATGTTGCGTTGGTTTTGTGGGCATACTAGAAGGGATAGAGTTCGGAATGAAAATATTCGGGATAGGGTCGGGGTGGCTCCTATCGAGGAGAAATTGATTCAACATCGGTTGAGATGGTTTGGACATGTTCAACGAAGGCCTCCGAGGCGCCCGGTGCGTAGTGGAGTTCTAGAGCGGGTAAATAATGTAAAGAGAGGTAGAGGTCGACCTAGACTGTCGGTTAAGAGAGACCTTAAAGAGTGGAATATCTCCAAGGACTTAGCTTTGGACGGGGAGTGCATGGAGGCTAGCTATCAACGTGTACGAACCATGACTTTGTTTCCTTTTCTATCTACCCTATCTTTATCTTTTTGTCTTACGCCTTTTTTTCGTTCTTTTATACTTACCCCAACTAGCTTAGGACTAAAGGCTATGTTGTTGTTGTTGTTGTTGTTGTTGTTGTTGCATGTTCCAACAGAGATAAACCTGAGGTTTTTTTTTTTTTTTTTTTGACAACAAAAAAAAAACTGAAGGTTTGTAATCCTGTATACTCATGGAGCCGTGGTGGAATGATGTGGTTTTATTCTGACACGATTTATAATATTTGGTTTTCTAACGATATGAATGGTAGTATGGTTTAGTGGAATGAAATTTCATAGTTTCCAAAACAGAAAAAACAAATGGCCAAAACGATAAGCCTGGAACCGGGTTTCTCCAGTTAAGAAAAAAGATAATGCTATAAGTTGTAGTGACTTGTGAGCAGTCAAGCTATCAAACAGTGTTGAAGTATTTGATCATCATATCTACCAACATGGCAACATCCGGTACGGTGCTTGGAGTAGGCATCGTACTCTGCTCTGAATGAATGCTCATTACTCATCGATCATATATCAATTTACCCTGTAATAGTGGGTACTAATAAATAAATGCTCGTTACCCTGTAGTTCGGCTTTTTTATTAGTTGCGTGCACACCTTTGCACCTATTGATTATGGGCAAGACAATTGGCACTATAAATTCAGGCACCATGGAGTAGAACTACATTGTTTGATGGCAAAGACATGGTCAACTAGTAGCAGGCTCAACTAGCATTTGTCCTGTGTGTAGGTCCGTAGGAATGAGAGGCTTCAGGATCCATCCCCGAACCAGATTCTCTCCACACCGGAGGTAGGCTACAAGGTTCATATCATTGCAGGCGGGCTGGTCCGTTGCTGGCCACCGAGTGTCCATAGTAGTCACTGGAGTCCTCACGGCCATCTTACAAGAGACTTCGAGGAAGCTTTGGAGGAAGGAGTGCGCTCGGAACTTAGAAGATGAACCATCCTCTGACGGATGGTACACATACTTATAACAACATTCCCTTACAATGAATCTGGGCATGAGTGGCACGAAACAAGATTCCCGCTACGTGGGAGATTGAATGAAGACGGGTTTCATCCTTTCTTCAATATTCAAATGCATGGATGATAGGAAGGTTTGGCTGGAGGATAGGCTGTATGGTACCATGAGAGCTAGGCTGTTCTATGCAATGCATGCTCTGAAAGTACTGTAGCAGTTTGTGAAGCAATGGAAATAATATCAGTGGAAACAAACTTCCTCAACTATGGATTATGGTAGTGCAAGCTATGTGTTCAGAAATGCTTTTGGTGTCTGCGTCCAAGTGGAATAATGTGGGAGATAAAGTATCTGGGAGGTGGTGGCTATACATTACTTTAATGTAGTTAATTATTTTTGTTCATGTCTCTAGAGGCTGTAATTTTTTTTTGCGAAAGCCTTAAAGACTGTAGTTGGTGGGAACTAATCATATTAGTAACATTATTCCACCTCTTTTGACTTCTATTGAATCAGAGAAATTTGATTGTACATCTTTTTGATTTTGAAGGTGTACAGTGTATACTATCTTGTTCCTAACGATATGAATGGTGGAACGAAGTTTCCCAGTTAAAAAACACCAATGGATATGTAATATCTTGTTCCTAGCGATATTAATGGTGGAACAAAGTTTCCCAGTAAAAAAAACACCAATGGTCAAACAGAGCGAACATGGACCATGGTTTTCTGCTAGAAAAAAAGATATAATTCTAAAGGTCGTGACTTGTGAGCAGACAAAGTATTGAAATTATTGAAATATTTGATCATTAATATGCATGTCTACGAGCACCGATGCCGCTTAGAGGAGGCATCGTGTCACACCCCATTTCTCGAGGTTCCTTAATCACACGTATTTGCGCTAGGATCATGCACAAATACGCCTAATTAAGTATAGATATGATATCAAAAACTATACTTTTATTGCTATTGAGAAAAATATGATACAAGGTTTGGGTTTACATGATTCGGCCTTAGGCCTAACTTCCTAAACCTATCAGAGGTCCTATGCAGCACCTATACCAGGGCTCCATTCCTACAGGCAAGCTTGGAGTGCGGACAAACCCTTGGACTTACTCCTATTGCACGATCCTATAACTCGGTCACAACAACGTAACTCCTTCATGTGCGTCTCCGTCTTCTGAGGTACTCCTAATGGTTCCATCCTTGCGTCGGCCTTCGTAGCTTGATTTCCTTGGATACACTCCTACAGCTGACATTCTAAAAATAGAAAAGAGGGGTGAGTACTTTCGTACTCAGCAAGTCCAAACCAGGGGTGGTAATTATTAGGGGTTGGGCCCTAGCAGAGTCTCTAAAACTGCTCTCGCTAGTTCCCGAGTTAATTATTATCCAAGCTCAAGGTAACAAGTCACATACCAGATTCTCTTATGTGTTTCTAATCATGGATGTCCCGGCCTAGCATTTGCCCATTCCAAGGATGTGGCTATTCGAATAGATTTAGTTAACTCTGCAGAGGTTGTACAAGTTTCCCCACACGATAGGCATAGTCTCTACCACCGTCATGGCTTCGACAAGCCTAACGAGATCCCGTACCCGCTTGGGCCGTCACCCTAGGTATGTTGGTATAATCCTCACCACGACTTCTCAGGGGTTATCATCCTAGACAATATGGTGATACCAAATCACCCACGGCTTTACGGGTAATACCTTATTACCCAACCTATCCCGGTCAACACTAAACCCAATCATAAATCATAAATATGTGCACCTAATCGCTGCGCCCGCTCAAGGCTCAAACACTTACGTGGAAGAAGATCCACGCCAACCGGACCACGGGGCCACTCCCCCATGTGCGCTCCCGATAGGTCGTTTGCCTACACCGCCACCTTGGTTCAAAATTATACCTCAACCCAACGGGTGTGAAATCAAGCCGCCCCATCTCGGCGTGGAGTACGTATAATCGCACTAGGTAGAAGGTCCATGAACCGGTCCTTAGGGAGGTGAGTATCTCTCCGCGGGACTCATTCCCGAAAGTGTGATTAGTCCACCTCCATGTAGACTAACACCACCCACCTTTTTGTTGACATGGTTCATTTCATTAACAAGGTTATATTAACGACAAAGCCTAGCGGCCCCACGCACATAGCCCATGAGTACTCCCGCACGGCTTGCCGTGGTTGTACTTATCTTAACATCTTATTAATTGTTATAGGAATTAGGTCAGGTTAAGGGGGTAAGGACTTGCCTCTATCCGCTGACGAGCATATCCAAGGTTCTTGTCCTGATGCTCCTGATTCACGGAGTAGCGATGCTCCCGCTAGGGGGGGTGGTCTCGGTGTCGGCAAACATAAAACACAAGCATAACGATCAAAGCATACGACGTTCCTACGCGGGTTGGCTCTAGGGATGATGGATAGATTACTATCTACCCCTATCATTATTCTGTAAGTTTGAAGTATGATAGGGGAGAGAGAATCCACCCATCAAGGGGTTTCCTACGGGCCGGGTTAGCGAGGTATGGACGCCTTACGGAGAACCAAACCACATCATTAATGTTCACTGTCATGTGAACCTAAGGAACATGACATGGTTGGTTTCCTATAGGTTCGCACGGGTTAGCGACACATACGCACATGCATATGTATGTGCCTAGGGTTAGTAGGGTTAGGGTCCTAATCTAGGGTTAGCCACACATTAGCGTATACCCGTACGTCGGGCATACCCTATGTGTGTATAGGACATGTATACTAGAGTGTGTGTCACGGAGTACACATACACGAGTATACGGCTAGGTTAGGGGGGTTAGCCATGCGTAGATACAGTCGATAGGTATATACGTATATTTATTTATATTTCAATATACCACTCTATGCATTTATATACATACATAACCTATCGCGTATATCTAGCATGTGGACAACTTCGTGTATGTATATTCGAGTATCCAGGTATGCGTGAGAGTGTACACGCATACAAGAATATACGTGCATGGTGTGAGTTAGCGGAAAGGGCTTAACTAGGGTTTTCGTAATCTACGGTGCGCGATTAAATATTAAATAAAGAGCACAACATAAACTAGAATTTAAATGGGCATAAAAAATTAGGATAAGGGCATGAATAAATTGGGCATGATTTTAGAAGATTTTAGGAACTGGAATGGAGGGATTTGGAGTTAGGATGGAGGAGATATGAATTTCCAAAGTTTAATTAGGGATTTATAATTAGATTAAACTTTGGAATTAATTCTGGAATTTTAGGAATATGAAAACTGGGATGTAAGAGCTTGGGTAGGGTGTGGGGTGTACCTAGTTTATTTAGGAATTTTCTGGGATTTTTCTGGTAACTGGAAAATGGATATCCACCCCTCTGTGTACGATTTCCCGTGTACCCGTAGCATTAAAAGGCGGGCTGGCGCGCGGGTCCAGTCCACTGTGTGGACCGGGTGACACTGTGCGTATGGACTCGGTGCACCGTCCATGGGCCGATTTGGGCAGCTCCTCCTTTCTTCCGGTAACCCAGTGGACCGCGTCCACTTAAAGGGATGGGAGGGGTGCTCCCTATGACACGTGGGGCCGGCAGGGGAAGGGATAAGGTTGGATCGATCCCTTTTTCTCTGTTCTAGCTTCGAGCTGCTCTGTTTGTGTCCGTCCCGTCGGCGTTTCCCCAAAGCAGAGGACTAGAGGAGGGAGAGGAGGCGGCGGCCGGTGGGTGGTGAGTGTGGTGTGGCGGCGACGGTGGCAGTGAGGTGGTGGATGGATGTGGTGTGCTATGCGCAGGCGGGGATGGTGCGGGTCGCCGGTGGGGTGCGGCGCGGTGAGCTCGCGGCGGCAACGTTCGTGGCGAGCAGGAACGCGGGTGGCGAGCTTGGTGGCTAGCGCGTGGCGGCGGTGCGCGGCGCGTCGGTGGGTGCGGCACGGCGAGGCAGTGGCGAGCGGCTGCGGCTGGTGCGCACGACGGCCCTAGCGCGGTGGTGCGCGGTGGCGCGTCGTGGCGAAGCTGGGGCGCGCGGTGGTGGGTGGTGAGTAGGCTAGGCGTGGTTGGGCGATATGGTGAGCTTGGCGTGGCCGGGGCGTGCGCGCGGCACGGCGTTCCGCAGCATGGCGTTGGCATGGGGAAAGAAGGAGAGGAGGGAGCTCGGGGAAGGAGAAGGGAGAGTTGAATCCCGAGCTCGAGGGGGCGAGCTTCACCGGCGAGCCATGGCCGGCCTATTTATAGGCGGGCGCGAGCGGTATCGGCGGTAGATCTTTTCCGACACCATTGACGAGCTCCAGCTCATCCCGACGGGACACGACGGCGAGATCGATGGCGAAATGGTACGGCGGCGACCTTGCAGCAGTGCGAGTGCTGGCGCTGCTCGTCGTGGGAGCGACGCGGCGTCTACGCGGTGGGAGGATATTTTCCCCGGCAAGGGCGGCGCCCACACGGCAGAGAGACGGGACGGCGCTGATCTTTGCCGGCATGGTCAGCGACGCAACTGTGGCAAGGTCAGCTCGGGGAAGAAACGACGGCGCGCGGCGTTTCCTTGCTACAGGGGTGGCGATGGCTGTAATCGAGATTTTTCCCGACATGGTTTTGGTACTCGCTGTGCCGGAGTCAAAGACACTGCCGCCGCGTGCTTCTCGTGCGTGAAACAGAGAAGGGCGATGGAGGAGGAAGAGAAGTATGACGGGCGGGGCCCGCGTGTAAGAGAGAGGAAGGAGAAGGGATGATGGATGGCTGTTTTGCTGTGCCGAGTTGGGCCGCGCATCCTGTTGGGCCAGCTGGCCTGTTGGGCTGTGAGGTCGAGCTGGGGAGGGAAATGAGCCCGATGGCCTCTTCCTTATTTCCATTTTCATTTTCTATTTTCCCTTTTCCATTTCTATCTCTCTTGTGTACACACACATATATGCATTTGGATAATCTTTACGTGTATAAGCTTAGACATCCATATGTATAGCTATATTCCATATATACTGTTACGTGTATATATAGCTTACGCATATAGGTATATGTGTACACGTGAGATGGCTTTGCCATTCTTGTCCCAGAAAATAAATAAGCCAGGTGCCAACGAAAGGGTTTGGGTTTTGGAAATGTGATGGTGGCTCAAGGGAGAGGTCAAGGAAGGTTATGTGAATTGGGTTTTAGGGATGGTTGGAGTTAGGGTGGTTGATGGATCGGAGAAGAGATCAAGGAGAGGGTCACGGGTATATTTGGTGGGAAAAATAACAAAGGAAAAGTCAAGGGAAATATTTGGATGAAGGTCGATCAAGGATTTATTATTTGATGCCATAATAAATTCTAGAGAGCAAACATAGCAATCATACAAGCATTCAAACAAGGCCTTATTTTTATATGGTGAATCTAATGCAGGGTTTTCGAAAAGCGGTTTTGGGTTGTGCGGAGAAATAAATCAAGTTTTAGTTGTAATTATAAAAAGTTCAAATTTTTAGTGAATTTTAAAATGATGCAAAAACACGGGTGTTACACATCGTACTAGAGTATTTACTCATAGTAGCGGTCCTGAATGAATTCTCATTACCCATGTAGGTCTGCTTTTTATTAGATGCCTGCACACACCTTTGCACGGCTTGGTTGTGGATTGAACAAGGCAATCGACAATATAAATTCAGTCGCCACAAAGTAGAATTGTGCATTGCCCGAAGACCAAGGTGTGATCAGCTAGTAGGAGACCTAGCTAGCTGTCTTGAGTGTAGGCCAGTAGGCATGAGAGGCTTCAGGATGCAGCTCGAAATTGGCATTTGTGTAGGCCGGAGCTAGGATACAAGGTTCATAGCATTGCAGGGTGCCAAGGGCGCGCTCATGTAGCTTGAAACTGCCAAGGCTTGGGTGGGAACCTTCGCAGTTCGACTATGAACCATCTCGTCCGTCTCTTGGGGTCTACTAGACCTCAGGCCAGTCTGGTGGCATTTATTTGGCTCATCTGGAATCCTGATGTTGATTTTAACATCGTAGAGCATAGTCACCACTTCATCTTTGCTTTTTGTGTATTAATAAAACAACCTCTCATCTTATTCTTAGCCATTGGCAGCACCCTTCTCCCCGACAGAGAGTATTCCTCGAGGCAATGGACTGATAAGCGGCTCCCCTGACACGCGTGTATGCATGTGACACTGCATCCACGTTTGCTCAGCATTATGTGCGTGATAAAGTTATATTGGAAGAAAATCAAAAATTTTGATTGTAGTATATATATCTTTCAAGTGTGATTTGACAATGAATGCAAACTCAGCCTATCTGTATTTCAGTGGTACCGTCGTCCTTGGTCTCATGGCTTTCCATATGAATTAACAAACGAAAAGTACAAGATCTTTGTGGTCATCATTTAGTAATTGTTGAAATAAATTGTTCTTGTTCCACATATATATCATAGTTAACTTCTATATATACTTCTTCATTTGACACGTAAAAGCTGGATGCACCATTTTCCGAGAATTATATCAAGATAAAGCAGTGTTAGGCATATGAGAGGGGATGGGGATCCCGTTTTTCGTGGCTTCATCATGGGCGTGGTTGTCCACCTGTCGAATTTGTTGCAACATAACTGAAAGCAAAGGCACGCGATTGGAATGTGATTCGGACGATTCTATAGCTTCCAACGCATACTGTTACACTCATAGAGTCATGGTGGAACGAGAGGTATTGAGTTCGTGAAGGGGAAAGATGTCAGACGGCATTGACATCAGGAAGAGATGCAGTGCACAAGCAGACATGGCAAGGGCCAGCAGCACAAGTTCTGAAGCTAAACCAAGGCCTAGCTTTTCAGGCTGATTTGATGTCCGTTATCCATTGCATGCTCTGGAAGTAGCGGTTGGTGAATGAATGACAAGAATATCAGTAGATACAAATTGACTTAACTCTGGTCACAAACGCTTTTGATCTCAACGCTTCATCAAGTGGTATAATCTAGGATATGAAGGATCTGGTGAGTGGCGGCTACACACTTTAATACAGTTAATTATTTTTGTTCATGTCCCTACTGTGGTGCGTGGCTGCATGGGACCATGTCGGCCCAAGGAACTGATTGTATAAGTAACATTATTCCATGGCGTGTACGATATACAATCTGATTCCTAACGATGTGAATGTCAACCCGGGCCCCGGCCGTGTCTTTACTGGAATGAAATTTCATGGATCCAAAAAAGAACACCAATGGCCAAAACAATGATCCTGGATTCATGGTTTGTCCAGTTAAAAAAAGAGATAATGCTATAGGTTGTGACTTGTGAGCAGTCAAGCTATTGAAAGTATTCAATCATCAATATTGTCTATTGATGTCTGGTTCTTGGAGTTGGAGGAGGCATTATACTAGAGTATTTACTCGTAATAGCATTTCAGAATGAATGCCCATTACCCATGTAGTTCTACTTTTTATTAGATGCCTGCACCTGCACGCCTTTGCACCTTTTGATTATATATGGATAAGGGAATCGGCAATATAAATTCAGTCACCACAGAGTATAACCTGCATTGCCAGATCAATAGCAAATACGTGATCAGCTAGGAGTCCCAGCTATAGCATTTGTCTTGAGTGTAGGTGTAGGCATGAGAGGCTTCAGGATCCAGTCCGGAACTATCATTTGTGTAGCCTGGAGCTGGGCTACACGGTTCATTACATTGCAAGTGGGCTGGTTCATGGCTAGACACCATGTACATAGCATCTACAAGATTCAAAGCGAGGATTTTATGGTAGACCTATATGAAACTACAAGTAATTTGCGGGCTTTGTAGCGTCCCATGAAGCATGGAAGTTGACAGTAATTTGCAAGCTTTGTAGCGACGGGCATGATATCTACATGGAAGTCGACGACCTAGCGGGCCAAAGAAGTGGTGCCCTCTGGATTTGGTAGTTTACACTAGAAGAAATTGAAGCTAACCCATATGAGCCACAAAAGTGATTTTGTGAGGTGAGTTTGACGGGTTTTCGTAATCATGTAACACCATGCATAATAAATATTTTGACCTATGAAATTGTGCACTATGAATGTTATTGGTCCCATCACTCACACCCCCACTCTAAGAAGTGTAATGAAACCTCATGCGAATGGCGTGTACCCATGTAGTTCTGGTTGCCATGCATGCCTTTGCAACTCTTGATTATGGACAATGCAATCTCAGCAACATATAAATTCAGACACCACAACACCACCGAATACAACTGCATTGCCCAATATTATGGCAAAGACGTGATCAGCTAGTAGGAGACGAATACCCAGCTAGCATTTGTTCTCTTGTATGCATGTCTCTAGGCATGAGAGGCTTCAGGATCTAGGCCAGAGCTAGCGTTTGTCAAGGCCAGAGGTAGACTACAAGTTATCTGGAACATGTTAGGTGTGTAGCATGTGGACAGGCGGGCAACCCGATCGACACTGGTTCGTTATAGCGTTGCCAAGGAGAGCATGAAATGGCTTTTCACTGGCGTCGGCCCTTGTGTAAGCTCATGTTTTGGACGGACCTGAAGCTTTGGTTTGGTTAACTTATATTATATTAGGTAGTTCCTGTAATTGAAGGTGTAGTAGTGCAGACGCTGATCAATAATACCCTAGAAACTACAGAAGAAATTTTGCACATCCTAGTCTCATGTCAGTGCTTCCTCTCGACCATGTCCGGTTGATGAGAGGGCATCTTGTCACTGGCTTAATTTTAAGTTTGCAACAAATCTATCTTAGCTTGTCGGTAAGATCTATGTGTGTGCAGTTGAATAAAGTTATATTTGTTAAAGAAGAGTTTGCAGCGAGCCTGTGTGACGTCAGTGCTATTGCAAGAGGTGGCTTGGAAAATTTTCTAATGGTTTAGTCAATTTGGTATCTGTGGGATATCTGATCGCAAATGGCGTCATGATCCCCTGCCCATGTGATAGAAGTGCCTTCGAATTTCGCAATTTTGTACAACAATTAACTCCAAAGTATGCCATTTTCACTACTACATAAGGCTTCTATAGGGGCGGCTGGTGTGCCTCTCTAGGGGCGGTTTTGCCAGCCGCCCCTAATCTCCCGTTCCTACAATTACTGTATGAGCCGCCCCTACAGTAAACTCTAAAAATCGCGTTTTCAAAATTCAAAAAAAAATACCAAAACATTTTTATTAAACCTGGGGAGGACCCCCATCGGCCTGCGCATTTTTTCGCGTAAAATCACATGCTACGCGACCGGCTGGATTCGAACCCACGACCTCGTGCTCACGTGCGATCCCTCCCCACCACTGCACTACACACTTGTATGTGTCTATATCCCATTCAGCGTCCCCACATATTATACAATCTCGAGTGTAAATTGACTATTTGAGGCTCTAAACGGATTCAAAGTAAAAGTGGTCAACTACAAAGTTTCATAACTTTTCGAGATCTACATTTCATATGTAGGAAGTTTTTTTCGTCGAGGTCGTTTACGAAATTTGAATTTCAAATTTGAGACATTTGAACACAACTTTTGCATGGCTAGATGATTTCAATGTAGAAAGTGGTCAACTATAAATTTTCATAACTTTTTCGAGATCTACATTTCATATGTAGGAAGTTTTTCCGTCCGAGGTCGTTTTTAAATTTGAATTTCAAATTTGAGACATTTGAACACGACTTTTGCATGACTAGATGATTTCAAAGTAAAAAGTTGTCAACTACAAAGTTTCATAACTTTTCGAGATCTACATTTGCATGTTTTACAAAGTTTCATGCGCCTCAGAGCCATCCCTACCGTGAACCACATTAGGGGCGGCGGGTGATTGAACCGCCCCTGCTAATAGTAGGGGCGGCTCGTAACACCAGCCGGCCCTAATGTGGCCACTATAGGGGCGGCTCGTATGGTGTTCACAGTAGGGGCGGCTCAAAACAAAAACCGCCCTTAATGAAAAAGGGAGGCGTTCTCTTAGTAAGCTTTTGTACTAGTGTTTGGTCTTTCTGTTGACATAGTTACAGTTAAAGCTGGATGGAGCTGTGGCAAACATTCAATGGCGGCGTTGATTTCCCTTGGTCCATGTCTGAATCTCCAATGGTTATCCCCATCAGATAGGAGAAAGAACGTCCATGTTTGGGTTGAGTGGATGAGTGGAGGTGAAACGTCTCATGGAGGTGGTAAAGGAAGCCTGGGACAAAGGGAAGCAGTAAGATGGTCCAAAAACAGACATCCGGTGCCTGGAGTAGGCATCATACTCTGAATGAATGCTCATTACTCATCGATCATATATCATACTACAGTCACTCTGGGCATACTAAATGGTTTGTAATCCTACTGTACTCATGGAGCCGTGGTGGAATGATGTGGTTTATTCTAACACGATTTATAATATCTGGTTTTCTAATGATATGAACACTCTGGGCGTTTGGGTTACCCGATCCGATCGGGTCGGGTAGTGCGGGTAATGAGAAGTTCGGGTAACTGAAAGTGTTATCCGATAACAGCCCCGAAATTGTACTACCCATAATTTTGGGTTCGGGTTCGGGTTCGGGTATACCCGTATTACCCGAATATGTAAATTGACAGAAAACCCTCAAACATCATAGAATTTTTCAGCAACATAAAATGGACAAAATAATTGATATAAAGTTGAAGTTTTCAACCACATCTCAGTATCTCATCACAAACATGCAAGTACTAACAAATGCAAATCCAACTGGAAAGTTTATAAGTAGTAGTAGTCTAGTAGACTAGTAGTAAAGTAATGCACAACTGCACAAGCACAAACATATATTCAAAAGAACAACTCAGTTCAGTTCTTCTTCAAGTTAGTTATCATTCATCCCTCAAAAAAGTTAGTTCTCCTTCAACTTCAAAAGTTCGGGTAATTTGGGTAGTTCGGGTACGCGCGGCTTACTACCCGAATTACCCAATAAAAGTTCGGTAATTGATTTGCTACCCGAACTCAAACCCGAAATTGCGGGTTCGGGTAGATCGGGTTCGGATCCGGGTAGTTCGGGTAATGGATAGCGGGTAATATGCCCGGGGTGATGAATGGTAGTATGGTTTAGTGAATGAATTTTCATGGTTTCCAAAATAGAAAAAAACCAATGGCCAAAATGATAAGCCTGGATCCGTGGTTTCTCCAGTTAAGAAAAGAGATAATGCTATAGGTTGTAGTGACTTGTGAGCAGTCAAGCTATCAAACAATGTTGAAGTATTTGATCATCAATACTGTTTACCAACGTCCGGTGCTTGGAGTAGGCATCTCATTACTCATCGATCATATATCAATTTACTCAGTAATAGTGGGGTACTAATAAATAAATGCTTGTTACCCCTGTAGTTCGGCTTTTTATTAGTTGGGAGTGCACACCTTTGCACCTATTGATTATGGGCAAGACAATTGGCAATATAAATTGAGGCACCATGGAGTAGAACTGCATTGCTTGATGGCAACTAGTAGCAGGCTCAACTAGCATTTGTCATGTGTGTAGGTCCGTAGGAATGAGAGGCTTCAGGATCCATCCCCGAACTAGATTCTCTCCACGCCAGAGGTAGGCTATAAGGTTCATATCATTGTAGGCGGGTTGGTCCGTTGCTGACCACCAAGTGTCCATAGTAGTCACTGGAGTCCTCACAGCCAGCTTACGATACGAGAGACTTGGAGGATGGCAAAACTTGGAGGAAGCTTTGGAGGAAGGAGTGCGCTCGGAACTTGGAAGATGAACCATTATCTGATGGATGGTACACATACTTATAACAACATTCCCTTACAATGAATTTGGGCATGAGTGGCATGAAACTAGATTCCCGCTACGTAGGATATTGAATGAAGACGGATTTCATCTTTTCTTCAATATTCAAATGCAAGGATGTTAGGAAGGTTTGGCTGGAGGCTAGGCTGTATGGTATCATGAAAGTTAGGCTGTTCTATGCATTGCATGCTCTGTAGCAGTTTGTGAAGCAATGGGAATAATATCAGTGGAAATAAACTTCCTCAACTATGGATTATGGTAGTGCAAGCTATGTGTCCAGAAATGCTTCTGATGTCTGCGCTCCAAGTGGAATAACGTGGGAGATAAAGTATCTGGGAGGTGGTGGCTACACATTACTTTAATGTAGTTAATTATTTTTGTTCATGTCCCTAAAGGCTTTTTTTTTTTTTTTTTTTTTTTTGCGGAAGCCTTAAAGACTGTAATTGGGTGGCGCATGGGCACGTCCCTCGTTTTCGTTTACCTAGGAACTGATCATATCAGTTACATTATTCCACCTCTTTGGATTTCTATTGAATCAAAGAAATTTGATTATACATCTTTTTTTATTTTGAAGGTGTACAATATATAATATCTTGTTCCTAACGATATGAATGGTGGAACCAAGTTTCCCAGTTAAAAAAACACCAATGGGTATAATAATATCTTGTTCCTAACGATATGAATGGTGGAACGAAG
The DNA here is from genome assembly GCA_015847255.1 of Hyparrhenia diplandra. Classification (NCBI taxonomy): domain Eukaryota; kingdom Viridiplantae; phylum Streptophyta; class Magnoliopsida; order Poales; family Poaceae; genus Hyparrhenia; species Hyparrhenia diplandra. The sequence goes on from JADLZK010012149.1 coordinate 320,241, forward strand.
TTTCCTAGTTAAAAAAACACCAATGGTCAAACAGAACGAACCTAGAACCATGGCTTTTCTGGTAAAAAAAAGATATAATTCTAAAGGTCGTGACTTGTGAGCAGACAAACTTGAAATTTTTGAAATATTTGATCATTAATATGCATGTCTATCGAGCACGGACGTCGCTTAGAGGAGGCATCGTACTAGAGTATTTACTCATAGTAGCGGTCCTGATTGAATGCCCATTACCCATGTAGAGCTTTTTATTATATGGCTGCACACCTTTGCACCGCTTGGTTGTGGATTGAACAAAGCAGTCGACAATATAAATTCAGTCGCCACAAAGTAGAATTGTGCATTGCTCGAAGACCAAGGCGTGATCAGCTAGTAGGAGACCTAGCTAGCTGTCTTGAGTGTAGGCCAGTAGGCATGAGAGGCTTCAGGATCCAGCTCGAAATTGGCATTTGTGTAGGCCAGAGCTAGGATACAATGTTCATAGCATTGCAGGGTGCTAAGGGTGCACGCATGTTGCTTGGAACTGCCAAGGCTTGGGCGGGAACCTTCGCAGTTCGACTATGAACCATCTCGCCCGTCTCCTGGTGTCTACTAGACCTTAGGCCACCCTGGTGGCCTTTATTTGGCTCATCTGGAATCATGATGTTGATCTTAACGTCGTAGAGCATAGTCATCACTTCATCTTCTCTTTGTGTGTATTATAAACAACTTCTCATCAGTATGGTCTAGTGTGTCTATGGAGATCCTCACTACCGTATCAGGAGTTCTATCTGGTGGCCTGAACAATATTATGCATGTAAATGAAAAAATAGGACCCTGTAGGGGTCATGTGCTCGCCGAGGCCGGTCCCGGGAGCGACGGAGGCAGCCGCGACCGAATTCGACGCTCCAACATCAACATCGGCAAACCAGCTGCTGGAGCACGCTGCGTCGGCCTACCTCGGTGATGGTCGTCCCGCCGCGGGACCGTAGGTGCTTCAGCAGGCTGTGGAGGGGTCTGCGGCTGCACCGTGGGTGGTGCCACATTCTCCTGCGGCTGCGCCCGTGGCCAGAATGCTGCTGCGGCATCCACACGTACGTACCGCTGCCTCCGTTTCTTATTCTCAGCCATTGGCAGTTTGGCACGACCCTTCACTCCGACTGGGAGCACATGTTCCTCGCGGCAAATGAAGGATGCACGGGTCCCCGACGTTCGTATATTTGCGTGTGACACTGTATCCACATTTGCTCAGCATTATGTGTGTGATAAAGTTATATACTGGAAAAAAATCCAAAATTTTATTGCAGTATAGCTTTCAGTGTGAGTTATGTGACAATGAATGGAAACTCAGCCTATTTGTATTTCAGTGGTACCATTGTCCTTGGTCTCATGGATTTCCATATGAATGAACAAACCAAAAGTACTATACAAGATCTTATTTGTGGTCATCATTTAATAATTGTTGAAATAGACGCAGATAATATTGTTCTAGTTCCACATATATATCATAGTTAACTTCTATATATACTTCATTTGGCACGTAAAAGCTGGATGCACCATTTTCCGAGAATATATCAAGATAAAACAGCGTTAGGCATATGATGGGATCGAATCCTGTTTTTCGTGGCTTCATCATGGCCCGGCGTGGTTGTCCACCTGTCAAAAATGGTGCAACATAACTGAAAGCATAGACCCTGTCGATTGGAAGGCAATTCGGACGATTCCAACGGAGACAAACCATAAGTTACAGTCATAGAGTCATGGTGGAATGAGAGGTGTTGAGTTCGTGAAGGGGAAGACGGCATTGACTTTAGGAAGAGATGCAGTGCACAAGCTGACATGGCAAAGGCCAGCGGCAGCACACAAGTTCTGAAGCTGAACCACGGCGTAGCTTTTCAGGCTGATCTGATGGCCGTTATGCATTGCATGGTCTGAAAGTAGCAGTTCATGAACGAATCACAAGAATATCAGTAGAAACAACCTGACTTAACTATGGTAGTGCAAGCTATGCCCACAAACGCTTTTGATCTCAACGCTTCATCAAGTGGTATTATCTTGGTGTGATGAAGGATCTGGTGGGTGGTGGCTACACACTTTAATACAGTTAATTATTTTTGTTCATGTCCCTAGTGACTATAACTAATAGTGTGGTGCGTGGCTGCATGTGTCCATGTCGGACCAAGGAACTGATCGTATCAGTAATATTATATATTCCATGGTGTACGATATACAATATCTGATTCCTAACGATATGAATGGCATCCCGTATGGTTTAGTGCAATGAAATTTCCTGGATCCAAAAAAGAACACCATGGCCAAAACCATGATCTTGGAATCATGGTTTCTCCAGTTAAAGAAAAAATATAATTTTATAGGCTGTGACTTGTCAGTAGTCAAGCTAACTATTGAAGTAGCTGGTGCTTGGAGGAGGCATCGTACTAGAGTCTTTACTCGTAATTGCAGAATGAATGCCCATTACCCATGTAGTCCTGCTGCACGCCTTTGCACCTCCTCTTGATTATATATGGACAAGGTAGTCGACAATATAAATTTAGACATTCAGTCACCACAGAGTAGAACTGCATTGCCAGATCGAAAGCAAATACGTGACCAGCTAGCTAGTAGGAGTCCTAGCTATTGCATTTCTCTTAATTGTAGGTCTGTAGGCATGACAGGCTTCAGGATCCAGTCAGGAACTATCTTTTGTGTAGCATGGAGCTGGGCAACACGGTTCATAGCATTGCAAGTGGGCTGGTTTGTGGCTAGACACCGTGTACATAGCAGCTGAGAGATTTCTGGTAGACCTATATGAAACAACATGGAAGTCGATCGACAATAATTTGCAGGCTTTGTAGCCACCAGCACGATATCTACATGGAAATCAACCTAGCGGGCCATAGAAGTGGTGCCCGCTGGATTCGGTAGTTTACACTAGAAGAAATTGAAGCTCACCCACGTGAGCCACAAAAGTGATTTTGTGAGGTGAGTTTGACGGGCGTAATCATGTAACACCATGTTGGGGAGGGCGACCCTCGCCAGCCCCTGCAGCTCCCGCAGGCCTCGCTTCGGCGGGCCAAGCAACATATTTCATAACTAATACTCTTCACAGGCAAGTCCAGCGAAGGCGCCTCCGCTAGGCCAGAGGGCAGTGGAGGACCCAAGCGACACCGAGCTCCGCTCCATGCTTCGGAAATGGGGCCTCCAACGAACCCTCGCATGCAGATCGAGACAGCATCATAAGCAAGACCAGCAAAGGGCCTCCGCAAGACCAGAGGACGCAGGAGGGCCCAAGCGCCCCCAAGCTCGCTCCGCTCTTCAGAGGCAAGGCCTTCGTCAATCTTCAGTGCGAGGGTCGAAGCCCGATCGTCACTTCAGAGCCCCAAGCGAAGGGTCTGCGTTGCTAAGGGCGCAGAGCCAGCCTCCGAAGGGTGGGCGTCGCGCGAAGGCTGAGCCGTCAAGCCATAGAAGCTGGCGGCGGGGAGGAAAACCCTACCAGAGGACAACAGTCTAGGGACGCGTGTGTGTTTACCATTATACCCCTGCGAGGGTAAATTACCTCTTCTGCCCTGGCAAGGGCCCACCCATCAGAGTGTGCAAATCCCTACCTACCATGTACCGTGTTGTAAAGCGACCATCCGACCCCTAGGCTTCCTATAAATACCCGGGTAGGGGCGCCAAGGAAGGGGGTCAATGGGTGGCAGGATTCATTGCCATTTAATCAAATCATAGTCTTAGATAGCTTCGCAAGTTCTGTCCTTTTACACTCGTGCTGACCTCCGCTAGTCCCCACCCTCGGCAACACTAGCGAGGGGGAGGCCGAGCGGAGGCCCTCTGTCGTCTGCTCCTCTTCGTACTCGTGCTGCCCTCCGCCAGTTCCCACCCTTGGCAACTCTAGCGAGGGTGAGACCAAGCGGAGGCCCTCCGTCGACTACTCGTTTTGCCGGTTCCTTCCTGTCGGTCCTTTCCCTGTGGGAAGCCCTCGCCCCTCCTCCCGCTACCTCTGGTAGCGAAGGTCAGAGGGGCAGGAGTGACCCCCACACACCAGAGGAAATTCATGTGACACCATGCATAATAAATATTTTAACCTATGAAATTGTGCACTATGAATGTTATTTGGTCTCATCACTCACACCCCCACTCTAAAAAGTGTAATGAAACCTCAAACGTACCCATGTTGTTCTGCTTTTTGTTAGATGCCCTGCATGGCTTTGCAACACTTGATTATGGGCAAGGCAATCTCAGCAACATATAAATTCAGCCACCACAACACCACCGAGTACAACTGCATTGCCCAATATAATGGCAAAGACGTGATCAGCTAGTAGGAGACGAATACCCAGCTAGCATTTGTTCTCTTATATGCATGTCTAGGCAAGAGAGGCTTCAGGATCTAGGCCAGAGCTATCGTTTGTCAAGGCCGGAGGCAGACTGCAAGTATATGGAACATGGTAGGTGTGTAGCTAGCGTGTGGACAGGCGGGCAACCTGTTTTCGACATGGGTTCATTAGCGTTGCCAAGGAGAGCATGAAATTACTGGCGTCGGCCCTTGCTTGCACGTGCTGGGATATCAATTGGTATTGTCATTTCCTTCTATGAGGTTGTGCCTTGATGAAGACCGTACTTGACAAACCTTGAGGTGTGCCTTTGATGTAGAGTCCAGACAGTCTGACTCACGTCATGCACACGACGGACTCGACTCGGTCAATGGACTTCCACGCGAGCTCGAACACGCGCGCCATCGCGGACTCAACTTGACACACCCATGCACAGACATGATGTCGTTCATTCTAACACTATATATAATATCTGATTCCTAAAGATATGAATGACAGTATGGTTTAGTGGAATGAAATTTCATGGTTTCCAAAATAGAAAAAAATGGCCAAAACAATAAGCCTGGAACCGTGGTTTCTCCAGTTAAGAAAAGACAATGTTATAGGTTGTGACTTGTGACTTGTGAGCAGTCAAGCTATCAAACTATATTGAAGTATTTGATCATCAATATTGAGGTGGCACATCATACTCTGAATGAGCATCGAATGAATGCTCATTACTCAGCACACATCATACTACAATATTTACTCGTAATAGTGCGATACTAAATGAATGCTTATTACCCATGTACTTTTGCTTTTTATTATATATGTTTGCACGCCTTTGCACCTCTTGATTATGGACTGGGAAATTGGCAATATAAATTCCAGTCACCACAGAGTAGAACTGCATTGCCCGATGGCCAAGACTTGGTCAGCTACTAGTAGGTGACCCAACTAGAATTTGTCCTCTGGGTAGGTTGTAGGAATGAGAGGCTTCAGGACCCAGCTCGGAACTAGAATTTGTCTTGCCGGGAGCTAGGCTACATGGTTCATAGCATTGTAGGCGGGTTGGTCCGTTGCTGGTCACCGAGTGTCCATAGTAGTCACTGGAGTCCTTACGGCCAACTTACGAGCGACTTCGAGGATGACAAAACTTCGAGTAATTAGTGGAGGCGGGAGTGCCCTCGGGAGCTCGGAAGATGAACCATTTTCTCTCACGGATGGTACACATACTTATAACAGCCTTCCTTTACAATGAATTTGGGCATGAGTGGCATGAAACTAGATTCCTGCTACCCGGGAGATTGAATGAAGACGGGTTTCATCTTTTTTTTTCAAAATTCAAATGCAAGGATGTTAAAAAGGTTTGGTTTGTGCTAGGTTGTATGGTATCATGAGAGCTAGACTGATCTATGCATTGCATGCTCTGAAAGTACTGTAGCAGTTTGTGTGAAGCAATGGCAAGAATATCAGTGGAAACAAACTTACTATGGATTATGGTAGTGCAAGCTATGTGTCCAGAAATGCTTTTGATCTCAGCGCTCCAAGTGGAACAATGTCGGAGATGAAGTATCTGGCGGGTGGTGGTTACACAATACTTTAATATCATTAATTGTTTTTGTTCATGTCCCTATAGGCTTTTTCTTTTGCAGAAGCCTTAGAGACTCTAATTGGGTGGCGCATGGGCACGTCCCTTGTGGGTTCATGTTTGACCTAGGAACTGATCATATCAGTAACATTATTCCACCTCTTTGGACTTGTATTGAATCAGAGAAATTTGATTGGACATCGTTTTGATCTTGAAGGTGTACGGTATATAATATCTTGTTCCTAATGATATGAATGGTGGAATGAATTAAGCTGACCATTCGTATAGGTCGAAATGGCGAACCTGGAACCTGGAACCAAGCATGGTTTCTATGGTTAAAAAGGAGATAGTTCTATAGGTCGTGACTTGTGAGTAGCCAAACTATTGAAACTATTGAAGCATCTGATCATCAATATGCATGTTAACCAAGCACCGACCTCGCTTGGAGGAGGCATTAATTGTACAAGAGTATTTACTCATAGTAGCGGTCTTGAACTTACCCATGTAGTTTTGCTTTTTATTAGATGCCTGCGCACCTTTGCACCGCTTTCATTATGGATCGAACAAGGCAATCGGCAATATAAATTCAGTCGCCACAAAGTAGAATTGCATTGCCCAAGAAGACCAAGGCGTGATCAGCTAGCTGGATGCACCATTTGCCCTAGATGCATGACACACAACTGAGTTCAGCTGGATGGGCTGGTATATGAATTAGAACACATCTCACATAATAGAAAAAGGTGCGTGCAGCCCTGAATCTGAAGGAGCTCTAGCCGAATTTGTAGAGGTGCTGATTGTGCATCTGGGACAAGCTCACGTGCGATGAGGAAAGGATTTTACACATCTAACATGGACCTCCTTGCAAGATATGCTGCATACCATTCTTCATCTTCCCACACAGTCTATTGGTGTAAGTGTTTGCCTTGTATAGGAACAACATGTTACCCAAGATCAAACAAAAGGATTTGAGTTTGTACTCTACTAGTGTGCTTCTTAAAATTTGGAAGGAAGCAAGCATTGCATCTGTCTTCATTTTGTAATTTTTTACTTCTTCTGTTTTAATTTCTTGGCTTTCGCTGACACCGTTCTATGACTCAGTAGCCTTTGTTCACCCTGAATGTCAATTTACTCTCCTTAATGCACTGGCAACACTTCTGCTGTATTTTTACCAAAAACCTTCCCCATCTTTTTTTTTTCGAAATCGTGCTGAGCACGTTTTTCATTAAGAGAAGTGGGAAACATTACAACCCTACAAAGTTAGGAAGCGAGATGCTCCTAGTATCGCAAAAAAGAACACACGACAGAAGGCACCGGCTTTATGGTGAAGCTGAAAGGGTGTACCCTGGATTACAACAATTGTGCTACTGGAAGAAGCTTGCCGTGTTCTACAGGCTAAGCGGAGGGATCCTCCTGCGACAAGCGCTCTGCCGTCTTCGACTAACGCTTGCCGTCTTCATCAATCATAGTAGGGCTTAATCTCTATGGCCCTGTTCGCTTGGCTTATCAGCCAGCCAGTCAGCAGTATTTTCTCTCACAGCATCGGCCAGCTCGCAACCAGCCAGCAGTACTTTCTCTCACACCATCAGCCAGCCGAACAGGCTGTATATCCTCCTATTATACTACTAAGCATACATTTGTCCTGTTTGTAGTAATGAGAGGCTTCGGGAATGGCCCTTTTGGTTGGAGAAAAGGAGTGGGTGAAGCCCTGGATCGATGATGCAAGACATGCGCGCATTGAGTTCGATCGCCCGGATGGACTTGTATATGTGTTACAACATGCATCACAGAACATAACAGAAGCAGGTACGTGCATCCCTGGATGTCGATCCTTGCCACGATGCGGAGGTCTTGCATATTTAGTAGAGTTTCTAATCATATCACACATTTTGCACAAGCCCACGTGTGATGAGGACATGATGTTACACATCTAACACTAACCTCCTCACAACATGATGTTGTGGGGGTACAACATACGTGTCTTCAGCATCCCGCAGTCTACTGCTATGAGTGTTATCCTTCGTAGGAGCAATATATTACTTGAATGTCCCAAGATTAAACACAATGATTTGGATTGGTACACTCTACTGGTTGGTGGGTTTCTAGAAAATTTGGAACGGAGCAAGCATTGCACAACGACACAAGTTCTGGTTCCAAATAACATCTATTCTTATCCTCCTTTTAATTTTGGTTTGTTCTATTTTTCTTTGCTTTTGTTGACACCTCTCTCTGATCCAGTAACCTCTGTATGCCTTGAATGTCAGTTTCCTCTGCTAATTAAGTACATTGGCAAAGCTCTTGTTATATTTTTCCAAAGAAAAAAACTCCAGTGTCCTAGCTTCATCAATCATAGTAAAAATAGTGGCAGAAGCTAATTAAAAGTTTGATTCTAGCTTTCAATGTGAATCATGACAATCAATGCAAAAAAGTATTTTACTCAGTTTACCTTTTGGATCGGAGTATCTTAGTGGTATATATCACTGTCCTCTATCATTGATTTTGTTGCTCCATGAATTAGGACAAGATATTGGTGGTCACTGAATAATTCTTTAAAAAGAATTTGGTATAAGCAATACACATATCACTATGTGCTTCTATATATACTACTTATGTACACTTTTGGCACCCAAAAAGCAGCCGCTGTGAGCCTATATGACTGTGACCATATGAGTTGGACTTTCCATTCCCAAGAGTCAGGCAGTGATAAACATCTAGGATGAGAATGAGAAGCACTAGGAACCCTGTTTTTGCATGTTCTGTCACTTTTGGTACTGAGAATCCTTCCTCCCTCGCTTTTGTTCTACCAGGTTCTCCGCCACCTCCACCCTCCCACCCTCAGTTCAAATTCAACATTCTCAATATGCTTCTGCCTGTGCTGGCACATCTCTCCACCTTCATGGAAGCATGCACACAACTCCCTCATCATCGTGTAGAGCTCTCCAAAAACTCCTTGCCACAAACAGTACCACTGTGGGCTGGCATGGACTACATGTCAAGGATGTAGCATTGTTTCCTCTGGTTTGTGGACCATGTAATATGGTTAGCATTTTACTTTGATGCAAATGGGTTGTGACCCGAGACATGCTAGAGACTTGTAATCATTATTAAACGGGAATCATGCAGTTGAGTGAAGGAAGATGATGTATTCAAACTCAAAGTAATCCTTTGCTTTTTCCTTCTGCCTCTCCCTCAATGCTAGCGAGTTCCAACTTTCCTATCTCGATTCTAAGCCAATCACGGTGAGGATCGTGAAACATCTTGGCATCCCTGAGACATTGATTGCTGGGATACACCGATCTTGAGCTCTAAAATTTTTCCGTTTCATGGTTGGATCGAGAACTGGAATTCAAGGAACTACTAGATCAGATAATACCACGAAGAGTTGGTTCAGATAAATCAAAGCTGTATACGTTGGGAAGAATTGGTCGTGGCCTCCCTTTGTTTAATATTTTGTACAATTTGATGGGGGACACCCAAAGGTTTGGAAGGAACACTGTACAATTGCACGTGCTGTTCCATCAGTTGGCATTGTCATTTCCTTCTACGAGGTTGTCAAGTATGCTCTTCATCAAAGGCACACCTCATGACCCAGTTTTGTTGATAAGAATAAGATGGAAGTCCTTTCACTTGTAAAAGCAACATCTGAATGGTTATCCCTTCATATAGGAGGAGAAAGAACGTTTATCCCCCCCATGAGATAGGACAAAGAACGTTCATGTTTCAGGTCGGTTGAGTGGAGGTGAAACGTCTCATGGAGGAGGTGGTAAACGAAGCCTGGGGCAAAGGGAAGCACTAAGATGACGTGAAAACAGACAATATCCTGGTGGATTGGAGTAAGAATGTTCTTGGGGACCTAGAGAAGTGGAGGAAATAGTTTTTTAAAAAAAAGAAGTACGAGATAAAAGCAGGAGCCTAATTCTCTCATAGCAAGTGGCTACAGACTAGAGGGAGATAAGGTTCCAATTAGACAGAATTTTTCGTGTTGCATGCAAAAAGGAGAGGAAGAGTAGAGTGGGTGCAAAACAAAATGGGCCCTGTGTTGGGTGGAAGGTATACTTAAGCAAAAGGCCCGAAGCACGTAGGCCTAGCCCGGTGCACGGTTTCTTGGCCCGGCCCCAACATGGCCCGACACGGTCTGATTAGTGCTCGGGCCGGCCTGGCACGACACGAAAATTAAAGAAGGCCTAGTGTGTGGCCCAGTTTCATCGAGGCCTGCTACCTGGCCCGCTAAGAGTTGCTGAAAAATAAAAAAAACTTTGGCCTGCTAAGAGCCCAAATTCTAACCCTAACTCATTCCTACCCTCGCCGCCATCAGGCACTACACACGCTTCCCCTCCATGCTCACGCGACGACTCCTCCCTCCGCGCCACGCGACGCGACTTCTTCCCCTCCGCCGCCACCTTCCCTTCCTCCTCTTCCTCCTCCACGCAGCCGAAGGCCGACGCCCACCACCGCCTCCGCTGCGGCTCGCGCGGGCGCGCGGCCTCCCCCCCCCCATGTCCGCCACCGCCGTCCCACCGGAGCATGGAGCTCGCGTCGGGTGCCATCGACCTCCCCCCCCACCTCCGCCGCTGCCACCGTGGAGTTCGCTGGAGCTCGGCGGCGGGCGCCGACAACCTGCCCTCCCTACCGCGCGGCTCTCTCTCGTGTGGGCTTCCGTGCGGGCCTCAGGCCAACCCGGTTCCCGTGCCTTTTTGGGCTGGCACGGCTCGAAAACAGGCTACAAGTCGTGCCTGGGTCGACCCTAGGGCACGATGGACTGGTCAGGCACGGCCCGGTGGTACGGTGGGCCGATCGTGCCCGTGCCTGGCACGGGCCCGTGCCGGCCCGTTGCATAGCTATAGTGGACGGAGAAGTAACCGGGTTGTGCGTGGCTTTTCATGTCCACGGTCAAGGGCGATTCACAATATGTCTTTGTCACAGTTGAGCCGCAACTCTCAGCCCAAATGAACGAGGCTCAGATGGTTGACTACAAGGAGGAGGATGTGAAGTGAGGCGCATGATGCAACGGGTACTGTTGGTAACCAAAGCCACCTCAAATGAATGAGGATCTAATGGCTGACTACATGGACTCACGGATTAGGAAGTGATGAGCATGGGAGGCTTGGTAATGCTAAGCAAAGTCACCAGTCACTCAGAGCTTCGAAGATGAATCAGAGATTGAATGAAGAGGACTATTCTTAGGAAGGTTTGGCTGGAGGCTGGGATGGATGGTATCATGAGAGCTATAGGCCGGAGACAAATCAATCTCCACTATAAGGCGATTCAGACGATTTTACAGCTTGCAACAGAGATAAACCTCCTGATGCTAATCACCCCTCCCCGGTTAGACCCCGCGCAGTGCAGGAGCCTACAACACTGGGTACGCCCAATGGAGATAAACCTGAAGGTTTGTAATACAGCTGTAGTCATGTAATCATGAAGGATAATAAGGCGCAAGACGGCATCGACTTTGGTTCATTACATCAACACCTATTCAGCTGTCAAAACTGGACGAAAGCAGACCTAGCAAAGGCCTGCAGCAAATGTTCTGAAGCTGAACCACGACGTAGATTTTCGGCCTGATCTGATGGCCGTTATGCATTGCATGCTCTGAAAGTATAGCAGTTGGTGAAGGAATGGGAAAGGATGTCCCTGGAAACAAACTTACTCAATTACGGACTATGGTAGTGCAACCTATGAACTGATCATATCAGTGACATACTGACATTATTCCAAGGTATACTGTATAGGGTATCTGGTTTCTACTGATATGAAAGGCAACCAGTATGGTTTATTGGAATAATGAAATTTCTGGGTTTCCAAAAGACACCAATGGCTAAAACGACGAATCTGGAATCGTGGTTTCTATCGTTAAAAAAATAGAGACAATGCTATAGGTTGTGGTTGTGACTAGTCAAGCTATTGACACTATATTGAAGCATTCAGTCACCGATACTGTCGGTGCTTGGAGGAGGCATCATTTGCTCATAATAGACCGATACTAAATGAATGCTCGTTACCCATGTACTTCTGCTTTTTTATTAGATGCCTGCATGCCTTTGCACTTGATTATGGACTGGGCAATCGGTAATATAAATTTCAGTCACCACATAGTAGAATTGCATTGTCCGATAGCCAAGACTACTAAGTCTAAACTCAAGCAACTGGCCTACAATCAAAGAACCATATAATTGGTCTGCATTTTCACAGAACAACACCGACATGTCTCATAGTTACAGAGTAGCATGACCAACAATACAGGTATCACATGACCGCATTTTACTAACCTAGGGGATCTGAGAAGATAGATACCCTCTCCAGTAAATGGAGATGACTATATATAGAGCCTCATAGTAGATGGGCCTTAACAGATACATGATCACAACAATAGCTTGCTTGATAGGTATCATATTCCTCATACTGATCTTCTGCTTCTCCAGGTAGTCATAACTGGAAGAAACAAGATCATCTGAGATCTTATCTAATTAATAGCAACCAGCTATCAGGCATATAACATCAAAACAGGAAAGGCATCATCCAAAAAATGACACTGACCCAAGATGTTTAAACTTATGTTTAAATGCTTTCAGGAAACAGGAAGGACCAGAGTATGCATAGCGTTTTCTTGTAACATTTCATGGCAGTAAGATGTTCAGACTTTACATCATCTTGGGTCATAGTTGACACAGACAGTGTTGTGAGATTATAAGTATTCCATAAAAAGTTTAGTTCAAAGTAAAATTTTATACTTTCCTATAAATACAGCAAAGATTTTCTCCAGTTTGTGAATTCCTATTTTGTTTGAAGTATATTACTTTGAAGCTGCTACCGATTTTCCAGTGCTAAGTGCATCAATCTGTGCAGATAGGAAACACAAGGCATCCTTAACTCAACGCATATATATAAAAAAATATAGAAGTGAAATTTTGCATATTATGAAGGTTACCAGTTTTACTTAATAAGCTCTGTCTTATCTAAAATGAACAAACTGCTGAAACTATGCTTACAAAAATACAGTTAATGTTCTTTTACACCACTGGAACACTAGAAACAGAAGATGATGTTAGCAAGCACTAAGTGCAAATTTTTCATGAGTTATCAAGTGTACTTTATAGTGCATACTTGTGCATTCCATTATCTGAACTCTGCATAGCAAAGCAATTGACTTAAAATCGAAAATAAGGGACAATGGATCTTTCTGCTAGCCAGCTTCATCAGTAAACTATCAATGTTTCGGTAGTTGGATTGATCTGCTAACCAGGCATGAAATTTGTATAGATGTAAAGAGCTCAGCTAGGTATTCTTGCAAGTGAAGAGGTCATACTTTTTGAAATTAACCAGACTGATGTTATTTGCATTCGTGTGTTATTTGCAAGTGAAGAGGTCATACAATTTGGTACAACCATCTACACTGAAGAAACGATTTCCCCTTGTGTTTGTAAGAGTAGAAGGAAGCAAAGACTGCAAGAGAGAAAGTTCAGCCACTATATTCAGCAGAAGCTATCAGAAGAGAGTAGAGAGCACCATCGAATTGCAAAACATTACTTTTTTGAAGCAAATTATACAACATGAGTTGCAAAAAGAGCTTTTAGGTAGGTGATGACATGTGGCAGTAGCAGCACAGATGAAACATACAGGAAAAAAAAAAATAAACTATTGGATACAGACAAATTATTTACCCATGAAAACACATCATCTTCTTCAGAGCTTGATGCTGGGCTCATTGGACTATTGCTGCAGGTAGTCCAATGCTGCTCAATAGGTCCAGGTGCGGAAATCTCCTCCTTTTCAATCAACTCCAGCAGCTTCTCTATATAATCAAGATCCTTCATACTTGGCTTTGCTAGGGTTCCTGTGGGGTCCAACTCCATGTGTACCCTGTTATATGCATCCCCCAGGAAATGCTTCCTAAGCCTATCCGGGATCTCAGGAAGTTCGTCCATGTCTTTTGAAACAGAATAAGAATGGAGACAGAATAATCACTGGGGCATGGAATTTATACAAATAAAGAGCTCAGACAGGTATCTTTGTGGGTTAAGAGATCATACTTTAGAAATTAACCAGACTGATGCTATTGTCATTCAAGTGTTCAAAGAAGTCTAGGAAAGAACAGAAATAATGTCTGGAAAAAATCTTCAAACTACCAGTAGAAATTAGTACCTCAATTTGGGCCCAGTGTTCATATGCAGAATCATCATCCCAGAGATTTGCTTGTGTCAGGCTTCTGTAATTGGAGAACTCCTCTGTAATTCCTTCAGGCGAGCAACTGATGTCTGCAAGTATCATAATACGTACCTCCTTTTGTGTGTGGTGTGTGTGTGTGTGTGGTGTGTGTGTGTGTGTGTGTGTGTGTGTGTGTGTGTGTGTGTGTGTGTGTGTGTGTCCTCCATTGCCAGAACATGTATCACTCATGAGATAGACACCCTCTTTGAAAAGGAATAACCCATTATTTCCCCATGAGCTACAATAAATGCAAGATCGAAGGAAGCAGTGGAGGGTCTCAGACAGAAATGGTGTATGGACAAAGTAAAAGTGTGAAACCTAAATGAATACAGCAAGTTTCAAGAATACAGTTTTGTTCGTGTCAGTTCAATTTCTAAGCAAGAGAATATTTAGCAGATTCTTCGGTAAGAGAATAGAAAGTATAGATGTATTTGCATACAGAACATATTCATATTTCTCAATGAGTCACGATATTGGTCAGCAAAAAACATTTTTCTAAACAATTTCATGATTCAATGCATATCACAGAGCATGGATAAAAATAAACTCTTTTTTTTTTTTTACATTCATTTGTTGGCTTTGGGGGAAAACGGTACTTTTCAGGCAGGGACTTTTCAAGCTGCGGATATTCCTTGCTGGAGAAAAGTGATATAAGCATGGAAGTAGTGGAAGCCTCAAGTGAGAAGTTGTTCTTATCAAGCTTGGAGAGGTAAGCCCCAGCCCTGCTTATGTCACCTATATGCAACAACTTCCTAACTAGAGCATTTAGCATTTGTGAGTCTGGAGCAGTGCCACTCTTTTCCATTGCTGAAAACAGACCATCGAACTCCTCCAGCGATCCTTCTTCTATGCGATTTTCTGCTATTAAACGGTATGTCACAACATCCGGAACCAAACCATTAGCAGGGATAGCAGCGAACAAATCCATGGCCTCTTCCTTTCTGCCAACTTTGAACAAAGCACGAATCATGATGTTGAAAGTAACAGTGTCAAGTTGAACATCCTTAGAACACAGGCCCTGAAACATTTTGACTGCTTCATCAACAAAATTGTTTTTGCAAAGCCCATTAAGAATTATGCTGTATGTGTGAATGTTCCACTGTTTTCCACTTTTAATCATATTCAGGTAGAGTTCCTTTGCTTCAGAAAATCTCCCAGTCCGAAACAAACCATGCAGTATGGTATTGTAAGTCACAACTCCAGGCGTAACTCCCTTCTTCAACATTTCTCGGAAAAGACAATATGCACTTTCTATCCTGCCAGCTTTAGAGTAGCCATGAAGCAATGTATTATAGGAAACAATGTCAGGTTTCAAGCCAACTGAGAATACATCGCCAAGTAACTTCGCCGCTTCATCCATCCTACCAGCTAAGCAGTAGCCATCTATTAATATATTGTATGATATAACATTAGGCTTCACACCCATGCAAACCATCCGGTCAATGAGCCTCCGGGCCTCCGTAATCCGTCCTTCTTTGCATAAGTTACACAATATTGTGTTGAAGAAAACAATGTCAGGGCGAATCCCTTGATTCAGCATTTCGGAAAATAATTCTTCAACCTTCTCCCATTTGTCAATAGTGCAAAGTCCATAAACAAGAGAGTTCAAAACTTCATTGTCAGGAGTCACCCCTTCATTGATCATCTGATTGAATTGGAGCACCGCATCATCCACTCTTCCCAACTTGCAAAGTGCATCTATTAATGTTGCATAACCGACGGCATCTGGATTCAAACCTTGCTGCTTCATTTTGATAAATATATGCATTACCTCATCTATCATTGCCCTTTTAGCATATGCACAGATCACGGTGTTGAAGATGTAATGATTAGGTGCAATACCATTTTGTACCATCAAATTCAAGAGATCATGCATTTCAGAAAGAGCTCCTTTGTTACCATATCCATGAAGCATAATGGCATAGAGAGTTACACTAGGTTTTATGCCCTTCCTATTCATAGAATCAAAAAACAATCGAGCTTCATTGCACTTTCCATTCTTGCATAGATAGTTCAGAATCAAACCATAAGTAAAACTATCTGGCTGAAGACCACGTGCAAACATTTCTTTGATCCTTCGAATCACCTCTTCCCACTGACCTGTAGAGAGGTATCCATTGATCAGACAATTATATGTCTCCTTGTCTGGCTTAATACCATTATCAATCATCTGCTGGAAGACACCCTCGGCTTTGTCAACCGCTTTAGCTTTGCACATGCCATCGATTACTGTGTTGTATGTCACAACATTGGGTGGAACACCCATTTCCAGGAATATGTTATAAGCAGTATCCACCTCACCCTCACTAAAGAAACCCTTGATGACAGTGTTGTATGACACCACATTTGGTGAGCAGCTAGTACCTTGACCACCAGCCATCGTGTGGAGCAGCTTAAGTGCCTCCTCAGCTCTCTTTTCATTGCATAAACCTTTGAGAAGCGTGCTGTATGAAACTACATTGGGCGGGCATCCAACTTCGGGCATTCGTCGGAGCAATACATCCATGGCGTCATCCACCCCCTCTTGAGTCACATAGGCCCTTGAGCAGTTGAGTGAAGATTACTATGTCATCCACCCTCCAGCCCATTTTAAGGACGAGGCCAAAGGCGGCGAAGGCATGCTCCAGGCGGCCCATGCGGCAGAAGCAGCCGATGAGGATGCTGTAGGTGTAATGGTTGGGAGACACCTTGGTGGAGCAGTCACGTACCATCCGGTTGAAGAGCGAGACGACGAGCTCTGACTCTGAGGTGGAGGAGGAGCGCCGGCCCGAGGCACGAGACACCGCGTTGAAGATGCGGTTGAAAGCGTGAACTGAGGCGGGCCTGGCGAGGGTAAGCATTTCGTCGAACAGCTTGAGCGCGTCGTCGAGGCGGAGGCTTCCCGAGCAGGCGCGGTCGGTGATGACGCGCTCCAGCTCCAAGAACCTGTCCCGGGCGGCGTTCACGCGCAACATGGCGACGGGGGCGTGCGCGGCTACTGCACGGACGGCGCCGCCGCGTGACGCTCTGGATCGGTGAAGGAGATGCTGAGCTGGGCGCGCGGGCAAAGCCGCGAGTGCTGCGCCGTGGAGTGGCTGACTCTTCGAGGACTGGGCAGGAGCTAGAACGGCGGCGGCGCGCGGGCGACGGGTGAGGAAGCCTTTTTGTGTCCTTGGGTGGCTTTCTTGATGGATTTTGGATGGGCTGTTCGTCTACAAATAACGGCGGCGCGCGGGATTTTTTCAAAACGGCTTTTTCAAAACAAATTTCAAATGTATCCCTAGTTTGAAACAATTGAGGAGAAGACCATTTTTGGCGCGGCAATTCGGCGGCGCTGGATGGGCGACGGCCGACGGGTGCTGGCCTGGGGCATGTACGGAAGACGGCGAAAGACGGGCGTTGCGGGGCCGGACGAACACACATAGGTGGAATTGGAACACACTGGGATGCATAGTGCTCAAGTTCTATTCGGTTAATTCAAAAATGTCAATCAACCATTGCTATTTGCTTTCGTTTTCAGCTCCCATCTTACAGTCTAAACATCTGAAATCTCACAATGTACACATCAAAATTATATAATTATTTTTATTTACTTCAAATTTAGTACCCAAAAGGTGCAGATAAAACACCATGATATTTTAGGTCAACAAATTTTGGATTCTATTATTGAAACTTGACGAAGGGGATGGGCTTCACCAACCAGCATGCATGCATGCACCATGGTGTGTCCACTTTATGAAAAGTGAATCCCAAACTACATCCGCCAAATCAAATCTTTTTACATAAGGAAACCAAGATTAAATATAGTTAAACACAAAAACTAATTATGCAGGTTTGATTGAAAGTGCAAAAGCAGCATCTTGCAAAGCCTATTTAGTCTATGGTTAGCCAATAATTAACAAATACAAACGAAAAGTCAGGATGGCAACTGAGACAAAATATTTGAGGACTTGTTACGGTGTGTGACAAAGGGAGAGAGTATTTGCCAATAGTAGTGTGTGACATAGGGAAAAAGTGGAAACATCATCATGCATGCAGCCCAAAGTTTAGTTTTCCAATTCTCTCTCAAAATTCACTATTGACCTATCATATCAAATCTTCTGTGGACATGGAATACTAAATGTAAGTAAATAAAAAAATAATTATATAATTTTTGATGTACGAGGATGAGACGAATCTTTTGTCAAATTTAGGAACTGCAGATACTAAATAATTTAAATGTGTTTTAACACAGACATGTCTCATGTGACATTTTTCCCAGGAATAGAACTTGTAGCACTATAGCATGAGTTAGTCCTTTCGCATGTGCTCAGCATTGTTGCGCGTTATGGCACATTGATCAACCATTTCACGCTTAAACAGTGGATGCACCGGCATGCCGTCTTGGTGTACAAACAGAAAATGATTCAACACGCCTTGGTTGTTGCGACAAAGGGATAAAATTGTTTAAAGCAAGGGAAACATTTGAAATTTGTTTTAAAAAAGGGCAAAATTTTGAAAAAAATCCCGGGCGCGCGGGAGTTTGGCAGAACGGGAGTGCTCTGCCGAGGAGTGGTTGACTCAGTGAGGAGAAGACCATCGGGCGGCGGCGGCGGCGCTGGCTGGGCGACGGCCGACGGGTGCTGGCCTGGGGCATGTACGGAAGACGGCGAAAGACGGTGCATCGCGTGTACGGACGAACACACATAGGAGGAATTGGAACACACGGGCATAGCTCATCACTAATTCAAACCTGCAATCAACCATTGCTATTTGCCATCAACATTCAGCTCCCATCTTACAGTCTAAACATCTGAAATCTCACACTGTATCCACCAGCCAGTTACTCAAATTGTGCACCCAAAAGGTGCACAAACACCATGCCGACTTTAGCAACAAACACAGCATTCTATTATTGAATCTTGACGAATATTATCACTTCACCAACCAGCACAGCACACCATGTCGACTTTAGACTACTACCACTTCATCCCAAACTACATCCGCCACTTGCGGCCTTGTTACGGAAGGAAACCAAGAAAATAAAATACTACCAGAACCAGTTTCAAGCTAGGTTCTAACTTCTAATTGGTAGCAGTAGCAGCAGCATTGCAAACATCTCTTCTGTGGCGCCATCTGCACGAGGAGCAGGGGACACCAAGTCAGGAGCAACTGAGACAATGAGTAGCTGAGGACCTTGCTACGGTGGAGGCCAAGTCAGTACAATCTGCCAAAGACCAAGGAAAACATGAATTAAAAAAATGGAAACATGCATCACTGCAGCAGCTCAAAGGGCCGCTCTTAACTCTTAAGATCTTCGATGATTTCGCCACTATCTGTGGACATAGAAAGATGCAGAAAACAACTTCTACGACAGAGACTCTTTTTCATATAAATACTCCAGACTCATCTATTGTCAAATTTAAGAACTGCAGATACTAAATAAATTACATGTGTTTTAACACAGACATATTTCGGGCAGGGGTGTGCACATTTCTGAGTTAGTACTTTATCATGTGCTCAGTTGTTGGATGTTATGGCACATTGATGCAACCATTTCTTCTCTTAAACAGTGCCAAATATAAGCACAAGTCTTTCTGTACAAACAGAAAATGATTCAACACTCTTGGTTGTTGTTTCAAAGAAAAAAAAATAAAGCAACCAAATATACCAAAGATGCAGTATTGAGAAAAATCATGCTAGAATCACTTACAAACAGAGGGAGAAAGACCCACTGTCTATCAGAACTTAAAACAACACTCTGCATGAGATAGTAAGAACCTGCTTCTTCCATGTATCACATGGCAAATATTCACATACGGTATATACTGAAATTATGCAATGTTGTATGGTTACATGTCCATCATAAGAAAATGTTTATCATTCACAAACAAATGACAGCATGTTAATAATAGGCAATGCCCTCATTTCATAAATAGGAAACATCTAACACGAAACAGGAGTTCACACTTCACAGACCTCGAAAAGCACAGGTCAAATGCCACTTTGGCTGGTTTGTCTTTAGACGAGGAATGATAACAGAAGGAAATGAACCAGCATACCATATTATTATCATTGCAGCCAATCCAGAAGAGGCGAACACAGAAACAAATTCATGAATTTCAAAGAGTAAATGCTGCTATCGATGCCGGGAAAATACAAAGCTTTTAAATATATGAATTTCGTCAAGAATCAAGTGATGTCGATAATTGATTTTTATACCTAGGGCCACAGGATCTCTTACAAAATATACACCAATAAGCAAAGAATGTTGTGATGCCCATTAATCTGAAAGTTATTTCCCCTCTAAATGGGACAGACACAAGATAATTTTAGCTAGTGAACATGATAACAAAGTGCACTAACAGGGCACCATTTCTATAGAACCATTGGAATGATTTGTTCAACAATTGGGATCATTTATCTTTGGTCCAAGAATCGGGTATTGTATGTTTTATTGCCCTTGCGTCAGACTTGCAGTTCAAGCAGATTTGTAGTGAACCAATTTGTCATTTTTCCCTGCTATACTTCTGGGGAATAATGATGGCGATATATAATTAAATTCAACACCAGGCTTAGAGAATTATTGCAACAGGTGCAGGTGTGCTATTTTAAAAACAAAGAGATTCACATGCCTAAGTTCTATTCATGCATTCAGTGCTCTTCTTTGTCTGATGCCACATCTCCTGTACAGTATATAGCTTTACTGAATTTGTGGTAATGGTATCCTTAACTGTCAAACATGTTCTTAGAAGGTTCTTGGGTTTCATTTGTCCTATTTAGCTCCCGCAGTGTCAGATTCAAGACTTAAGTTAGGTCACCATACCATTTGGGCCAAATATTGCATCCAAGTTATGTGACTTCTGTAGCATGAGGGACAGAGCCATGACAATACACAGCCCTAGTGATATTCAAGTAGTTTATAGTTCTTTATAGGACAATGGTTATAAGGAGCTTCATACCGAGATATGGTTATCACTTTGTTATTTTGTTCCACAAGTAAATATGGTTTCTGAAGATTTGTTAGATCAGAAGTGGTCACATCTAGACATTATCAGATGGTTGAACATTAATCCTTGGTGGTGGAAGCAGTGACTTGTTCAACTTTATCATGACTAGCCAGCTGGCTGTCAAGAGTTTTGAATTACAACCAGGCATCTCAGTGCGAAATCTACTTTCTTCGCTAGGTCCTTTTTTTAGAGCAGTCACTATGTGGTTGTTCTCAGAATGAACTTTAGTGGACATAGTAAATGTGCCTTTTGTTTTTGATATAGGTATTTTAGCTGTGAACTGTTCTTTCAGTAACGACCAACAAGTGAGTCAAACAAACATATTTTTTTCTAATTCTATATAATGCTTAAGTAGCTACCTGTCGTGCGCAGCTGCTTGCATGACACCAGTTATAATGCATTTTCCTTTTGTGTATCAGCAAGCAGTATGACACAAGTTCTACCAATGTTGATTGATGAACTCATCAGCAACCAATTCAGTATCTTTTATCTTTGGTCCAAGACTTGGGTATTGCATGTTTTATTTCCCTTGCGTCAGACTTGCAGTTCAAGCAGATTTGTAGTGAACCAATTTGTCATTTTCCATGCTATACTTCTGGGGAATAATGATGGCAATGCATAATGAAATTCAACACCAGGGCTTAGAGAATTATTGCAACAGATGGAGGTGTGCTATTTTAAAAACAAAGAGATTCACATGCCTAAGCTCTATTCATGCATTCAGTGCTCTTTTCTGTCTCATGCCACATCTCCTGTACAGTATACAGCTTTACTGAATTTGTGGTAATGATATCCTTAACTGTCAAACATGTTCTTAGAGGTTCTCCATCTCTGCTGATGCCTCTGAACTGTATTATCAATTTTGTGTGGATGAATTTAATTTTGCTTGAGAGTAAACCATACTTGCTACTACAGTTCAGAAATGTTTGGTATGCCAGAACAAAAATCTAGCATTGTATGCTCAGCTGGCGACAATCCTAAAGTGAACAAACCGTTCACTCTTGATTCACTCAGCTAAAATGGAATGCTTACACGTTGGCCATTATCCAATAATTCTGTAATTACTAACATTAATCTTCACCAGTAAGTTAGCTTTGCCAAATAATTGGTTTAGTCCATGGGGGGATGAGCCAGCAATATTTGTACAGGCCAATGCAGTTATTTCAATAAGTCTTCTCTGTATATTATTGATATTATGACATTCTTTTTTTTCTGGAATATGCAGGAGAGCTGCATATCATTGCATTAAGAAAGGAGAGTCAAAAAGGCATAAAAAAGCCAGTACAATGTCATGACAGGCAATGTATACCGGCACAGGCAACGTGGCTGAGCGGATCCTCGGAGCCCCACCACCACCAATGCCATCGTCCAGCCCTCGCTGCCCCTTTCGGTGTGCAGTCCTCCATCCCGCCAATGACCAACCAGCAACTCACCGACTTCGCTGATCCCGCCAAGTCCGTCAAGTCTCTCCAAGACGGCGTGGGGATGATCAAGACATACCTCATGGGCTCCCGGCCTTTGCCTCTGTCCGCGCCGGCGGCGAGGGACAGCGTCTTCATCTGTGCCGCCGCTCCGTTCCTGCCGGCGACATCAGCGCCGGTTCTGCCTGCGCGCGCAGCCGCCGCTGCCCTCGGCGGGGTGCCACTCACCCAGTCAGTCTGGCGGCGCTCCCGTCCCGATTCTGCATGGGCCATGGGGCGCTGCGGTGCCTCGGCCTCCTACACGGCGCCCAGATCACTACGGCCGTGCCGCTGCCCTCCACGCCCGATGGCCGCCTTCTCCAACGTCGGCGGCGTTCCGGCCTCCGGTACTCTCTATGGCGGCGTCGATGGGCGCTGTTCCGATCCATCGTGGGCTGCTCCCTGCCGGCGCGCCGCTGCTGACCGCAGCGTCCACGGCCATTGCCGCCCGGTCCCCGACGACGATCGTCTCCGCCAAGGTTCTACAAATTGGAGTTCCCCCCACGTACGACGGCTCTCGAGGATCGCTGAACTGGCTCAACCATTGCGCGGCGGTTCTTCGGGGCGGCGCACCTTGGCGTCCGACCATACTTGGCTAGCGTCGTATCACCTACGCGGGACCGCACATCGTGGTACTCGCCCCTCGACAACCTGCGAAGGCGAAACTGTTCGTTGGCGGCCTTCCCGATCATATCGGTCGATGTGGCCATGAGGGCGCCCAGGATCGCCAACGGCGATGCACTGGCTCGAGCCTTCGAGCCGTGCCGCGCCTTGTTGGCCATCTTTGCCTGACGGCCCGACACGGCCGCCCGGACCTCCACGGCGGCAGCAACGGCCGCCACCGGCCCGGTGGCGTGGCGCGGCGGCGCGGGTGTTCCACGGGGCCGGCGCCCCTTTTCGTCGCCTCTCGCCCGGCGGGCGGCGAGGAACGTCATCGGCAAGGCCTGCGCTTTAATTGCGATGAGCCTTTTGTCCGCGGCCATCGGTCTTGGCGGTCTTTGTTCCTTGAGGCTCGGGAGGGGCGGCGCCGACCAGGAGCCGTTACACGGCGGGCAGCGGAGGTCGACGCGGCGAGGAGGAGCCGCCGCGGCTGATGTGGCTAACGCCAGCCGTGATCTCCCTCCACGCGCTCGGCGGCATGCACTAAGAACACCATGGTCATGCCCGTGATGATGAAGGGCGGCGCCTCCCGGCCTGGCTGGACACCGGCTCCACACACCTTCCTCCGGGGGCGCCGCGATGGGCCGCCTCGGCTTGGTGCCTACCGGGGGAGGGAGCAGCTCGGTCGCCCGTGGCTAATGGCGACCACCTCACGTTGTCGGGGATCGGATGCACGTGTGCCCATCTCCATCGGCGACCACTACACCATCACCTGCGTCGGCATCGACTTGGGCTGCCGACATCATCCTCGGCGTCGATTTCCTCGGACATTGGGCCCCATTACTTGGGACTTGGTGGACATGACGGTCTCCTTCGGCGAGGAGCGGCGCGCCGCGTGGTGTGGCCGCGGTGTCCGGGAGCTGGCCCGCCGGCCGGGGGCAACCGGCCGCGGCGTGGTGGTGCCGGCGAACCCGGCCCTCTTGGACCGCCTCTGCGGCGGCATGCGGCCATCACGAGGAGCCGCGCGGTCTTCCGACGGCGGCCAGGTATGACCACCGCATCCACCTTCTTCCGGGCATGGCTCCGATCGCGATGCGACCATACCGGTACCCCGGCTCGGAAGGATGAGTTGGAGGCGCCCGGTGTGAGCTATGATGGCGCGGGGCATTATCGGCCCGAGCATTTCACCGTTCTCCGCGCCCGGTGTTGCTCGTCCGTGAGCGGGACAGGTCCTAGCGCTTTTGCATTGACTCGGCGCCTTGAGCGCCAAGACCACCAAGGACAAGTTCCCGATCCCGGTGGTTGATGAGAGCCGCTCGACAAGCTCCATGGGCGCGCGCTTCTTCACCAAGCTCGATCTCGCTCGGGCTATCACAAAAGTGCGGATGTGCGGCGAGGATGTCTTCAAAACGGCGTTCCGCACCCACCATGGCCATTACGAGTTTTTGGTCATGCCTTTCGGCGTCTCCAATGCGCCGGCTACCTTCCAGGCCTTGATGAATGATGTTTTGCGGCCTTATCTGCGGAGGTTTGTGCTTGTGTTTTTCGATGACATCTTGATTTACTGGCACCTCTGGGCGGAGCACCTACTGACATATCAACATCGTCCTCCATGCACTTCGGCGCACCACCTCCACCTAAAGCGCTCGAAGTGTTCGTTTGGCAGCGCCGTCGGTGGCCTACTTGGGCCATGTCATCTCCGTCGGCGGCGTGGCCATGGATGGTGACAAGGTCGCGGCGGTCGGCGTGGCCAGCGCCGCACTCCGCCCCGCGGCCTCGGGGCTTCCTCGGCCTTGCGGGCTACTACCGGAAGTTCATCAGGACTTCGGCGTCATCGCTGCGCCCTCCGCGCGTCTCTTGCGGCGAGGCGCGTTTGTGTGGGACGATGAGGCGGCGGTGGCTTTCGGGCGCTCAAGGGCGCCCTCACCCGCGGGACGGTGCTTGGATGCCGATTTCGACAAGGCCCGTGGTGGCTGCGGCGCGTCGGGCGCCGGGTTTAGCGCGGTCCTCCACCGGGCGCCGACCTGGCATACTCCGGTCGACCTTTCGCCGCCGGCGCAAGCTTGCGACTACGGCCTTGGGTGTCGGGCTCGTCAAAGCTGTTCGTCATTGGCGCCCATACTTGTCGGGCGCTCGCCGTGGTGCGTCTTGATCACTACGGTCTCAAATTCTTACTTGACCCGCGTCTCACGGTGCCCGGCATCGATGGCTCGACAAGTTTTTTCGGTGCGACCGGTCGGGTACCGCCGGGAAGGCTCAACGCCGTGGCGACGCCCCGTCGTCCCGCGGCGTCGAGGAGGATGGCGTGCCTTGCCCTGGGCGCGTCCTTGGTGGTCTCGGGCCCTCTTTCACCTTCTGGACGAGGTCCAGCGGCGCCACCCGTGGTTCTTGGCCGGCCAGCCGGCATTTGCTTGCTGCTGCCGGGCGGCAAGCTTCTTGCTCCATGGCGCGAGGGCGGTGGTCCGCTCTGCATGGCCGTCGTGTCTTCCTTCCGGCGGACGACGATCTGCGCCACCAAGCTATCTGGTGGCTCACTCGGTGGGCATGAGGGCGTCAAAAAGACCCTCCATCGGCTTCGGGCGGACTTCTACATACCAGGCGACCGGACCTTGGTGGCGGATTGGGTCCGGTCTTGCACCGTCTGTCGGCGCAACAAGACGGAAACGCGTCGCCGCGCGGACTCTTTGCAGCCATTGGAGGTCCCGTCCCGTGTGTGGGCGGACATCTCCATGGACTTCATCGGCTGCCCAAGGTTGCGAGGCAAGTCCGTGATCACGGCGGTGGTCGACCACTTCTCCAAGTATGCGCATTTCATTGCGCTTGGCCACCTTACACTGCGTCTTCCGTCGCTCGCGCCTTCTTCGACGGCATCGTCTGGCTACACGGGTTCCCGGCGTCGATCGTCAGTGATCGGGACCCTGTGTTCACCGGCACTGTCTGGCAGGACCTCTTCACGATGGCGGGGGTCAAGCTCAAGATGAGCACCGCCTTCCACCCTCAGACCGATGGCCAGTCGGAGGTGGTTAACAAGATTATCGCAATGTATCTTCGATGTGTTACAGGTGATCGACCGCGCGCCTGGGTGGATTGGTTGACGTGGGCGGAATATTGCTACAACACCTCCTTCCACACTGCCCTCCGCATGACGCCATTCGAGGTGGTGTATGGGCGGCCGCCCCCGCCCCTGCTGCCCTATGCACCGGGTACAGCCTGCACGGAGGCGGCCGATGTTCTCCTACGCTCCCGCGATGAAGTCTTGACGGAGGTCCGCCAGCGCCTCCTCCAGGCACAGGAGCTTGCCCGGCGGTACTACGATGCGGGTCACCGCCAGCTGGAGTTTGCTGTCGGGGACTGGGTGTGGCTTCGACTGGATGTGTTTCATGTGGGCTTGCTGAAGCCCCACCGGGGTGATCCACCGGCAGCTCCGGGCGATCTGCCTTCCATCCAGGATGGACGTCTCCAGCCTACACCGGAGTGTGTTCTACGGGCGGGCTCACGCCAAGATGTGTGGCAGGTCCTGGTCCAGTGGCGCGGCCTCACTGCTGACGACGCCACTTGGGAGCTGCTTGAAGACTTCCGCGCCGCGTACCCCGACTTCCAGCTCGAGGACAAGCTGTTTCAGCAGGCGGGGAGAGATGTTATGACCGGCAACAAGTATATCAGGCGCAAGCCCATTAGTGGCTAGGCTGCCGGTCATCAGGAAGGGGCGAGAGGCCCATAGATATCCATCTATTATTAGACTTATATTTATATTTATTAGAGTCCAAGAACTATAAATAGTGTAATTCCCTTTTGGAACAATTAAGCGAAACATAATTGTTTCCGGCTTCCTGAAGGGAGCCGGAGATTTCCTCGTCAACTCTTTCTCTCTCTCGCGTGACCTAGCCGCCGCCAGCGATCACGGCGCCCCGCCGGCCTCGCCTCCATCCTCTGTTCGCCACCCATACCGCCTTTGAGAGATCCCCTGGTAGGATCGGGAACCCTACCATATCATCTGTTGGATGGTACTGTAATTCTTTCCAATAGCATTGCCACTTTAATCAAGAAGATTAAGAGGCATGAGAAGATCCTTTATTGAATTTGAATCACACCAATCTCCCAATGGCTCTCAAGCACCGTCTCTGTTTTCTCACCAAATTTTGCTTGACAGTCTGTTTTAGTAGAAATGGTTTTAACTTTCAAATTTTGAACCTGGAACTCTATTTAAAAACTCGGCTTATGGTTTCCAGAAAAAAAACTTGGCTCATGTACCCTGGAAGAATCTAGGAAGTATATTAATGAGAGAATTATATTTATTGAAGATTTGGGCATAAAACAACTGATTTCATATGAGTTTTTGTTACGAATAGCAGTGCACGGGCATGAACCTAGTGAAAGAAGAAACATAGAAGGTATTCTTTCATGTGATGCTAAAAACAACCTGCGCCAGTAGAGCTAAAATTCACCACCATTCTTATAGGATCTACCTAGCTGACAGTAGGAGCATTTATCTAGTTTGAAATTCTGGAGTAGACATCTTCTAGCTTAGCATACTCTGACCAAGCCTGGTTGAAGTATCAAGTAAAGCCATAACCTATTGCCATCTCATATTGGTGCCATTCAGAATAAACTAACTGTAATGATGCACACTAAAGATGTTGAAAAATCCAAGCATATCAAACATACCTTCTCAAGATCGACTTCTACAACTCCTGGACCAATTTTTTCCACTGTATTCTTTAAAATCATCATGTGCCCGATCATAGAATTCCCAATAACATGTCCTTAGCCTGGGAGGAAGAAACTATTATCTTCTTTCCCTGTTACAAGAACAATAATAACAATGTCCTGTTAGTATCTAATAATGGAAATGCTTCAAATGCAAACACTCGAGTACAACTCAACTACAGTGCAACCACTTGGTCAACTAGGGAATTGTCTTGCCAATTACACATAGTTCCTCTTTCATTGGACTCTTGATAAGAACAGAGACATCGCCCCCCAATTAACCAAGCTAAGGATTAAAATGTTACAACCCAAATAAAGCAATAAAATTCGAAGCGTGCTGACTGCACAGGGGTGAGGTGGGTCAGTTGGGGGGTTGTCTAACAGTATATCCGAAGAACTGCAGGCATAATCTATATGCACAGTTGCACTCATGATCAACACTCCTTACAAACAAAGAAATCAAGGAGGATCATGAGAAATATGTATAGGCCTGTTGCTCTTAACATAGCTTGTGTTAGGTAAAAACATAGGGGTACCAAATACCTTACACTGCTGTGGGGGAATACGCAAGTTTATATTATAGGAATCCAGGAGGGAAGGGTTTCTTCACAAGTCATCTTACAGCAGATTAATGCTGTCAAACTACCTAGGACTGCACTGCACACACTGTTATTTTACCTGTTGACAAACTTGATGCTGAAGTGCATTAACAAGAGAAGAGTTCCCTAGAAGAATACCACAGAGCATGGCCAAGAAAGTCAGAGGACAAGACAGAATAGTCACTCCAACAAATTTACAAGTCACATAAAGATGATTAGCACAGTTGGAAACTGAACTCACTTATTCTTCAACACTCATTTATTGTCTTTCTTGGGAAAACGGTACTTTTCAGGCAGGGACTTTGCATGTTGCTGATATTCCTCCCTTGAAAAAAGTGATATAAGCATGGAAGTAGTGGAAGCCTCAAGTGAGAAGTTATTCTCATCAAGCTTGGAGAGGTAAGCCCCAGCCCTGCTTATGTCACCTATATGCAACAGCCTCCTAACTAGAGCATTTATCATTCGTGAGTTTGGAGCGATACCACTCTTTTCCATTCCTGTAAAGAGACAATCAAACTCCTCTAGCGATCCTTCTTCTATGAGATTTTCTGCTATTAAAAGGTATGTCACAACATTCGGAACCAAACCATTAGCAGGGATAGCAGCGAACAAATCCATGGCCTCTTCCTTTCTGCCAACTTTGAACAAAGCACGAATCATGATGTTGAAAGTAACAGTATCAAGTTGAACATCCTTAGAACACAGGCCCTGAAACATTTTGACTGCTTCATTAACACAATTGTTTTTGCAAAGCCCATTAAGAATTATGCTGTATGTGTGAATGTTCCACTGTTTTCCACTTCTAATCATATTCAGGTAGAGTTCCTTTGCTTCAGAAAATCTCCCGGTCCGAAACAAACCATGTAGTATAGTACTGTAAGTCACAACTCCAGGCGTAACTCCCTTCCTCAACATTTCTCGCAAAAGACAATATGCACTTTCTATCCTGCCAGCTTTACAGTAGCCATGAAGCAATGTATCATAAGAAAAAATGTCAGGTTTCAAGCCAACTGAGACCACATCGCCAAGTAACTTCGCCGCTTCATCCATTCTACCAGCCAAGCAGTAGCCATCTATTAATGTATTGTATGATATAACATTAGGCTTCACACCCATGCAAACCATCCGGTCAATGAGCCTCCGGGCCTCCGTAATCCGTCCTTCTTTGCATAAGTTACACAATATTGTGTTGAAGAAAACGATGTCAGGGCGAATCCCTTGATTCAGCATTTTGGAAAATAATTCTTCAACCTTCTCCCATTTGTCAACAGTGCAAAGTCCATAAACAAGGGAGTTAAAAACTTCATTGTTAGAGTCACCCCTTCATTGATCATCTGATTGAATTGGAGCACAGCATCATCCACTCTTCCCAACTTGCAAAGTGCATCTATTAATGTTGCATAACTGACGGCATCTGGATTCAAACCTTGCTGCTTCATTTTGATAAATATATGCATTACCTCATCTATCATTGCCCTTTTAGCATATGCACAGATCATGGTGTTGAAGATGTAATGATTAGGTGCAATACCATTTTCTGCCATCAAATTCAGGAGATCATGCATTTCAGAAAGAGCTCCTTTGTTACCATATCCATGAAGCATAATGGCATAGGCAGATACACTAGGTTTTATGCCCTTCCTATTCATAGAATCAAAAAAGAATCGAGCTTCATTGCACTTTCCATTCTTGCATAGATAGTCTAGAAGAGAACCATAAGTAAAACTATCTGGCTGAAGACCACGTGCAGACATTTCTTTGATCCTTCGAACCACCTCTTCCAATTGTCCTGTACGAAGATACCCATGGATGAGACAATTATATGTCACCTTGTTTGGCTTAATACCATTATCAATCATCTGCTCGAAGACACCCTCGGCTTTGTCAACCGCTTCAGCTTTGCACATGCCATCGATTACTGTGTTGTATGTCACAACATTGGGTGGAACACCCATTTCAAGGAACATATTATAAGCTTTATCCACCTGACCCTCACTAAAGAAACCCTTGATGACGGTGTTGTATGACACGACATCTGGTGGGCAGCTACTACCTTGACCATCAGCCATCATGTGGAGCAGCTTAAGTGCGTCCTCGGCTCTCTTTTCATTGCATAAACCTTTGAGAAGTTTGTTATATGAAATTACATCAGGTGTGCAGCCAAGTTCATGCATTTGTCGGAGCAAAACTTCCATGGCCTCGTCCACCCTCTTGGAGTCACATAGGCCCTTGAGCAGTTGAGTGAAGATTACTATGTCATCCACCCTCCAGCCCGACTTCAGGATGAGGCCAAAGGTGGCGAAGCCATGCCCCAGGCGGCCCATGCGGCAGAAGCAGCCGATGAGGATGCTGTAGGTGTAATGGTTGGGAGCCACCTTGGTGGAGCAGTCACGTACCATCCGGTTGAAGAGGGAGACGACAAGCTCTGACTCTGAGGTAAAGGAGGAGCGCCGGCCCGAGGCACGAGACAGCGTTGAAGATGTGGTTGAAAGCGTGAACTGATGCGGGCCTGGCGAGGGTAAGCATTTCGTCGAACATCTTGAGCGCGTCGTGGAGGCGGAGGCTTCCCGAGCGGTCACGGCTGGCGATGATGCGCTCCAGCTCCAAGCACCTGTCCCGGGCGGCGCTCACGCGCCGCGACATGGCGACGGGGCACGTGCGCGGCTACTGGCTCCGCACGGACAAGCACGGCACGGACGGCGCCGCGTGACGCTCTGGGTCGGTGAAGGAGAGCTGCTCGCGTGAGCAGGGCGGGCAGGGCCGCGAGTGCTGCGCCATGGAGTGGCTGACTCTGGCAGGCGGGCGACAGGAGCTGGCGGGCTGAGGCAGGCGGGCGACTGGAGCTGGAACGTCGGGCGGCGGCGGTGGCGGCGGGCTGAGGCAGGCGGTTGCTGGCCAACTAGAAAGCTGGATGGACTGTTTTTTTCTTCTTTTTTTCCTATTTCCCCATGACATTCGCATCGCGTGTTCGTACGGATGAATGAATAGGGGCATCCATGGCATGTTCGTGAACTCGAGTTTTAAACTGCGGAAACATATTTCACTTCATGGGTTTGAACTCGAGCTGGTATTTTTTTTACTGAAAGGAACCTAACCAGTATTATTCTACTGGATGTCATGATTTTTGGGCTTAATTTATGTTTTGCATAGAGACATCAGTGATCCTCCTTTTTACTTTCATTGACTTAAAAAATAAAAAAAATAAAAAAAGAGTGGAAAGATGTGTTAAAGTCACCTGATACTCCCTCCATCCTACAAATAAAAGCAAGTTTTTGACTTCTACGATTCTCAATCAGTTAATAAAATGGTTAAAACATCTAAAAGCGAGATTTTGATTTGCAAGAACCACACACACATTACTGATTTTGCATCCTTTTTCAGGCTCTTAGAATATAGTAATGTGATGATAAATTGAACAATCCCCTGCACCTATTGTCAGAAGAAAACTAACAGAGAAAAAATTGATTTGATGGTTGATCGCTTGCATGATTCCATTTTCAGGTGTAACTATGTCACTTTTTGTGGGACAAAAAAACTATTTCAGGAATAGGATTTGCCAGTGCTAGCTGCTGCCACAGATTGAATCATCAATTTGTTTCTTCTACTACTTTATTTCGAGTGACAGATCTTAAACACCATCTCATTTGACAGGATCACAGAATCATGGTAGGAACAGTGCTACAAATGTGGATGGTTTAAGCCTCCTACAACGAACAACGAAGTTATGTGCCCTTGCTTTATGCTCTTTTAACACTCGTGCTACTTTGTTCGGTGAACAGGCTCCAACACTGGGAACAGCTTCTCTATCGCATTTGAGAGAACCTTGTGGGGGTCGAGCTCCATACATGCCTTATTACATGCACCCACTGGGAAACACTTCCTCAGCCGGGCCTGGACTTCGGCAAGTTCGTCGTCTTTTGGAATCTCGGAAGAATGGAGACAGAATAATCACCAGCCATGAAACTTATCCATATAAATAGCTCAACCAGGTATCCGTGCAAGGAAGAGGTCATTCGTTTGAAACTAACCAAACTGATGCTATTTTCACTTGTGAACTCTAGGAATTACACAAACAATGTGTTCATAGGCAGAATAATCATCCCAGAGACTTTGTGCCAGGCTCCTGTAATTGAAGGACTCCTCTGTAATTTCCTTCCTTTGGCGAGCATCTGATGTTGGCAAGTACATTATAATACCAACCTGCATGAATACCAGTAAGTTGGTCACCAAGATTATACCTAACTGGTGTAAAATGGAACCAGGTTGCAAGACGAGCATTGCATATGATTTATTAGAAGATGCAGGAGGTGCACTCTCCATAGCAGTTAGGAGTGCAATGTGCAACTGTTTCAAAATATAAGTGATTGTCTCGGAAACATGAGGAAGATAACACTATTCATACTGTAGAACAATTTGGTACTATCATCTACACTGAAGAAAGGATTTCCCATTGTATTAGTCAGAGTAGAGGAAGCAAGTTATGCTACTATATTCAGCAGAAACTATCAGAAGAGCAGAGGACACAATCGAATTGCAAAATAACACTTTTTTTCCCCACCAGGCGAATCGAATCTAATTACCAAAATATTACTTATTAGAACCAAATTATAAGCAAAGAAATCAATACAAACAAATTAGTATGAGTTGCTAAAGAACTTTTAGGTTGGTGATTACAAGTGGCAATAGCAGCACAGAATAAACATACAGAAAACTAATATTACCCATGAAAATATGTCTTCTTCTTCAGAGCTTGATGCTGGGCTCAATGGGCTCTTGCCCTCAATAGGTCCAGGTGCGGGTATCTCTACTTTTCAATCAACCGCAGCAGCTCATCAATATAATCAAGGTCCTTCATACTTGGCTTTGCTAGGGTTCCAGTGGGGGAAGCAATTTTCAGAAACCCACTGCTGCCCACCACAATCAAAGGCCAGTATTTCATCACTCCAGCCCATGCAATACCCTTCTGACTTCTTCCAGTACTCAGCTTCTGCTTTATTGATTTTCATCACATGATCTTTATCCAGAGGATCAAGGGCAAGCAGCGTGTCCCTCAGCTCAGTAAATGAAAGTGTATCTATTTCTGGGTCATTGCTTTCTGCTTCAGTTCTGAAAAGCATCTATAAGGTGGCGTAAGTGAAAAACAAACAAATATATTGCTGAATACAGCTACAAAAATCCGCAGAAAACTAAATAATTTCATAATTTACTTCATTTGAGTAGAATGGCAACAAGATTTGAGTATCCCAGTTGACTGTATAAACCAATATATCTGATTTTTCGGTGCATATCAATTTAAAGTACAGGAACTGAATGCTCAAAGGTTCTGTCTGTATACTAATTAACTAGCTAGAAGCCACAAAAGCCCAACTTAAACTTCTTGCGCCACATTTTTTTAGTGAAAGGGCAAGGAAAACACCCCTTCCTACTTTCAAATATAGAAATCTATAAAAAAAATTAACACCAAATTAAAAATCTTCCTCTGAGACTAACTAAGGAAAGCAAACTCCTGAGGGAAGGACAAAACTAGCAGATGCACCCACAAACTACCATCTTTTCAGCTGAAAATTCCTATCAGGTGCTACTGCACGTATCAATATAAGCATACACATAACATGATAACATTACTTATTGTGTCACTCATGTGATAAATACAACCCTTCCAACTAGAATCACCACTTTATTTCTAAGCAAGAAAATATTGAGCTGATTCTTCAGTAAGAGAATAGAAAGTAAAGATGCATTTGCATACAAAACACCATAATAGCATTCGGATTTATTAGAAGGGTATCAAACTGTAACAAGTGCACGCATACCTATATTTTTTCAGTGACTCGCGATAAAGGTCCCGAACATGCTGTAAAGCTTCATCCTTTCCATATTTTGATCCAAACTTTGGGGTTCTCCACTTTGAGGGAGGATTGCATTGGACACCAACAACCATGTCAGTATATGGAATCCACAAGTACTTAATATGTTTGTTTTCGGAAAGCCACTTCCTGCAAATGGGGAAAAAGAACAAATCTGAGGATGTTACAACTGCATAGGCAAACCAGTTGTACAACTTCATAAAGATTGGCACCGCGAAACTTTACTTGTGGTTCTTCTTGACTTCATCTGCATTGAAAACAAATGTATGTTCCACAAGCTGGTGTCTTTCTACACAATGAAGGGTAACTTCTACGATGACACCTAGGCCACAAAGTCCACAGCAAGCAAGATAAACTCGGGATCCTTCTCCCTCGATAACTCTATTGTCCCTTTGGCAGGGGTAACCAGTTTCATGCTAATGACTTGCTCGTCAACTGGAGTTAATGTTGCACCAGTGCCATGGGCACCAACCTGCGGTCCAATCATGAAAGTATAGAACTATCAACCAATTAGGCCTGAACTCATTACACAAGTTCCAATTATGAACTTTGTAAAGGAATACTAGGACAAGCTACAATTGGAGCAATCAGGCATTAAATGAGAAGAACTTTCTTGATATAGAAATGATAGGAAAGAGGCTATGTGATGATATTCCTATGCAACTACTGGTCAAATGAATACCAGCTTCAAAAACACTAATTTTGATCCCCTGAAGAGGCTATGTGATGATATTTTCGTACAATGTCAACTGATTTTAGACAATTGAACATTTCACTGAAGCTGTTAATACAATATCAAACATATCTGTGTGTCAAGTTAGTCCCATTTGTTTCTGTTAATAACATCAATGGCAAAAAGGAGGTAAGTTACGTTGTGACTTGCCGAAGGTAAGTTACTGAATCCCTGTCCAGCCGAGGGGCCTGAGCTTGCGGCGCTCCTTGTGCGCGGCGGCGAGCCTCCCCTCGAGTGCCGGGGGCGATTCCGGCTGGAGCAGGACGCGGGAGTGGACGTCGTGAGTGCCGCCCAGTTGGAGACGGCGTGGAGGTCATCCGGCAACGGCGCGTACCAGAACGGCGTCGGCGGGGAGCGGGAACGAGTAGTAGGTCGCGGCGCCGCAGCCGCGCGTGGCCCGCGTACTTGCGGAGCTCGGCGTCGGAGGAGACAGGGGATGCCGCCGCCGCCGCCGCCTTCGCCGCGACGACGGAAGAGGGAGCGGGAGAGGAGCGGCGTTGGGTTTCGGGTGGAAATGATTAGTTGCGATTGATGGGCTTTCGGCCCATGCGACCCCAACGTACCTACGCATTCGGCCCGAATCTAATCAACCAGCCCACGGAATTAGAGAAAGGGGTGCAGGGTGCAGGGTGCTTGTTTTTCTTTGCGTTGTCCCATACTGGAGGCCTAGAGGAGCATGGGCTGATTCAAAGGCTAATCAAATCATGTTATTGACGTCCGATGACATTAGTGCGGCAAACCTTTGGCATCTCAATAACGTGGAGAATGTTTCACAGAAACTTTGCCTTACAGAATATTTATACTACAAAAAAATCTCTATCTCTACTCTCTACTACATATAATGCATCAAAAAAACTTTTTTAAAGCCACACAAAGTGTCCCCTACAGTCATTATCTCTCCTAATCTTCTTTAAGTGCACCTAATAAAATGTACAAGATTTGACTTATAATTTAAGATCTTAACTCAAAACTAATCGCCTTTTCAAATGAATGTAATCTATTCTATTTAACTTATAATTTGAGATTTAGGGAGTACCAAAATTGCTGGTATCAAACATCATCACCCACCATCCCGCTCAGGCGCGCGCGACTAATCTCGCGTGAGCGACCCTCCTCCCGCTGCCACAGGGAGTGCCGCTCGTCCACAGGAGATCCCTGTCGCATCCGTCGCACGCGACCGTACGTCTGCCCCCGCACACTCCTGACGCGCGACCCTCCGCCTCCCGCTGCCACAGGGAGTGCCGCTCGTCCACAGGAGATCCCTGTCGCATCCGTCGCACGCGACCGTACGTCTCCCCCCGCACACTCCCTGACGCGCGACCCTCCGCCTCCATCGCTGCTCATCCTCCCGCTGCCACAGGGAGTGCCGCTCGTCCACAGGAGATCCCTGTCGCATCTGCACGCAGACGGCCCTCTCCTCCTTCCAATCCAACATGGCCGGCGAACGGCGTCGCCGCCGCATGCCGTCCAAGGACGGGGACGACGGCATCGTCGTGGCCTCCTTTCAAAGATTTGATTCCACGGCCGATGGCAACGGCAAGGCCGACACTTCTTCGTCCGGTGGCGACGGGGGGCGAGGGTGCGGAGCCGCGGATGAGGGAGAAGCTGGACGCGCTGGGGTGGCTGGAGTGGGGCCGAGGGTCGATGGCCGTCGTGGGGAGTTCCTCTTCCAGCGCTTCGCCGCCAGTCACCTCGCCAACCCGCTCGAGCTGCCACCGCACGACGGCGTCTCCATCGTCGTCACTGGCGCCACCAGCGGCATCGGACTCGAGATCGCAAGGTGCCTGCTTTCCGCCCTTCTTCCTCCCCTTGTTTTCTTCTGCCAACACCATGGGATGTCATGGATGGATCTTTTAGCCGGCCGTTGGGATTCGCCTGCTCCACACCACAAGGGGAATTGGATTCGAACGACTGATGATTTATTTATTTGAGAGCACATGGGTTTAGTACCTGGTTATTGTGATTAGTGTTGTGTTGCTAACCTTTTTTGCGTGGCGGATTGCTTAACCAGACTTCTGGACACTCAAATCTTGATCCCAAGTGTAGTACCTTAACATGCTCTGTGCTGCTGATCATCCTTAGTTTTGTGTTTCTCGTCATTATAAAAATAAAACATTTCAAACTGCTCAACAAAACCTATCTATTTGAGAGGTTTTTACCACGCTTTGGGATTAATATGGCCCTTCCTCCTTCTAATGGCCAAAAAAATTAGAGGAACGATCGGAGGAACCAAGTGACATGCCGTTTAATTGACGGGGACGAACTAAATTATAATTAATATTGAAGGGTATAGTGGTCTTTTTTCAATGATTTGATTCCACGGCCGATGGCAACGGCAAGGCCGACACTTCTTCGTCCGGTGGCGACGGGCTCTAGAGCCGGGGTGCGGAGCCGCGGATGAGGGAGATCCTCCTGGACGCGCTGGGGTGGCTGGGCGGGGCCGAGGGTCGATGGCCGTGGTGGGGAGGTCCTCTTCCAGCGCTTCGCCGCCAGTCACCTCGCCAACCCGCTCGAGCTGCCACCGCACGACGGCGTCTCCATCGTCGGACTGGCGCCACCAGCGGCATCGGACTCGAGATCACCAAGGTGCCGGCTTTCCGCCCTTCTTCCTCCCCTTGTTTTCTTCTGCCAACACCATGGGATGTCATGGATGGATCATTTTAGCCGGCCGTTGGGATTCGCCTGCTCCACACCACGGAAGGCCAGGTGCTGTGATTCGACCGAGTTGATGATTGTCCATGCGCCATGAACATGTAGGCTTAGGCTCTTGTTGGGTTTGGCGTATCCCTGGTTACAAGCTGCATTGGTGTTGTGTTGCTAACCTTTTGAGGCGTGGCGTGATTGCCGATTAAGGAGAGCACCACACTCAAATCTTGATCCCGGCGAACCGGACCTTAACATGGATTTGATGAGTCCGTCGATGGATACGGATCTGAAGGAGCTTTAAGTAGTTGTAAAAGTACTAAACTATCCTTTAACTAAAAATAGGAAAACATTAACGGGAGGAACCGGTGGTTCCTCTCAAGCACCATAAAAATTCTCTATCTATTTACTCCATTTTATATAGTAGCACCTAAGTCTTCGTGTCATCATCAGTGTATATAAAATAAAAGTAAAAGCCCTTCTTGTTGTCTTCCATTTTACTTCAACCTCTCGGGATATTTTTATTTTTACTGGGATCCATGTGTTGCACGAAACATGGTACAAAATTATAAATCAGCAAGGGCCCAAATAACTAGCTTGCATTTTGTTCTCAAACTGGAACTGATGGTACTTTTACCTTTTAATGTACAAAACAGGCAACATGCTCTCGCTGCGGCACATGTTGTGATGGCTGTTAGGAGACCCAAGGTGGCACAAGAGTTGATTCAGAAGTGGCAGAATGAAAATTCAGAAACAGGAACATCACTAAAAATGCTGAGGTAATTTTGAAGACCTGGATGATGAATGAGGCTGTTTAACTTGATTATTTTTTTTACTGCCTGACCTAATTGTGCCTGCAGACATATTACTGTTATTTTCCAATCTGATGCAATTAAACATAAGTCTGAGCTTCTGCTATCTGTTTATAATGACTTCCATGATTATTTTAAGCAATATTCATGTACTTAACCACATATATTACTCATGCGTATGTTCCCCACACTTGCCACCTTTATAATCAGTCACCAGAGACACAGATCATAATGGGTAAAGAATATAACTTACAACTTACAAGTCATAACTTCAGAATCATACATTTGGTTTAGTTGTCTGCTATTTTACATTATTTACACCTTACTCTTTAAGGTGATGGACCCCATGGCTGCGCGACCTGGCACCCCATCGAGGTCTTCTCTAAGGAGTGCGTGACACCGACGTTTCCATCCCCTGCGGCAGCCCCATGGTGAGTCCCAATACGACCTCTAATTTTGGATTGTGGAACCCTTGAGTTGGCACGTTAGGCTTTGTCCTTCTGCTGTAAGGGATTTCCCTACATCAACTTTTCCATCCTGCATCTGTGCAAGGAGCAGATGAATGCTCGGCAAGGAAAAGATGGATTTCCCTGCATCTGCGTGCTCCGCCGGCCGACCATATGTTCACCGTCTACAGCCATGCCAAGGTGAACGATGCAACTTGCTATCACATATATGCACATACCTTATTTGATTAAATGTCTGAATGGTGTGGATGCTTTTTCTTTTTGTCACAGGTCTTCTTTAATTGGGTTTAAAATCTATCCTTCGTGAACTCAATATGCCTAATTTCGTTCATCTGTAATGCGGAGGATCAACAGATTTCTTCAGTTCTGTTTGCTTGTCTTGGCTTTGCTTTGAGTGAGTTGTTCTCTGAACCGCCTTGGTTGGTTTCTAAAAATATCATCAGCTGGTTGTACCTAAAGTGTCGTTGCACTCATAATGCCTGTTTGCAAGGAACTTTCAAGATGATTTCAGTTCTGAATGCATTGGAAATTATTCAGTTATGACGTGGAATGCTCCCACAAGGTAAAGCATTCCCAATGCGACATCTGGAATGTTGTTGCTTATGTTTGAATTGCACCATATAGTCACATACTCACATATTTAAGTTTGGGAGGCAACCTCTGTCATTGTTCATGGAGCTGCTTTTGGCCACGAGATGGCAATGTCGTATATTAGCAAAACACTGAAATTTCAATGCTCAGTTCAGTGTGATTAGAAAATATTTGGGCTTCAAACAATGGGATTAGAACTACTATACTCTAAAATGCCTTGTTGATATTATCTGTCCTTCATTTGCATCTCTAGATTTACCAAATTTTGATATAATATCCATGACTGCTAGATGAATTGAAAGATACATGGGAGTCATGTCTTCATGAATTTGGTCTGAAAAATCTTTAGACGAAACCTGACATGAGATACACAAACTAAAAGAGAAAGAAGTGGTAATGAAATAAAATGGTAATATAACACTAGACTAGCTGCTATCTAATAATTGTTGTAAAGTATGCTATCTAATATAGATTTCATAGATTCCATATGAACTTATTGTTCAGTTAATGGCTTGTGACTTCTCTTGTAAGTGGTTACC
This sequence comes from Hyparrhenia diplandra, assembly GCA_015847255.1. NCBI lineage: Eukaryota > Viridiplantae > Streptophyta > Magnoliopsida > Poales > Poaceae > Hyparrhenia > Hyparrhenia diplandra. The sequence continues at coordinate 360,309 of JADLZK010012149.1, forward strand.
TTCAACTGAAGCTGGATAAGAGTTATCATATTGACCAGGAACTGAAATGTCCTTCCAGATGATTATGTGCATTACCATTATTTTCAGGACAAATCTTGAAGGGTATATGACATGTGGTGCGAACACCAGATTTGGGAAATTGGCAAAATTAGGGCTTGCTCCTCTTTGGTGCACATTATTGGCATGCTTATTAAATAGATTGAGTTTGTTTTTTCAGTAACTTGATCTTTTGTAATATGTTATTGCTGGCCTCACGATAATGTGCTATGACTATGACAGTACCATTTGGGATGTTCTTTAAATGTAGCAGGTATTGCTAAAAATCCTCCTCAGATTGTCTTACGATATTCTCTCCGTGGAAGCACTAGATGGCTGACAGTTCGAATCCATTAGCTTTGAATATATAGGATCGGATCATTCGAGACCATTTGGGATGTTTCATGGACACCGAATTGTTATGCATGCATATAATTTCTATTCTTTAATGAGACCGTGGCAACGCACGGGCACTATACTAGTGATGAAAGTATGACATTGGTTTGGTGTCATAAAATTTTCACTTCACTTCTCCCTCCGCATGCGAACCATCTTACCCCGCATGCAAAAAATTCATGCACCCGCCGCCTCGCCGCCACGGAACTGCCGACGAGGCATGGAAGGTATCTTCCAGGTATTCTCTCCCTTCGTGTCTTCTCTTGTTTAATTAGTCATGTTTTGTTCTATTGTAAAATGCTTCTTTCTAGAATTGAGGTGCATACTTAAACTAAGCTAAATCTTAGTGACTTAATCTCAAAGCATGCGCCTTGCAGCATGATTTTTTTTCAGCATGCGCCTTGCATGATAATTGTTTCTTTGTAGCATGCGTCTTGCATCATGTTTTTTTTTTTTTTTGGCAGCATGCTCCTTGTAGCATGAATTTCCCAAAAGTGAGTTGAAGTAAGGAATTGTTTGTTTTTTTCGAAGGAAGTGATTTGCACAGCTTGAAGAAATTTCAGTATTGGAGTTGGTAAAAATTTCACTGCTATCTCTCCTAACCAATTTGAGTTTCTAGCTAGGAACTTTCAATGCTCCTAGCTCACTGAACTACTTTTAGTGCTGGAATTTGTACTTCACTGATGAACCCTGTTTTCTTTTTTTTCAAAAAAAATGTTATCACTGGCTCACTGTATTGTTAGATCTCTTTCAGTACCAAATTGATTCTATCATCTAACCAACATGACATATGGACATTATAGAACTTGGATATTCAGAGTACACTGCATATGCCTAGCCTCCCTACCCACATGCAAATTTGGAAGGTGCGATCTCTGGCCTCCCCCTCACAGGCAACTACAATCTCTCCAGCGAAACATTTCGAACCCGCCCATATGTGAAAGAGAAGTCCCACCCCAACGCCCTCGACCCCGTGCGATCTCCCTCCCCATGCGTCAGCGCCGCCGCCGTTGTCTCCACGATGTCCGTGCCGTTGTCCTCGTTGTTCGCCCCCACGCCATCATCTTCGTCTCCTCGCCGCTCGCACGTTGTGCACCCAATCCATTGTTCTCGTTGCCGCGCGTCGCCGCCTCGACGATATTGAATGCGCCGCCACCGGAAAGAGCACCGCCACCACAATCTGCTCCAGCGTCCTGTCGATGCGACCGCGCCGTTGTCCTCGCTGGGCACCAGCTCGTGTGGAGGTGGTAATCTATTGATTTATCCGTTGTTCTTGTCATCATAGTTTGGTCGTCGTAGCTTGCCGTGGGTACAACCGAGGTCGGTCGTTGCTGGTTGTGGATCCGCTGGCTGTGTTCCCCGGTGTCGAGAGGGTGCCGGGCCGATGTGTGTCTTCACTTATGCATGCTACATGTCATCTATAGTTTCTGAATATGCGCCGTCATGTGAAGATCGCTACCCGCATCTCTAAATTTTCATGTTGTGAACTATGCGTGTAATACGCAAATCTCTAATTTTTCATGTTGTGAACCACGTGTTAATACGCAAACATACCTATTCTCATAGTTTGTTCAGAGTTTTCCTGGATCTCTGAATATGCATATTGTGATCATATATGGTTCATTTAAGATTTTGTCTGGTGCAGCCTTGCCAAAATTTAAAATCCAAGGTAGAAATCAGTCCTTCATTTCTTCCTTTTTTTAGAGTCCACTTCTTATTTGTTCACTACGGATCTAACGTTATCAACATCAGTCTGATCCATCAAGTTTTGAAGGTATTGATGGGACATTTTAAGCCTATTGATCTTGACATTGAGCAGTTCTTCAATTTCCACTATGAAGAAGTAGTCTTTTATTTAAATGAGCCGCTTGTTACGTGAACTACGTTCGCAAGGGCCGACATACATGCTATTGTAGCTTCAATTTCCACTATGAAGAAGTTTTTTTTGCGAAATACTATCTTGGAGAAAACCTATGAAGAGATTGGATACATGTTTGAAAAAACTATGCTCTTGATTTGGAGACAAGCCGTCTTGGTTTGTCGAACCAGACTTTTTGCATACTGAATCCTGTTGCTCCATCACACCAAGTCGCCCAGACAGTCCATTTAATTTTACAAGACCAATGGTCAAGTATGCATACACAGGTCCTTGATAATATTATCAGGCGAATTACGAAGAAGCCCATAAAATGGAGTTTAAAAACCTCCGATATCCATGATTGATTGTATTACTTTCACAAAACTTATTTAGATTAGATGTCACTTTAATATCATTGTTTAATTTCATAGTATGGTTATCTTATCATGCTCTTCACTACTACAGAATTGAACTTGCATGGTGTTTAGTTTTTATTTTCCGTGGCGGGCATTTAGAAAACCGCCACGGAAAATAGACAACTGGCGCCCCAGGCCGGTGGAAAAAACCGCCACGGTTATCGATTAACCGTGGCGGGCATTGTAATAAAACCGCCACGGTTAATCCCCATTAACCGTGGCGGTTTTATTACAATGCCCGCCACGAAAAAGGCCGGGCTATAAATACGGCCCCAACCTTCTTCTTCCCCACGGGATTTCGCCATTTTCTAGGGTTTTGAGCTTCAAAACTCTAGAAAACACCATTTCTGGGGGGAGGGAGGTTTTGCCCTTGGTTTGATTGAAGTTTGGCACCGCTAGGGGTATTTCTCCTCTTTCTCCCCTCTTTTCTCTCCCTCTTTCTCTCCTCTCTCCCTCTCTCTCTCCCTCTCTCTCCCTATGCATGGTCCTCCCTCTCTTTGAGATCTAATTGAATGTGGTTTGTGCTCTCTCTCTTCCCCTCTCTCTCCCCCTCTCCTCCCCTTATCTCTCTCCCCCCCCTCTCTCTCTCCCCTCTCTCTCCCCCCTCTCTCCCTTTCTTTTTGAGATCTAGTTTTGATCTCTCCCTCTCTCTCTCTCTCCCTCTCAAGCTAGCTCCTCTCCCCTCTCCTCTCCTTCTCTCTCTCCCTCCCCTTCTCTCTCCCTCCCCTCTCCCTCTCTCTCCCTCTTTCTTCTCCCCTCTCTCCCCCTCTCATTTGAGTGTACGTGCTCTCTCTTTCCCTCTCTCTACTCCCTCTCTCTCTCTCTCCCTCTCAAGCTAGCTCCTCTCCCCTCTCTCCTCTCCTTCTCTCTCTCCCTCCCCTTCTCTCTCCCTCCCCCTCTCCCTCTCTCTCCCTCTTTCTCCTCCCCTCTCTCCCCCCCTCTCATTTGAGTGTACGTGCTCTCTCTTTCCTCTCTCTACTCCCTCTCTCTCTCTCTCTCGTATTCCTCTTTTGCACTTTAGTTAACTCTCTCTAATCATCGATCGATCTCTAATCATCTCTCTTTTGCTTTGGTTTAATTAATTTGAGCAGGCCGTCATGGCGCCGAATAGGGATTGGATGTACAGGCCGAGGATGAGTTTGGATTTCGTTGATGATGTGCGAAAGAAGTTTATGCCCGTCGCGCAGAAGCATCGAATCAGTCAGGGTTCGGAAGTAATGGTGTGCCCGTGCTATCAGTGCAAGCATATGTTCTTACACAAGGATGACGACGTCGTGGAGCACTTGCCGCGGTATGGTTTCATCGGGAGCCGAGGTACACCGTGTGGAAGTATCATGGTGAAAAAGAACCGAAAGTGTCGCGGCGGTTCATCGGAGGACCCCCGTCGACCGCAACGACGGAAACAACGGTGGTGGACGAAGGACGAGAACAAGTTGATAATCGTGATTACATCACCATAGATGCACTGCTTGAAGACATGCCAGAAGACAATGCGGGTGGAGATGGTGGTGAATAGTCAGTAGTTGATGACATGTCGCCCGAGGATGCTGATCTTTTCGAGGATATTGCTAACCTCAAAGATGAAGATGACGTGTTGTTTGGCAATCCAAGATGGCTCGAGAATTTTAGACAGATGAAGCAGGCTTTAACAAAAAGAAATGCAAGAAGTATGTGTGGTCCGTTGCAAGCAAAGCGCTTCGCACCCTGCGGAACAATCTGTACACAAACTATGTGCAGAAGGGCAAGTCACCACTTCAAGCCTACAACTTCTTAAAGCAACCGGTCTAGGATGAGTTCGTCAACCTTATGACTAACGAAGAGTATGAGGCCAAGTCGAAAATGGGTAAAGAACTCGCAAAGAAGAACGAACTCAGGCACAACCTCGGCATGGTAGGATATTTTGGTCATAAGGGTGGATGGCGGCGGAAAGAAAGGGAGGACGCTGAGAAAGGGATAGAGAATCCGTTGCTAGACCTTCCTGAGAGGACACGTGACTTCTTCTATGCCCGTCAGCCCAAGAAGCGTAAGGCGGCAAAGACGTCCAAGTAGGTGATGCTTGTGAAAGAGGCCAAGGCGCGTGGGGAGTTCCAACCTAGGAGGGAGCACGACGAGCTGACCGAGGCAATCGGAAGACCCGAGCACCGTGGCCGAGTTCGGGGCCAGGGCTCGAGGTATAGCTGGAAGACCGTGGATTCTTGGGCATCCGACGCAGCCAACTACCACACGAGGCAGAGGTACAAGGAAAACCTTAAGATGCAAGGCTATGAGGAAGCCATAAAGGACATAGTCGAGAAGAAAATAGAAGAGGTATTAACGACAAGAGGTCTTTCCAACATCCAAGGTGTGAGTACGAGTCTTTGGAGCTAGGAAGAACCCAATCGACAATCTCATCGAACCCACGGTGGGCAAACTCTATATACCCGTTGGCAGGAAGGGAAAGAAGAAGGAGGTGGCCACTGCCGTGGTGTCTGCACCACGGAGAGATATGTTGTACAATAACGAGCCGGTCCCACCCGACTATGCCTTCGTTTATCTGGAATCCATAGAACCAGGCCTTGGTGATGAGGAGATCGATATCCTAGGTGAACAAGGAGAAACAGTACTCAAGGACCTTTGGGTGGAGAGGGAGTACCTATGGAACAAGGAAGACATTGTCCTGTGGAAACCGATGACACCACCTCCGACGGTAGCACCCGCAGGCCCTCCTCCTTCTCCCCCGGGTGGTGGTGGCGATGACGATGATGATAACAACGACGATGGTGGCCGAGGTGGCGGAAGTCCTCGTCCGAACCCACCTCCGGAAGAACCGGAAGGAGGAGACGGCGGCAAGACACCTTGTTACGGCGACGGCGAGAGGACACCTTCTCCTAAGCGTGACAAGGGGGCTCGCCGCCCTCCCACGCCGTTCAAGCGCCCAATGGTCGAGGAGGTTTCAGAAAATGTGACAGGTATAGAAACCCTAATACATGGCTAACTTGTACTATGCATTAATTGGTGGCTAATGTAGTTCAATTCCACATGCATAGGATTGTCAACACCGCCTCAGAGCAGTCAGAAGGACGATGAGGTCGAATGTTCCCCCAAGCGCCGAAGAAGAAGAAGCTATCAAAAGAAGATGAGGAAGTTCTTGCCCCGACCAACAAATACTTAGATGATGAGGCCGGGAAGGAGCTAGCGGAGAAGGAAAAGGACCTCCAATTGGCTAAAGCGGAACCCGGGGCCGTGAAGACCGGCAAGATTACTAGGTACGTATATGCGTGATAATCTCAACCAAACTTAGCCGGACACATTACGTATGCTTATAAGACGTAGCTAGAAGATGCTAACGTACATCTCCTTCTCGTATAGGAATTATATACCCCATCGGCGGGGACAATGGGTCAGCCCGGTCGCCCCTGCATCGGGGTTTGAGCTTGGCAAGTTCATGGTGCCCAAGGGCCAGCTAATCGAGAAAGAGGAGTGGGACACTCGCAGGTTCCACCGATTATATCAGCATGCAGTTGATCGGGGGGTGACGGAGTTCCATTTCAGGGTTCCTAAAGAGCTCTTTAACTTGGAGGAGGACATTTCACTGCCAATAGGCTTCGACGAAATGTGGCGGTTGCTACGGCGCCACGACCTCGACCAATCCATTGTCACCCTCTATCTTTGCGTGAGTTTGTTTATGCATTACGCGCTCGTACACCACTAATTCTAGCTCTCCGATCCTATAATGACGTGACCACATGTGCTTGCAGGATGCAATCATTGATAGCCCGAACGAAGAATGAGCCAATTGTGTTTCTATGTCCAGCGTATATAGACGTGGTCGATTTTTCTCATTACTGGATGGAGAGCCAGAGGAACCCAGAGCTCAAGAAGCTGGGCAAGGCTGAACAATATAAACACTATGAAAGATTGGCCAATGCAAAAGTTAGAGAGATGACAGACTACATATGTAAGTGCATGAAGAAGATCAAAACGGAGGCCGGTTGTCTCATTGCGGCCCAACATATCAAGTAAGTCAAAAGCAATACTTTTTATTTTTTGAACACTTGGAATCTATCTCTAATCAAATAAAATGGTGTAGCATGGCGGTATAGAAACAACAAAGCACACATTGGCCTTTGGATTACTTGGCTAATCTTCCCTCGGGATGGAGCGGCCCTTAGAATTTGGACTTCGTTGTATGATACGCCAAAAGGCCTCTATAGACATTTTGAAGAGGCCCCTGCAGTTTTGTAAGTCACGACACTTGTATACTATTTCATACCACAAAACGTAAGTCATGACTTTGTGGGATTTTTCGCGGGGCTTACAAGGATTACTTGAAAGACCCCGAGTCATTCGATCGGGAGGCGAGCATACGCAAAGAAAAACATAAGGACCAAATGAAGATCGGGGCGAGATTACGAGGTATATGCAAAGATTACTCTCGTTTGCTCGTCCATATTGAATGGTCTCATAATATTCTAACCATTTTTCTGGTACATATATCGTGCATGCAAAGGCGGTAAGCAGCCTTTTTGGCAAACTTTGTGTGGTTTCTATGCCATGACGTTCATATCCCGCAATGGCGTGTACCGTACTACGTGGCGCGAGCCGATGAAGAAAACCACACCACAATTTTGGGCCGAAAGGCTTGGGCGACATCAAGTTCAAGAAAAGCGGTTGGCGCCATCCGTAGGGGCGTCATTGAGGATGTTGTGCTACCTACCGGCAATTTCTTCGACCCTAAGAGCGACCTTGCGTAAACGGCGACTTATGGGAACTACGGATTTGGAGAAATAAGCTAGACATGAAGGACTATACGTGGGATGACCCGAGTTGTAACCTAGCTAAACGTGATTGAGCAATCGATCGTTCGATCGAGTTTTGTAAATTCCGATGTGTGGTGGTCACTTTTAAACTCTAAGTGTTTTAATTGAATGTCCATGTTAGTTGAATGTTAAATTGTGATGCATGTTTAAGATTTATGTGAATATTCTCTTATTTTATTATTTAATATGTGGTTTAAATCATAATTTATAATTTTATAATATTTTTAAATTATTTTTTTATTAATCCTGAATTAATTAACCGTGGCGGACTTATAACAAAAAACCGCCATGGTTAATACATTAACCATGGCGGGCACGTAACGATGCCCGCCATGGTTAATCTATTAACCGTGGCGGTTTTTTGTTAAACGCCCGCCACGGTTAATCGATTTTCCATGGCGGGCATGGAGTCCGCCACGGTTAATCGTTCGATTAACCGTGACCCTCCGCCACGGAAAATCAAAAATGCCCGCCACGGAAGTTCATTTCTATAGTAGTGCTTCATGTGTTTTTTATATAAAATTTAGTTATCCCGTAGCAACGCACGGGTGTTTAACTAGTCATATATAAATGTTGTAGTTATAAAACTCTTTCCACCTTCAACCTAGGGCAAGCTAGCACGTTATTATATATATGTTGCTGGGCAATTCTCTTTTTGTTCTCTACAAAACAGCATTTTCACTATATATGAATTCTCAATTTTATTGAGTTTTGAAATCGGATACTTACAAATTTTAACATTTCACGCAAGAACGAGAAGGGATTCTCATTTTAGTTAAGTTTCAAATCCAAATATTTACCATTTTTTTACATTTCATTTATGTGACGACTATGCAAGCACGAGACGGATTTTCTTTTCAACTGGTCTTTCTTACCCTATGTATCTCTAGTTGTCGCCGGACAGCCCGGACCAAGACCACCTAATTAAATCAATTTTGAGACAATTATCTATATGGCCCTCTGAAAGTTAGGTTGGATCTTTATGGCTCTTGTTTTTTTTAAAAAGTTAGCTATATGACCTCGAGAAAATTTTTCGTGATCTCTATGGCCTTTCGTTATATGGCCCCTACGAAAGTTAGGTTGGATCTTTATGGCTCTTATTTTTTTAAAGTTAGCTATATGACATTGAGAAAATTTTTGGTGATCTCTATGGCCTTTCGTCGAGTTGTAGGCAACTCTGTTAGGATTTGGACTGTTGGAGAGGGACAATGACTAAAATAGCCCTATCAGTTTTGAGTGAATTCCGAGCGACGGAGCCCAGCCCGTCACTCTCTTGTTCGTGAAAAAAAGACCAACAACAGCCCCTTCCGAACCCCCCATTTGGCGTCGCGGTGAAGGAGTGAAGGACCAGATCCGCCTCTTCACCCCTAGATCTAGAGGAGAGCAGCTGACTCGCGCCCCCCCGCCGCCGCCATCCGCCGCCGCCCCGATGAAGGACCAGATCCGCCTCTTCCCCTCTAGATCTAGAGGAGAGCAGCTGACTCCCCGGCCTGACGCCGCCGACGCTGGCCTGCTGACTCCCCAGCCCGGCATCCTCCTGGGATCAGGCGATTCCCACGGCCCGGGCGATCCGGTGATATCTTTCCTTGGTTCGATTCCACGCCCGGAGAGCGGAGCGGAGGCCCGCGGCAGTCTCGACGGAATCGAATCCTCCGTCGTCGGAGTGCATGGACCGCTAGGCGCGCCCTGGCTGGCTGCAGGTCCTAGATCGTCGTCAAGTCAGCAGCCATGCCGCGCGAGTCGTCACATATGCTAATGTGTAGTAGCGCCTAGATGATCTCTAGTAGTAGCGCCTGAAATAAAACACCTCCAGGATGACAAATGTGCTAGCTGTAGCTGGTAGTATGTCTGGCCATCGCGAGCACTGCTAGTTACTTCTACGTACCTACTACGTTCCTCCATCCGGCTCAATTAGACATGTATGTTTCAATTATGTCAAAATATGTGTCCACTTGATTATACTCCGTATACACTTATGTGTGCAATATATATGTCCAGATGTACAAAGGGAGAAACAAAACCTTGCAATATATATGTCTAGGGGTATAATGGTTTTTTCTTCTAACACTTAACACCGTCAAGTGTCAAAAGGTAACGGAAGGTCATAGAGTTAACAGAAATTTTCTCAGGGTCATAAAGCTAACTTTGAAAAAAAAGGCCATAGAGATACAAGCTAACTTTCAGAGGACCATACAGATAATTGCCCCATCAATTTTGGGTGCACCTGACCTGATGATACTGATATGGGTTTTCACTACCGGGTCTTTATTGGACCCGACAGTGATACATGTCCTGGATGACGGCCCACCATGGAAACGCGGAGCAGAGCAGCCGGGGGCGGCCGAAGGAATTTGAAGCAGCCGGTCGTTTGATGGAAGTGCAAATTCCAAGCGGCGGCGTTTGATGACGCCCCACCTTGTAACGTACCAGTAACAGAAAACTATAGCACAGGGGCTCAATTGGGAGTAGAATGAGATATAGAGGGAAATTAGATTAGGGAATCAGCAAGAACAGCAATTGGATTGGGATTCAGACGAACACCGCAAGGCGCTGTTCAGTTTAGGTTTCAATTACACGATGGCCTCGCATAGGCGGTTACATCGGGTATTTAACCCGTTAGCCAACCGACACGGTTCTACACTTCGTCTTGGAAACACGCGCAAACGCAGCCGTCCATTGGGAGCAGAGCAGCCGGTCGTTTGATGGCGCCGTTTCTTGGCAGATGAACAGCCGCAGGCGCTACTATTTATACACCCGGCCCTCTCAGTTTCATGGCGCGCTCTCAAATCTCATCCCTTCCACAAGTACACCTCTCTCCCAGCAACCACGCTCTCATCGATCAAGATGGCCGCGAGGGACACTAGTGTCAAGCACGCGAGAGGGGAGGACAAGGCGGCGGGCAGCAGCAAGGCGACCAAGTCGGATGACTTGGCCCGGAAGCTGGAGATGGTGGCCAACAGTGACAATCCCCATCCCATCCAAGACATAGTAGAGAAGGACTTCGCCATGGACATTCTCAAGGGCATCCTGGCGAAGCTCAACAACGTGGCTCAGCGCCTTGGTCTTCAAATGGTGAATCCACTGACAAGCCCAACTTCCTCACCTACCAACTGGACACGTGTTGGCCGATATCCTCATTGGAAACCGGCCATGATGGGAGAGAAGCAAAGCGTCTTGGTCTTCAAACAGTGAATCCACCGACAAGCCCAACGTCCTCACCTACCAATTGGACACCTTGGCCGATATCCTCGATGGATACCGATCATGATGAGCGAGAAGGAGTGGGCTGTTTTTTATTTTCATTTTTATCAATATATATAAGTTTTATACATTTATGTTTTATTATTATATAATGAAACCAAATATTATATATGTTCATGATGTGTCTTACTCTCTCTCTGTCCCAAATTGTGTGTCGCGTTTGGGGTCCTCGTGTTGACGCAAAAAACGTGGTTCCCACGCCAACACACTAAGCAGGCTGGAAAGATTAGCACGGGACGTTCGAGCGTGCTAGTCAATTTGACCTGTAATTAACAAGAAGAACGAGTTCATCAATAATTACGAGCGGAATGTTCTTGGTGTTGCCAGATAGTTCTGAAAATGCGACTCAGAGAGTCAAAATCACATAGCATGTAACAAAACATACTAAATCGACAATTCTATCAAGATAAACATAGCATGAGCTCAGAATAGCCGATCTGTGTAAGTTGTAGGATAAAGCATTGAAACAAGCATTGGCGGATCCTTCACTACAACTGATCAAATATATGCATTTAATCGGCTATTACAACTTATTATGTCATAGATAATAAACGAAGGCAATTGCTACGGTACTCCTAAATGATTGTGGACCGACCATTTTTTCCGATCGGACAGTCATGATCATCTATTACCTCCTAGGAGGTAATAGTATTTATTGAATTCTTATTTTACAAAAAAGGGTAAATAAGGAAAGTTTTGAATATAAAATTTCTTTTTTAGATATTGTTGATACATGTATAATCTGTACAAGGCAACTCATGCGTAATTTTTTTTTATTCTTGATATTCATTGCCTTATAATTGTATACCTCACGCATGTGGTGTCTTTTATTATTATTTTTTATTCTTGATATTCATTGCCTTATAATTGTATATGCATGGGTGTGGTGTCATGCATGTCGTGTGTGTGTTAGCAGGTTAGGAGGGTGGTGAGTCATGAACGTTTTTTTTTTTTGGAAATGTGTGTCATGCACGTTAACAGGTTTCTAGCGTGGTGTGTCATGCATATTTTTTTTTTGGAAATGTGTGTCATGCACGTTAGAGTTATATATAAGAGTACAAGGTACATAGATGCTAAAAAAGGAAACAAAATGTGTAACTAGTTTGTTAATGCATATTAGTGTGTGTGGTTAGGTGTGTTGAAGAACACTTATTTTTCTTTTTAATCCATGGCAAAAAATTTGTAACAAGTCGTTCTTCCTCATATTAACTACGAATGTGATGATTTTTTTTTTCTAAATTTTTCCAAAATCATGATCCATCAAGTTGTTATGCTCTTACCGCTATTGTCTTATTCACCGTTTCTTGTGCACATTTTAAAATTCAAATTTTAAAAATGACAACTTTAGACGTCATTTTGGAACACTAAATGACTTCATCTAAAAAAATCATAAACATAGAAGTTGTATAACTCATGAAGATGTACAATTTTTATTTTGGTCAATTCTTCATTTCACAAAGTGATAGTATCATGGTTCACAAAATCTAAATAGCTCTCATATAGTTTATGAAACTACTAGAGAGAGATATAAGATTTGTGAACGATGTTAGTAACACTGTCTTGAGATGAACAAATGACAAAAATAAACATTGTAGATCGTGAGAAGATATGAAACTTTGTAGTTGACAAGTTTTTTATTTGAAATCATCTTGTTATGCAAAATAAGTTTGAATTTTTAACATTCAAAATTTGATTTTTTTTAAAAATGCCTAGGATGGAGAAACAACTAAAATAAACATTGATCCTGAGAGGAAATTAAACTTTGTAGTGGACAAGTTTTTTACTTAAAACCATCTTGTCATGCAATACTATATTTGAATTTTTCAAATTTGAAATTCAATGTTTAGGGAATTACGGATGGACATTTTTTTATTATTATTACAATGGGATCTGGCGTTGCTCTCTGCTCTCCGTGATTTGCTCAATCGGCGTTGTTCTCCTGGTCCCGTGCGCGTTTGGAAGGGGCCGGGCATGCAGGGGATTTTTTGAATTTTCCGGCATGCAGGGGATTGACTCCCGTAATAGAGGCATGCGGGATTTTCTTTTTCTTTTTCTTTTTTTCTTGTATTTATTAATTCATTCAGTAATTCATGCACATGCACGATAGATCACCGTGAGCCTACAACAGATTCCGAACATGATGACACGCCGGCGCCTGGCGCGTGATGCAGATGCCTCCCGTGAAACACCCATCGATCTGCTCTGCTCGGCCACACGCATCAGGGATCATCGATGTTGATGCTGATTCGTAGGGGTAGGAAGCGGCTGTCGATGCAGGTCGGCCCACACCACCGCTCCACACCGCGCCGCCGGCTGGTCTGGCTGTGCCACCGCTGGAGACCATGCCCGCCGGAGACCACCGCTCCACACCTGTCGATCTCGTCGCGGCGGTTCCCTGGCGCACGTCTCACGGCAACGACGGTTCCCAGGCCGTCGATTCTTTCTATTTTTAATTTTCGTGATTGCGGTGACAATGTGTCTTCTTTCTATTTTTAGTTTTTGTTTTTGCGGAGTAGAGATGTGGTCACGGGCTTCGAACGCTGGTTGGCCTTCACGGCGTGGGCGTCGGGTATCACCGTGTAAGACATGTGTGACGAACTTTGAATCCTAGCCCTTGGTTGTGAGATCCAACGGATGGTGTTGTTTGCGCCAAAAATAGAAAGAGGTGTGCCATTATAATAGAGATTACTGCGTCTGGTCGTCTAAAAATAGCAATTACTTGCATGCCCTTCTTCTATTAATCTCCCTTGCCTCACGTGATGACTTCAATTGGCCACACATGCACATAGCCGAACATGCAAACCTGGTGTCCATGTATATACGTATATCTCCTTTGCCTAGCTTAGCAGCCACGTCAAACCATCAAACACATGTATAGACACCCATTGATTTTGGACGTCGATTCCTGTACCGTGCGCCAAACAGCCACCATAGGCGCCTCGTCGTCGACGGGAACATCGCTTACCACTTAATGCATAACGCCGGTAAATCCTGGGAAAATCCCAAGAAAAGTTGCGAGCACTAGGGATTAAACCCTGGTAGGTAGTGTTCCACTGGATCGTCCTACCATTGGACTATAAGCCAATTTGCGTTGCCAAGATAGTTGCATATATCAAAGAATGTCCACTGGTTTTTCATGCATGTACGTGACATAACTCGTCGGAGTCCGCATTGCTTTCTTTTTGATGTGGCGAGCCAATAACCATCTGTGCCGATCAGCCGATTCCTTAGAGAGTAGTCAACACGCTGGATTTATATAGCCGATTGCCGATTCCTGGATCAATGACGTCAGCTTTGCCGATTGCCAACTCCTTCTCGGTCAATCTTGTCCTGCCTGGATCGGCAATACATAATTTGGCCGCTCCTTGCTGAAGATATTTCTCGGCTAACCAAATTCTGGTGTCAACACCTCGTGCGATAAGTTTGACCCGATTCGTACAATGAAGAAACAATGAAGATGAGAGCAATCGAGCACATCGTTTTAGGTTCTTAATCACTGACAAAAAATATTGATTATGTGTGGGTATTTAGACGTAGATTAGACCCAAAATACAACTGACTGAAGCAAAGAATCATGTATTCTTAAAAGAACTGTGAAAACATTTTTATCTTACTTGTGCTTAAAAGCACTGTCTTAACAGTGGCGGGTTATGCTACAACCTGACAATGACAAAGACACATGTCGGGCGAAGCAACAACCCGACATTGTTAAGATTTGATCAGTGTCGGTGCAAGACAAGAGCCGACAGTGATAGTCCGCTGCACTTTCACTGCGGGATGCTGGACAGCCACGACAAGTTTTGGTTTTTGTAGTAAAGATCTGGCAGTGATGGTTTAGCAGTTGCGGTTCAGTCAATTCCGACACTGATGGTGGCGACACCGAAGGTCAATTCTGTAGTAGTGTAATAGAATATGCCTTTTCATTTTCATGCATCATCATTGTCCTTGGAGCAAACTAGCTCCTACATACATCAAGCATAAGTACATAAACCTTTAAATGTGTCTTAGGATTGAAAATATAATTTTTATAGGACACTGGTAGCTAATCATTTCCATGATATACCTAGTAGAGAGAGCAATAGCGACACAGTTGTGTCCTGTGTCCTGTGTCCTATATATGCCTTGTCATACGTTACGAATGAACATAGGTGTCGTTGCTGTGAGGCCAGAACAGGACCTCGTGCTCAGCGTGGATGCCTGGCCGAAAACAATATTTCCTCTTCCATAGTGTACTGTCTACTTGCTTCCACGTTACTTCCTTCAGATGACATGTAAGGAGCAGCAGTTTGATCCTTCTCGTATCTCCATGTAGTTGTGTTATTATGATGAGCAGGCTTCTTTGTGAGTCTCAAGTTTTCAATTCTCATCTCAACTTCCCTCATTTTAGGTCGATCTTCTCCGTTCAGTTGAGTACACATTACAGCTAACTTGGCAACTTCTTCAACTTGTTCACCCTCTGCCTCTTGCATGATTTGAGGATCTATTATGCTAACTAGGCCACCTTCATTCAGTAATGATGTGAAATGTGAAACAAGACTGTCACCATCATTGGTTCGGTAGACAAATGGTTTCTTCCTAGTAAGCAATTCAATAAGAAGAACACCAAAACTAAAAACATCACTTTTATCTGTTAGTCGGCATGTATAATAATACATTGGATCTAAGTAGCCAATGGTTCCTTGGACCACTGTAGTCACTCCTGTTTGATCAATTTGAATGTACTTTGAAGCTCCAAAGTCTGATACCTTTGCTGTTAGTTTATCGTCAAGAAGTATGTTAGATGACTTTATGTCTCTATGGAGTATTGGTGTTGACGCAGCAGAATGTAGATAGGCTAGAGCTTTACAAATTTCAAGAGCAATTCTCAACCGGTCATCCCATGGTAGTGATTCTGGCCCTTCCACATGAAGATGATGAGCAAGAGTACCATTTGTTATGAACTCATAAACCAATAGTGGGACTTCTGTCTCAAGACAACATCCTAGAAGCTTGACAATATTCCTGTGGTTGATCTGGGAAAGAATTGCAACCTCATTTATAAACTCATCAATTTCTCTTTGTACTGTGACCTTCGATTTCTTGATGGCCACAACTTGTAGGTCTAAAAGTCCTTTATACACAACACCATGTCCCCCACCACCGACTTTATGAGATGCATCAAAATTATCTGTAGCCTTCTCTAGCTCCCCTAAGGTAATGATCATTCTTTCACCAATATCAGCGTGTTGTGATAGTAAATGCTGCAGTAGCAATCCATGATTTTGCTTGAAATTTTTTTCTTTCATCTTCGTAGTCTTGTGTAGTTTGATTTTATACGAAATGAAAGGAGCAGCAATCACAAAGAGCAAAAGACCTATGCCACCACCAACTCCTAGTCCAACTGCTCGAACTGAAAGATATGAACTAGCACAAATATCAGAATTTAAACTTAAAGAAACATGGTCAGTTGAGAATAGATTAATTAGTGAAGTTATTGTCACCTGGGAAGCTATTGGTTGCGATGCACCCTCCTCTAGTCCAGGGATTCCCTGAGGTTCCACTACTACAGTGGCATTGGTAATTACCAGGTATGTTTGTGCAAGTCCCGTAGCATGGTGGGTAGATATCACTACGTGCACACTCATCGATGTCTATAAAAATACAATGTGCAAGTAAATGTCTATTAAAGATAAAAGTAAATAGATAAGGAAACCGAAATTAAGTGTACATAGACATATCAATCAGGATCAAAACTATTCTAGTTATATGGAATAATTCTCCTTCCTTCGGCAAATATAAGGTATTCTAGAGAATAATTTCAGGATGTATTTTTTTGATGCAAG
This sequence comes from Hyparrhenia diplandra, assembly GCA_015847255.1. Lineage (NCBI taxonomy): Eukaryota > Viridiplantae > Streptophyta > Magnoliopsida > Poales > Poaceae > Hyparrhenia > Hyparrhenia diplandra. The sequence continues at coordinate 376,897 of JADLZK010012149.1, forward strand.
TAAACTGATTATCAGCGTTTATCTAGTTTCGTAGTGCTAGTGATAATTAATTGTTAGAAATAACAGCAAATCAGTAATGCAATAATTAATTCCGACAATCGAGAAAAAGATCTACAACATGTATGAGAGACATATGATCCATCACTAGCACTACGAAACTAGATAAACGCTGATAATCTAGTGCTAGCAACAGCAAGAACAAGAGAACGAACAAAAAAAGAGAGAGGATCGACATTCTTACGTTGGGGTTGTCGGCGCTAGCAGCGCAAAGTAAAGTAGACGGCGGCACCGATGATGGAGATCCGGCGTAGAGGAAGAAGACGCCCATCGCGGCGCTTCCCAAAACCTATCGTCCCCTACCCGTGCGGGGACACGAGGAGGAGGCTTCCCAAAAACCTACGCCCCTACCCCGGGATGGGGAGGACACGAGGAGACGTAGGCTTGGAAGAGAATGATTTCTCTCCCGACCTATCTATTTATCGGCGACGGGGATGGGGAGGACGGCAAGTAATTGGCGCGTCGATGGTGCGAAGAGGAGACGTGATTAGGGTTATTGCCATAATACGCCCCTAATTTTATACCTAAATGGACCTTCCAAACGGGACGGAGGTCCGGCGTCAAGAAAGGCATTAAGGCAATAGAGCACCGTTAGTTAGGGTTATTGCCATAATACGAGTAATTGCTTTCCTAAATGGACCTTCCAAATGGGGACGGAGATCCGACGTAGAGGAAGAAGACGCCCGTCCGAAGATGGCTTCCCAAAAACCGAAGAGAAGGAGACGTTTCTGCTCTCCCGACGACGATGGCACGCGTCGGCGGCGGGATGGGGAGGACGGCCTCTATTTAGGACGATGGTAACGAAGAGAATGATTTCTCGGTGATTAGGGACGACGTCTCGCCCCTCTATTTATACACGCAACGCAGCTAATACGGCAAGTAATTGGCCGCGTCAATCACAGCATTAAGGCAATAGAGCACCGTTAGTTAGGGTTATTGCCATAATACGAGAGTAATTGCTTTCCTAAATGGACCTTCCAAATAGGACGGAGATCCGACGTAGAGGAAGAAGACGTCCAGCGAGCAGTCGCGACGGCGCTTCCCAAAAACCTAATACGTCCCCCTACCCCGCAAGGGGACACGAGGAGACGTAGGCTTCGAACTGCTCTCCCGACGACGATGGCACGTCGGCGACGGGATGGGGAGGACGGCGGCGGCGGGCAGACGATGGTACTTCGAAGAGAATGATTTCTCGGTGATTAGGGACGACGTCTCGCCCCTCTATTTATACACGCAACGCAGCCTAATACGGCAAGTAATTGGCGCGTCAATCACAAAGATTAAGGCAATAGAGCACCGTTAGTTAGGGTTATTGCCATAATACGAGAGTAATTGCTTTCCTAAATAGACCTTCCAAATAGGACAGCGCAATTTTCTCCATGCATGCAAAAATTTCGAGTAGCAAAAGGAAGCCAAGCACCCGCAAGCACGAGGGCGAAGAATGGCGGGACCATTCACGCGCATGTCGCGGCGCCCGCGCCTTCGCCACGCCACGCCCCGCCCCCGCCCCGCCCGCCCGGCGAGGCGAGGGCAGCGAGCGCCGCGTGTGTTCTTCCCTTTTCCTCTCATCAATTGCTTCAACAAGGTGAAGACCACTTTCCTATTTAAGTTGGTCTCACTCCTCCTAGTTGAGCAATGTGGGACTAAAGCCCCCACCATGCCATGCATGTGTGAATGGGCCTTTGGGATTTATATTGGGAATATTTGGGCCAAAAGCCCAAATCTTCTAACAATCCCCCACCATATCCCAAAGGCACGTGTCATCCTCCTTGTACCACAAGCACTGTTAATATACCAGTTATTCGGTGGAGACCGGTTAAGGTTGAACATCCACCTAGAACGACAAGATAGGTCCATCCACAAATCGCACAATGGACTAGGCCTTGAATTGGCGGTTTGGTGCTTAATGGGCTTCACCGAAGTCTTCACCGATACTAGGCTGCCATAGCCAACCCCCGAAGTTGAGCGTATAAGTCATACTCCTAACTCACTTCATGAGCCTCTTAAAGAGTTCCCAATTCTTATAAACTGCGACTAACAGTTGGGGCTCACATAGGTGTGTTCTTACAAGAATACTCTGTAGGACAGTACCTTGCTGTAAAGCCTCAGAACACATTAAGACAAAGTCAGCCTACCTTATAGAAATGAGAGTCTTTGCATCTCCGCCGTAGTGGGTTTACTTAAAAGTTGTACTCTCCCATCAACCAACGGCTTGTTCTTCCCAAGTCCTAATTCACGGGATCTCCGATCACATAGGTTGGGTTACTACCGAGGTTGACTCAATGGGTCTCAGTCCCATCTCCTTCGATGCATTATCAATCACGGTGCGTGCTAGTCCCTTGGTAAAGGGATCTGCCAGGTTCTTAGCTGTATTGATATAATCCACAGCTATTACTCCGGAGCTCCTTAACTTCCTGACAGTCTTCAGTCTACGCTTAACATGTTTGCTGGACTTAGCGTTATCCTGACTACTCTTCACCTTCGTGAGCACCGTTTGGTTATCATAATTTATGAGAATAGCAGGAATTGGTTTTTCAACCACAGGTAAATCCATCAACAGTTCTCTCAACCATTCAGCCTCAGAAGAAGCTGTTTCCAGAGCCGTGAGCTCCGCCTCCATTGTAGATTTCGTAAGTATTGTTTGCTTACAAGATCTCCAAGAGACAGCCCCGCCACCTAAAGTGAATATGTATCCCCTAGTGGCCTTTAACTCATCAGCTTCTGATATCCAGTTTGAATCACTATGTCCTTCAAGTACCCCTGGGTACCCTGAATAGTGAATTGCATAACTCATAGTGCCTTTTAGGTAGCGCATTACTCGATCAATGCCTTTCCAATGATCTTCTCCTGGATTAGAGGAGAATCTACTCAACTTGCTTACAGCAAATGAGATGTCGGCCGAAGTTGCGCTTAGCTAAGTACATCGCTGAGCCAATAATTTGAGAGTATCTCAATGTGTCCACTCCTAGCTTCCTTTTCTTATTCTTTCGAAGTATTAAGCTAGGATCGTAGGGTGTTGGAGAAGGTTTGCTATCCATGTAACCAAAGCGGTTCAAAATCTTCTCCACATAATGGGACTGCAAAAGAGTAATCCCATCCTTACCCTTATTTAGCTTGATATTAAGGATCACATCTGCTTCTCCCAAATCTTTCATGTCAAAGTTTTGGGATAAGAATGATTTTACATCATTAATCTCATCGAGACTTGTCCCAAAGATTAGTATGTCGTCAACATACAAGCATAGGATTACTCCTTTGCCCCCACCATAGCGATAGCACACGCAAAGTGTCGCCTTCATTAACTACAAACCCAGCCAGAGGTTAAAGTCTTATCGAACTTCTCATGCCTTTGCTTGGGTGCTTGGTTTAATCCATACAAGGATTTCAGCAGCCTGCACACCTTGCCCTCTTGTCCTGGTGCTATAAATCCATCGGGCTGATTCATGTAAATTTCTTCCTCTAGCTCACCATTAAGGAAAGCTGTCTTTACATCCATCCGATGGACAAGAAGACCATTGGAAGCGACCAAGGATAATAGCACTTTCGGATTGTAGTTAATCCGCAACGGTGAGTAGGTATCAAAGTAGTCTTCGCCTTCCTTTTGTGTATAACCTTTAGCTACAAGCCTTGCCTTGTACTTTTCAATAGTACCATCTGGCCTAAGCTTCTTCTTAAATACCCATTTATAGCCACTGGTTTACAACCCATGGGTTTATCTCGTTACTTCCCATGTGCCATTTGCAAAGTGATGGAGTCCATCTCGCTACTGGACCGCATCCTTCCAATACTCCGCGATCCGGTGATGCGTATGCCCGTGCAATGGTCGTGGGAGTATCATCTATGAGATACACGAAAAAGTCATCACCAAAGGATTTTGCAACCCTTTGTCTCTTACTCCTCCTAGGAGCTTCAATTCTATCATTCTCATTATCAGCAGGAGGTTCTATAATTGGCTCAAGAATAGGTTGAATAGGTGTGGGTTCAGGAGCAATTTTATTAGATGAACTTGGTAAATCATATGCAACTTTCATCGGGAATATATGTTCAAAGAAAGTAACATCCCGTGACTCTAAAAAGTGAATCAACTGCTATATCAGCGCTTCTGATTTTACAACTAAGAACTTATATGTGGTGCCTGTGGTATGCATATCCTAAAAATATACAAATCAACCGTCTTAGGCCCAAGCTTACGCTTCTTGTTAATAGGTACACTGACCATGGCCAAACAGCCCCAAGTGCGCAAGTAATGGAGAGATGGTTTTCTTCCTTTCCATCCTTCGTACGGAGTCACATCACTATTTTTAGTGGGAACTCTATTTAGAACATGACATCTTTGTCAACACGACCTTCCCCCACCATGCCTTAGCCATACCGGACGTTCCTAACATGGCATTCACCAAGTCTATTAGCGTCCGGTTCTTTCTTTCGGCAACCCCATTAGATTGAGGTGAATGTGGAGGTGTCCGTTCATGAATTATTCCATTCTCCGCACGTAAAAGATCAAACTCATTTGAAAAATACTCCCCACCATAATCGGACCTAACTCGTTTTTATTTTCTTTTCTAGTTGATTCTCCACCTCAGCCTTTATAAGTCTTAAAACACTCAAACGCCTCATCTTTAGTTTTCAGTAGAAACACATAGCAATACTTAGTTGCATCATCAATAAAAGTCATAAAGTATCTTTTTCCTCCTTTTGTCAACACACCATTCATTTCACAAATATCAGAATGTATGAGCTCTAATAACGTGTCGTGCACCTCTCGCCTCTGACCTTGTGTGGCTTACGAGGTTGCTTTGCTTGCACACACGCTTGACATTTAGAGCCTTTGACATTAGGAAAATTCGAATTAAATTCATCTTCGATAAACGAGTCATGCAACCAAAATTAACGTGAATGCCATATATTAGCCACGTAATCGTTTGAATCACACACATGGTTCACGACTTTTTATTATAGAAATCGGAGAGTGAAAAGCGGAACAAGCCTCATTTGTCATAGCCTTTGCCAATGAATTGGCCATACCTCGAAATGACTACTTTATTGGACTCAAATACGAGCTTAAACCCATCTCGACACAAGAGGGATCCACTAACGAGGTTCTTCTTTATTGAGGGCGCATCTTTGAACGTTCTTGAGCCGCCGCGATCTTCCCCGAAGTGAACTTCGGATCGGCCCGAACCAACATCAAGAACAGAAGTATGCGAGCCGTTCCCCATCATGACGGATGAACCTCCACCGCCTCGGTAAGATGAAAACATAGAAATATCGGTACAAACATGAATATTGGCACCTGTATCTATCCACCAATCATTAGATTGATATACAAAAATACACTAGGTAAGGAATTACCGTGCCGGATCCGCTAGGATCACCAATAGTCACGTTGGCGGTTTTTACGCCTCGGCGATTCTTCTTTCCCTTGCGGTTCTTGCATGTAACACCCGGTTTTAAGAACAAAACCGGATACACACCATATGTGAGCCTTGAAAGTCAAATCTCACATATAGCCACAAGTAAAAGGGTAGTATCAATACAACAATGCTTAAATTATAACGAACATAATATAAAGAAAAATATAACCTCGCCTAGCGGACGGCGGAAAGGCACTCCGATTCTCTAGTGTAGACTCATGCAGGGAATGACCGATTTGGTTGACCACAAGCCTAAACTTCACCCCGAGGTGTGGGGAATAGCAAGAGTGAGTCCATGTCGAACTCAACAAGAATGGCAAGGCAATATCTTACCCAAATACCATGATCACTATAACATAATAATGTAGAGCATAAACGATAAATTATGAACTGTTAAACAAACATAGGTCATCATCTTTAATGCAAAGGTTCCAAGGCCGCTCGTGACCGTGAGCACGGCTGATATACCGGTTTTACTCTGCTGCAAGCAGAGGTGTACACTTTCACCTGTGAGCCGTGAATTGCCCCTTTCGCCGGGGTGATCGGCCCTTAACCCCCTTCCTAGGGCGGCCGGGGGGGTTCACTATGAAGCCTTTCATAGGTTCTTCTAACAAGTTAGGGCCGCTAGGTATCTTCCGTCGGTCCGGTGATCAACCCACGGGAATCCCTCGGTCTGCGCGGGCAGTTCCATGTGATACAACCCTACACCGGGATCCATAGTCCGTTTTACCCTAACGCCTTTTCAGAACCGCTAACAAGCTAGAAAAGGTCCTAGGTACTGAGCTAAAAACCAGAGCCATGTAGCCCCTCACGGTTGTACTTGTTTTCAGGAGACTCTAATACGAGACAAGTCCACATGTTGCTAATAGTCAAGTTTAACGCTCATTGCATAAACATCATTGTCATATGATCATGGTTAAAAGCTAACATATGCCAAACAATACTTGCCTTAATATTGCTCCTTCTTCAAGTCCAAAACTCCAATAGAATCCTTCTTGATCGTCAATGTGTTCCAAGTCACCACGTCAAGCTCACCGCCTACTAGATTCCAATCAACAACACACAACCATATGGGGCCATTCATGCATAGCAAACAAAGCTATAATTAGAACAGTACACCAACAGTAGAAAATCAAGTTGAAAAGCTTATAAAACTAATCTATACGTCGCTATGATCGACAGACGTAAGCATCACCGAAAAACGGAGCTAGAACGGAGAAGTTACGCATTTTACAAGATTTGCATGAATAAAATAATAAATTAAATACTTGATTTCGAAATGAAATAAATTAAAAATAAAAATCAGATTTCAACATGCTGAAAGACGATGAGAAGAAGTATAAGAAAATCTAGGGTCATAGATTCAATGATGGACGATTGCTCAAGATAGTTAAATGGATATACATGTGTATTTGCGTGGTATTTCGAGATTTATTTTTGTCAAAGAAAGCGGCAAGAAAACATGGGTTGATGTTATCAAGCTAATAGCATGCACCGTGCTGTCATTGTGCCATGCACGTACGGCGATGGAGCTTCACTCGATGGAGCTCGATGAAAACAAACGTACAGATGCATGCCTCGGTTTGATCAGGGAAGGAACACAAGAAAATAAAGGTGGATGAGGAGAGCTCACCTAGGGATTTTTGAACGACGACGGCAATGGCATGCGGTTCAATACGACATGAATTGCTGCTTCCTGCATGCAAAGTTGAATGCATCGCGTAAGCAACAGAGGGCGATAGGTAGAGATGAAACCTATGGCTTCGTCACCTTGGTGTGAAGCTCGGCAACAGGTCTCGAACAATGGAGAGGCTCTCTGTGACAATCACATCTGCATCAGCAGCGGCGGCCATGAACGGCAGTGGCGGAGCTCGCCGGCGAACTTGGATAGGGCGCTAGGAACGGCGTGAAGACGACGGGCGGCTCCACGAGACGAACGAACTCCACTGTAAAGTATGGCGATTCGTGATGAGCAAAAAACAGACAACAAGGAGAGATGAAACACCTTGGACGAATTCATGACCTCGAGACAAAGCTCGGGGATGGACTTACAGAGGCGAAACGACGAGACCATGGCGGCGGCTTCGTCTAGGGTTTCCATCGCCGATTGCTCGAGCATAGGCGGCTGCTGCGAGCTAGGGTTGCGAAGGACGATGGGGACGCGAGCACACGGTTTATATAGAGAGGAGCGATGCAGATTGCACCGAGTATACGTGGGTTCCTGGCCGGGTTTGTGTAGGCGTCCGGCTCGATGGATATAGGACGCGAGCACCGGCACAAAGAAGGAAGGGAGCCGGGGATTGGCAGGTCGCGTCGGGCTCGAGTCGAAGCAGAGTCCTACTCCAGGACGTCGCAAGGTACGGGGTGACGGTCACCACGTGGGGAAAGGAGGGTGCTCTCGCTGGTGGCCAAAAATGAGCAGGCCAAGGCAAAGAAGAGATACCACAAGGGCCAACAAAATGAGGATGGCCCGGCTTGCTTGGGCTGTTAGGCCGAGAGAGGAGAGGGATAAATAGAAATAGTATTCTTTTATTTCAAAGCTATTTCAAAACCTAATTTCAGAAACATTTGAAACTCAATTTGAAATGACTTTTCAAAGAATTTGAACTCCTTTTTTAGCTTTTGGTCAAACCACTCACTCAATAAAACCAATGCAACGACATGAATGCACCAACAATGTTGCTAAGACTTACGATAGTTTTAATTTAATGAAAAATGTTCTTTTTCCTATATTTCATGAACACAAAAATTCACAATTAAGTCAATTTAGATCTATTTCCAAAAATGTAAAATTTAGGGTGTTACATTGCACTTCTTGGCGATGTGCCCATTCTCACCGCAAACGAAGCACACAACTTCATCCATGTTCATCTTCTTCTTTTTGAACTGAGTAGTCTGATTAGGCTTCTGCTTGTTCTTGCCAGCATGCTGCATCACGTTGGCACTGGACTGTTCAGGAGCTTTTGGTGGAGCATCCTTTTGCCCGAGCTTTCTCTTCAACTTCAAGAGTAGCCAACAGATCCTCAACCGAGAATTGTCTCTTATGTTTCAGAGATGTGGCAAAATCCTCCAAGATGGAGGTAATTTGGCAATGATGCCACCGCCACAAACTTGTCAGGCAAAACATGTCCAAGCTGTTCGAGTTCCCTCACAATAAGTTGAAACTCATGAGCCCTGTTCCACGACAGACGGTTATCAACCATCTTGAAGTCGTGGTACTGCTCCATCACATACAGCTCATGCCCGGCGTCCGAGGTCCCGTGATTTGTGATCAAGGGCCTCCCACGTTCAAGAAGCACTTTTGATGTTCATATAAACATCACACACCTGGTCGAGAGAACGCTAAGGACGCATCCGACGAAAAATCGTCGAGTCGCCAGATGAACTCCTGCACCTCTTTCTCGATCCGAGAGGTAGTGTGGGAGGATTACCGACGACCCAAAAACACGCCCATAGCCGAGAGCCACAATCGCGCCCTCGTCTCGCCATCTCTTAAAATTCACCCCGGTGAACTTCTTCGGTTTCATCGCATCAAGTATAACTCTTCATTGCGACCGATTGCATTCTATTAGGTTTTTGGATTGTTGGAAATAACAAGCAAATCAGTACTGCAATAATTAATTCCGACAATCAGAAAAAGATCTACAACATGTATGAGAAACATATGATCCATCACTAGCACTACGAAACTAGATAAACGCTAATAATCTAGTGCTAGCAACAAAGAAGAACAAGAGAAACGAACGTAAGAGAGAGGATCGACATTCTTACGTTGGGGTTGTCGGCGCTAGCAGCGCAAAGTAGACGAAGCGGACCCGGTGATGGAGATCCGACGTAGAGGAAGAAGACGTCCAGCGGCGTCGCGACGGCGCTTCCCAAAAAACCCGCCCGCCCGCCCCCCCGCCCCGCCCGGCCCCGGCCAGGCGAGGCGAGCGAGCAGCGAGCGTGTGTTCTTCCCTTTTCCTCTCATCAATTGCTTCAACAAGGTGAAGACCACTCTCCTATTTAAGTTGGCCTCACTCCTCCTAGTTGAGCAATGTGGGACTAAAGCCCCCACCATGCCATGCATGTGTGAATGGGCCTTTGGGATTTATATTGGGAATATTTGGGCCAAAAGCCCAAATCTTCTAACAATCCCCACCATATCCCAAAGGCACGTGTCATCCTCCTTGTACTACGGTGCACTGTTAATATACCAGTTATTCAGTGGAGACCGGTTAAGGTTGAACATCCACCTAGAACGACAAGATAGGTCCATCCACAACTGCACAATGGACTAGGCCTTGAATTGGCAGTTTGGTGCGAATAGGCTTCACCTGAAGTCTTCACTGATACTAGGCTGCCATAGCCAACCCCGCGAGTTGAGCGTATAAGTCATACTCCTAACTCACTTCATGAGCCTCTTAAAGAGTTCCCAATTCTTATAAACTGCGACTAACAGTTGGGGCTCACATAGGTGTGTTCTTACAAGAATACTCTGTAGGACAGTACCTTGCTGTAAAGCCTCAGAACACATTAAGACAAAGTCAGCCTACCTTACAGAAATGAGAGTACTGCATCTCCAGCGTAGTGGGTTTACGAAAAGTTGTACTCTCCCATCAACCAACGGCTTGTTCTTCCCAGGTCCTAATTCACGGGATCTCCGATCACATAGGTTGGGTTACTACCGAGGTTGACTCAATGGGTCTCAGTCCCATCTCCTTCGATGCATTATCAATCACCGTGCGTGCTAGTCCCTTGGTAAAGGGATCTGCCAGGTTCTTAGCTGTATTGATATAATCCACAGCTATTACTCCAGAGCTCCTTAACTTCCTGACAGTCTTCAGTCTATGCTTAACATGTTTGCTGGACTTAGCGTTATCCTGACTACTCTTCACCTTCGTGAGCACCGTTTGGTTATCACAATTTATGAGAATAGCAGAATTGGTTTTTCAACCCAGGTAAATCCATCAACGATTCTCTCAACCATTCAGCCTCGAAGAAAAGCTGGTTCCGAGCCGTGAGCTCGCCTCCATTGTAGATTTCGTAAGTATTGTGCGCTTACAAGATCTCCAAGAGACAGCCCCGCCACCTAAAGTGAATATGTATCCACTAGTGGCCTTTAACTCATCAGCTTCTGATATCCAGTTTGAATCACTATATCCTTCAAGTACCCCCTGGGTACCCTGAATAGTGAATTGCATAACTCATAGTACCTTTTAGGTAGCGCATTACTCGATCAATGCCTTTCCAATGATCTTCTCCTGGATTAGAGGAGAATCTACTCAACTTGCTTACAGCAAATGAGATGTCAGGCCGAGTTGCGCTAGCTAAGTACATCAGTGAGCCAATAATTTGAGAGTATCTCAATGTGTCCACTCCTAGCTTCCTTTTCTTATTCTTTCGAAGTATTAAGCTAGGATCGTAGGGTGTTGGAGAAGGTTTGCTATCCATGTAACCAAAGCGGTTCAAAATCTTCTCCACATAATGGGACTGCAAAAGAGTAATCCCATCCTTACCCTTATTTAGCTTGATATTAAGGATCACATCTGCTTCTCCCAAATCTTTCATGTCAAAGTTTTGGGATAAGAATGATTTTACATCATTAATCTCATCGAGACTTGTCCCAAAGATTAGTATGTCGTCAACATACAAGCATAGGATTACTCCTTGCGCCCCCCCCCCCAATAGCGATAGTACACGCAAGTGTCGGCTTCATTAACTACAAACCCCGCAGAGAGGTTAAAGTCTTATCGAACTTCTCATGCCATTTGCTTGGGTGCTTGCTTTAATCCATACAAGGATTTTTCAGCAGCTGTAACACCCCCTGGTGTTAATCAAATAAAATTTTGCCATGTCATCATGATTATAAAAGCATGCATGATTAGAAAATTTGAAATGCATCGAATTAAAATAAGTTTATATTTTTAGAGAAATGTTTGTGCTTAAGAATTTTAGAGTGATTAAATGTTAAATTTATGTTTTTGATCCTAAGTGTGTGGTTGGATGATTGTTTGATAGTATAGGTTGGGAATCTGAATTTTGAATCAAATTCAAGTTTGAATTGAGCTTCGAAAACCCTAATTCCATTCTCTCTTTTACCCCCTTTTCCATAATTCAAAATCTAAGCAAAATTTGCAAAAACTTCCAAAAGCTAGTTTATAGATCTTGTTGAGATGAACAAAAGTCATGTACAAAGTTTTTCAAGTTGTTACATGATTTTAAAAGTAATTTTGAATTCAAATTTCAAAATTTTGAACTGTATTTCAAAAAGTCATATTTAGAGGCCGAATTTGAAAATCTTCCAATTGTGAAAATTGTAGATCTGAAAAAAATTAGGCTAAGTCACTTTTTGGAATTTTTGAAGTTCAGTTCAAATTTGAGGAGAATTTGATGAAATTCAGAAAAGATAGGGTTTTAGGGCTACAAAGGTGAACGTGGAAACCCCCCGTTCTTCCTCCAAACCGGCGGCCGCCGGCCGTCGCCGTGGCGTTCTCGCTTCGGCGCCCCTCGCGCGTCGCTGACCAGCTGGAGGCCTTCGCGACGACGACGCCATACACCTGTCCATGTATCCTTTGCCCTATAAAGCTTGGAGCCGGCGCCGTCTTTCCTTTTTCTTCCTCTTCCATCGTCGCCGGAAAACCGCCTCCGCCCCCTTTCCAACGCCGTCGTCGTCGAGCTCCTTTTGTCAAAATTGATCGCACTAGTAGCTCCGCTTCGTCTTTGCGCTTCCACTGAGCTAGCTTGCGTTCCACTTCGTAGTCAGAAGCGCCCGTGCGACGTCGTCTTCTCCACGGCCGGCAGGAGCGCCGCCGCAAGTCGTGCTGCCGTCGTCAACTTTTTCTGGTGAGCTTCAATGCAAACCAGCTAGCGCCCTAGCTTTGCCTTGACGCAATGGTCATGATGCGCTCGACCGTTTTGTCTTTGCCCGCCGCAGACACGCCGGAACGCCATCGTTGCCATCGGAGGCGCCGCCCAGCCGCCGCCACCGTCGTCGAACCACCTCCGCTCGTCCCCCGAGCCAACCACCTTGCCATTCGAGTTCGTGGTGAGCTCGGTTCTTCTTGTGTGGTCGGTTGGTTGGTCCGTTTGTTCGCCGTAGTTGCCGGAACGCGTGTGCCGCCGACGAGCTTACCTTGCCGCGCCGCCCGCCGCGTAGCCGCGTCCGCGTAGGGGTCGTTTAGGTTCAATTAAGCGAGGGCTCGGGTTCGCCCGATGGTGCGAAGTCGCCGGTGTCCTCGCCCGTCGACGGGGAAAGCCCCGTTGGCCATTGCCGTCGTCCGCCCGCGCCGCCGTGCCGCCATGGCCGTCGGTATGGTGGCCGCCGTGCCCTAGGTCTCGGTTTCTGGGTGCCATGAGGTCCGCGAGGTCGAGGGGAGTCGAAGGGCAAGTCGCGTCGCCGGTAAGGTCACCGGCCGTGACTCTCACCGATCAACCGCCATTTGCCGCCATGGTCGGTTGCGGGGAGGGCTGGCTGGGCCGGCCCGCAATGTAGCAACAGGCTGGGCCGCACAGTACCGGGCCACATGCAATGTTGGGCTGAAACCGGTCCGGTGATCGGTTTTGTTTTAAAATCTGATTTATCAATTTCCTTTATTTTGAATAGTGCTGATTCTTTCAAAATTCATAGAAATTTGAAAATAGCTCCTTAAATTTTGAAAATTTTTGTAGAACCTTCCTAGGAGTATATCTACCCATGAAAAATTTGAAACTTAGATTTTGAGTAGTTCTTGCATGTTTTAAAATTACAAATTTTAATTGAAAAATGCATCTTCCATGATTTCTAGAAAATAAAATATTTCTTCAAAAATCACGAAAATTTATTTGGTACTGTTTTATGTTGTGTCCTACTTGTATAAAAAGTTTGGAGTCGTTTTGAAATGTTTAAATTATTTTCTATTTCATGCTCTATTATTTTATGTGAGTTATAAGTTGTTTAGTGTCAAATAATTTAGGTTTTTGTGTGTCTTTTGGGTTGTTTTGTGAAACTTGGATCATATCATAATCAAGTGGTCCTTGAGAACTCCTTAGGCAATGGTGATGATATCTTGTAGTGTAGTTCAACAAGTTGGTTTTGTTGGGTTGCAACTTTATCGTGAAGGAAAATTTGTACTCATGTGTTTATCATTTCATGCACCTGCAAGCATCATATTTAAATATATGGCATCATGTTGAGGCATATATTATTTCGTGTAGTGAACGAGATCGAGAGTGTCCAGACTGAGCAAGTTCCAGAAGAGGTTTATCATCCAGTGGAAGCGGGTTCGGATTTCTCTGGGTTTTCTGAAGAACTAGGTTATTCCGTCAACGAAGGCAAGCCCCGGTTACATTAAACCCTTCCTTGATGTTTTAAAAGTTTTATATCACTTATGTCTATGCTATGTTGCATTAAGTAATTAGGAGTTGAGTGATAACCTAATTGCTGCATTACCATCCTTGTTTATTTCAATACCATCCTTGATAACCTGTTTCATTTCGAAAATGCTTAGTGATGCTTAGCCCTGCTTAATTAGTTAAGCTTTTCATCAAAACGTTTTATTTGAGAAGATGGTTCTGTTTTCGGACAAGAAAGAGATGTAGTGATGAATTTGAGATCGGACGGGACGTAGGTTGAAAGCCGGCGGGATACCTAGCTGTGCTTGTCCCGTGTTGGTCGTTTAAGGACCGTCCGTTGTTTGGCCTGAGTGAAATCGGGACTTTTTGAACGCAAGTTGCGCCTGAGGCCGTTTGGGTCAATGGCACGTCTGACTGGCAGTCACCCCAGGTCAGACGAAACTAACTGCGCCACATACCCGGTAAGCCTGATCTCGGGGGTGTGCCAAATCGGGAACGGACAACCGCAAGACTTTGGGAGTGGAGAGATGGCGGGAGTAGCATGTACCCACCCTCTTTGGTCAAACCTGTCATTAGGGACGGGGTAGGGAGGTGGAGTACTGTGCTCTCGGGTGGCGATGGACCCAAGTCCGTTTTGGACGGGCGAGTGAGGGTTGATATATGCAAGCTTAAGTGCTACATATGTCGTGTGGTTAGGGATCCCCAGCTGGGTATAATCGGTTCATGAATCGCCGTTGCTTCTCGGAGAAGGAGACCCGATTCCCTGACCTTCATCGTAGTAAATGATGGAATATGTTTTTGAGGAAAGAGAGTTGAAATAAGAAAATATGTTTGCTCTAGAATAGGATAACCTAGAGTATGTGAGCTACTAATCTGAATTAAAAATATTGAAAGTAAGGATTCACTTATAGTAAGCTTTTACGCAAAAGAGTCTTTGATTCTTGCTAAAGCCTTACCTTGACTCCTAAGACCGGCATTTCGAGTCTTCTTCCCTTTTATTTGTCGGGTAAGTCTTGTTGAGTACTTCCGTACTCAGGGTTCTTTGACCCTTGTTGCAGGAGCAGGTCATGAGCAGGCTTGTTTTGGTCCCTGCTGCATGACGGTCTACCAGGAGGAAGATGACGAGTAGAGTTGAACCCTCGGGCAGGGTTGTCGGTGTTTTTATATGTATAATGTTACTCCAATAATATCAGGCTTGTAATAATGAAATTTAAGTTTACGTATTTAAACAAATGGTTTGTAAAATTATGGTTATGTAATCCTTCCGCCGTTTACTCGAGATATTTTGAATAAAGTGTTGTAATCTTTGGAGTGACTTGTTAATGAGATCTGTTAGGAAGATTAATAGCACTTTCTACATTATTGGGAACTCGTGCATAACGATCAGAGGTCTTAATGACAATGATAAGTGCATGTGGGCCCTGTAATTTAGGAGGTTACATTACGAGTTGGTATCAGAGCAATAATCATTAACAGTTACTGTAGTATTATTTTACAAAACTTCAAAATGATTTGAGTCAAATTAATTTAAACTCTTAATTTGGTCCAAATTGCTTATAGCTCATCTTGAATTAATTTGTAAATCTTTTCTTATAATTCAATTGTTTTGTAGTGGAGTAACATGTTATATTGCCCTATATAATAAGTTTTGTTTACGCATAGTTTCGTAAGTTCGATTCATGCATCATGCTTAATTAACCTGTTAATCACTTTCCCCTTAATTGTGGTTTGGGTTAGGTATATCAATCCTATGCTTGCTAACCTGATAATCTTCGTGATCCATCCTTAATTCAATCTTTCCTATCTATAGGATGGCCCGTACTAAGTTGACCCCAACAAAGAAGACAGGACCCAAAGGAGTTCCTCGACACCAACTTGCTCCAAGACATGATGGTGCTAGCAGCAGCACTAGTAGGCCCAATTTATCAGCTGAGATACAAAGGCTTACTAGAGAGTTGGCGAGAAGCAAATAGAGCTAGAGCGAGGAAGGCACTTCCCAGATTGTTGATCTTCAAGCTGAAGTAGTAGGAAGGCTCCTTTGAAGAGTTGTGAAGTTACTGGAGCCAATGAGGATGCTACCTTACAGATTGGTGATCTGCAAGGTGAAGTGGAACGACGTGATTTGGACTATGAAGAATGTCGTCAAGTTGTATTTAATATACTTCACGAAAGGGAGTTTGAAAGGCAGGACATGATACTAGCCATCCAGCGTATTCATGCCCTAGAAGCTCAGGTGCAAGGGTTGGAAGCTTACAATGCTAATTTACATGAAGCTATCCATCAGAACCACCAGTATGGAGATGTTGAGGATGAAGGAGGTGTTGTTGAAAATGAGAATGAGGAAGAAGCGGGAAATGAGGAGATAGCACCACTTAGCGATGGTGAAGAAGAAGAACCAGAGGAGATAGAGCACTACCAGGACAGTGAGAATGATGTTTGAGTGGTTGTGAGGATGTTGTTAGATATGTTAGATAGTAAGAGTATGTATAACTTAGTGGGTTGGATGGTCCTGTCTAGTACAGGATTGTATAATAAATAAGTGAACCGGTTTGGTATGTTGCTGTAACCTTTTTAGGAAGTTATATGTAAGCTAATGAATAAAGTCGGTTTGATTGTAACGAGATGCCTCAATCCAATGCTAGTAGTTGAGGAGGTCTTTGCTCCCGGTCCACCCACGAGGTTCAGTTAATCCGACCGATGCCATAGTCTGCTTTGGTCCAAGCCACTATCGAAAAAAATAATTTAATGCGAGAAGTGGCTGAGAATAGTCAGAATAGTGATCAGGGTAATCATGGTCGTCGAAATGATAAAAAGAAAAATTCATACCCTGATTTCACTGATACTAAGCCCCCAATCTTTTCGAGAGCAAATGAACCTTTGGAGGTAGATGATTGGCTCCGTACTATGGAGCAAAAGTTTGAGCTTATGGATTTTACCACCTATCGAAGCCCCATTTTGCGACCCAACAGTTTAGGGTGCCGCGGGAGCTTGGTGGGCTACTTTTTCTAGCCATGCAACCACTGGTCACCAAGTGACTTGGCCGAGTTCCGTGAAGCTTTCCGTGCACACTACACTCCTGAAGGTGTGATGGCCAAAAAGTTAATGGAATTTATTGATTTGAAACAAGGAGATCAGTCAGTTATGGAATATGTTGGCCAGTTTAATCATCTTTCTCAGTATGCTCCAGAACATGTTAGTACAGATCCGAAGAGAAAGGAGTGGTTCTTGCGTGGTCTAAATATGAAGCTTGAGACAATGATGCCCACTCGTGCCCGCAGAGACACTTATCATGATGTGGTAAATATGGCACTCCATCTTTGAAGAAAAGTATCGTCAACACAAGGAGATTAAGAACAAGAAGAAAAATGTATCTTTGGATTTTTTCTGGTGGAAATAAGAAGCGTCGAGAAGGTGATCTATCATCCGGTCAATCATTATCGCCCTCCTTATCGCCCACCGCGGTTTCGGCCCTAGGCGGCGGCCATTTGTCGTCGCCTGCTACAGCTTTTACCTATCCACGCCAGCCGAATGCTCCTGTCATTCGTAACCCTGTTCCACAAGTCCAAGGTGGTACTATCTGTTTTAACTGTGGCAAGCCTGGACACTATTCCCGAGAATGCCCCAATCCTCGGAGGTATAATCCCAATTTTCAGGTAGCCTCGGGAAGTCGCGACCACGAGAACAAAACAGTAGTGGACAGAATGCTCAGAAGGGCAAAGTTGAGAAAAAAAACTGGGACGGGTGTTCTATACTAATGTTGATGAAATGCCTGCAGGGGAACCCGTCATGATGGGTATGTTTCTCGTTGCTAATCATCCTGCGCATTACATTGTTTGATTAGGAGCATCTCATACATTCATCAATAGAACATTTGTTGTGAAGCATGACTTAACCATTGGGGAAACAAAAGAGGAATTCTTGATACAGTTCGCTCTGGGGGCGTCTGTGTTCTAAAGAAATAGTATACCAGGTGCCTGTAAAGTTAGGTGGGCATGATTTTTCTACTAATATGATAATTCTAAAGGATCAAGATATAGATGTGATCCTAGGTATGAATTGGATGTATTAGCATGGGGCTGTCATCGATGTTTTGAATAGAACAATAAGGGTAAATATACCCGATAGCAGTTCTCAACTTCTTATTCAACTCCCCATTCCTAAGAGGGCTGTTGAGAGAATCAGTGCTACATCTGTTAAGGAAATAAAGGATATTCCAGTAGTTTGTGAATTTCCGGATGTGTTTCCAGAAGATTTACCTGGTTTACCGCCAGACAGAGATGTTGAGTTCAGAATCGATCTGAAGCCGGGAACCGCCCCAATATCCAGGAGAGCATATAGAATGCCACCTAAAGAATTAGCAGAGCTAAAAACTCAGTTGCAGGGATTATTGGACAAAGGTTTTATTCGACCCAGTTCATCACCTTGGGGGTGTCCTGCAATATTTGTGAAAAAGAAAGATCACACTTTGAGGATGTGTGTCGATTATCGTCCACTGAATGAAGTGACGATTAAAAATAAGTATCCTTTGCCCCGCATTGATCTGCTTTTTGATCAACTTGCTGGAGCAAAAGTCTTTTCTAAGATTGACCTGAGGTCAGGATATCATCAGATTAAGATTAGACCTATAGATATTCCAAAGACTGCCTTCACTACCAGATATGGTCTATATGAGTATTTGGTGATGTCTTTTGGATTAACCAATGCCCCAGCTCACTTCATGTATCTGATGAATACGGTATTCATGTCAGAGCTTGATAAGTTTGTAGTGGTGTTCATTGATGATATATTGATATATTCCAAGAACAAAGAAGAGCATGCTGAGCACCTTCGAATTGTTCTGAAACGTCTAAGAGATCATCATTTATATGCCAAGTTCAGTAATTTTGAGTTTTGGTTGGAAAAAGTCCAATTCTGGGGTCATGTGTTGTCAGCTGATGGAGTTTCAGTTGATCCAAGTAAGGTCAAGGATATTCTCAATTGGAAGCCCCCAACCACTTTGTGCATCAAGTCCCAGATTTTTCTCGGAATGGCGGGATATTACCGTCGGTTTATTCGGACTTTTCAAAAGTAGCAAAGCCTATCATCGAGTTGTTGAAGAATCAAACTAAGTTTGTCCACGGTCATCCGAGTGTGAGAAAGCTTTCAAGATTCTAAAGAAGGCATTAACTCATCGCACCGATATTAGCTCAACCGGATATTGAGAAGCCGTTTGATGTTTATTGTGATGCTTCCGGTATTGGCCTTGGTTGTGTACTAATGCAAGAAAGACGGGTTATTGCTTATGCTTCTAGACAACTTAAACGTCATGAAGAACATTATCCAACCCATGATTTAGAATTAGCAGCAGTTGTCCATGCACTAAAGATTTGGCGTCATTATTTGTTGGGCAACATTTGTCATATTTATACTGATCACAAGAGCTTAAAATATATCTTCACCCAGTCTGATCTGAATATGAGGCAAAGAAGATGGTTGGAGTTGATCAAAGATTATGATCTGGAAGTGCATTACCATCCCGGTAAAGCAAATGTGGTTGCTGATGCACTCAGTCGGAAGTCTCAATGCAATTGTCTTGAAGTGAGTTTAATGGATAAGACTTTGTGTCAAGATATGGAAAAGTTGAATTTGGGAATTATTGAACAGGGGACTTTATCCAGTATCACTATGGAATCAAATATCCGAGATCAGATTATTGCTGCTCAGAGAGAAAATAAAGGTGTAGCACATATCAAAGAGAAAGTTAGAAGTGGAAAGCTATCTTGTTTCAGAATTGATGAAGCGGATGTGTTATGGTTCAAGAATCGTTTGGTAGTACCAAAGGTTTCGAAGTTACGTCGCCAGATCCTGGATGAAGCACACTTAACTAGGTATTCTATTCACCCGGGGAAGCACTAAGATGTATCAGGACTTGAAAGCAGAGATTACGGTGGACCAAGATGAAGATAGAAGTTGCTCGTTATGTGGCTAAATGTGATACATGTCGACGAGTAAAGGTAGTACACATGAAAGTCGCAGGGACGGTTAAATCCTTTGCATGTTCCGTCTTGGAAATGGGAGGAAATTACCATGGACTTTATTGTTGGTTTACCTAGGACATCAAGGGGTTTCAATTCCATTTGGGTTATTGTGGATCGTCTTACTAAGATAGCACATTTTCTGCCAGTAAAGGATGATTATTCAGCAAAAATCTATGCTGAGATATATATTGCTCGGATATTCAGTTTGCATGGTGCACCAAAGAATATTGTTTCAGATAGAGGTTCAATATTTATGAATAAATTTTGGAAACAGCTACAAAAGTCATTGGGAACCAAGCTCAATCATAGTTCAGCTTATCACCCACAGACTGATGGACAGACTGAAAGGGTTAATCAAATTTTAGAGGATATGCTACGAGCCTGTGTTCTCACTTATCAAGAAAAATGGGATGAATGTTTACCTCTGGCAGAATTCTCTTACAACAACAGTTATCAAGAGAGTATCAAGATGGCACCTTTTGAAGCTTTATATGGTCGCAGATGTAGAACTCCTTTGAATTGGTCTGAGCCTGGAGAAAGATGGTTCTTTGGTGTGGATTTGGTTAAGGATGCAGAAGAGAAGGTTCGCGTCATACAAGAAAATATGAAAGTGGCTCAGTCTCGACAGAAAAGTTATGCAGATAAAAGACGTCGATCTTTGACATTTGAAGTGGGAGATTATGTGTATTTAAAAGTATCACCTATAAAAGGAGTAAAAAGATTTGGAATCAAAGGAAAGTTAGCACCTCGTTATATTGGACCATTCCAGATTCTGGAAAGATGTGGAAAAGTAGCATATCGTTTGGAGTTACCAGAACACCTTTCGGCTGTGCATAATGTGTTCCATGTATCCCAGTTGAAGAAATGTCTTCGAGTGCCTGATCAAGTGGTTGATATTGAAGGAGTTGCACTTGAACCTGATCTAGTCTATTCAGAATACCCTGTTCAAATTCTTGATCAGAAAGATCGTGTCACTCGTAGAAGAACAACCAAATGGTATAAGATCCAATGGAACCAACATTCCGAAGAAGAAGCTACATGGGAGTCAGAGGAATATCTGCAAGAACACTTTCCGGAATTTCTTGCTTCTATCTAGGTTATAATCCCTCCCTAAGTTATAGTTTGTTTCTTTAAACTCTTGTAGCCTATATTAGGTAAAACCCTACCTGTTTTGTGAACTAGTTTGAGATGTGTTTGCTTGACACATTTCCTTTGCCGTTATTTTAACCTCAGAGTTTTAAATCTCGGGACGAGATTTCTTTTAGGGGAAAGGCTGTAACACCCCTGGTGTTAATCAAATAAAATTTTGCCATGTCATCATGATTATCATAAAAGCATGCATGATTAGAAAATTTGAAATGCATCGAATTAAAATAAGTTTATATTTTAGAGAAATGTTTGTGCTTAAGAATTTTAGAGTGATTAAATGTTAAATTTATGTTTTTGATCCTAAGTGTGTGGTTGGATGATTGTTTGATAGTATAGGTTGGGAATCTGAATTTTGAATCAAATTCAAGTTTGAATTGAGCTTCGAAAACCCTAATTCCATTCTCTCTTTTACCCCCTTTTCCATAATTCAAAATCTAAGCAAAATTTGCAAAAAACTTCCAAAAGCTAGTTTATAGATCTTGTTGAGATGAACAAAAGTCATGTACAAAGTTTTTCAAGTTGTTACATGATTTTAAAAGTAATTTTGAATTCAAATTTCAAAATTTTGAACTGTATTTAAAAAAGTCATATTTAGAGGCCGAATTTGAAAATCTTCCAATTGTGAAAATTGTAGATCTTGAAAAATTAGGCTAAGTCACTTTTTGGAATTTTTGAAGTTCAGTTCAAATTTGAGGAGAATTTGATGAAATTCAGAAAAGATAGGGTTTTAGGGCTAAAGTGAACAGGGAAACCCCTGTTCTTCCTCCAAACCGGCCGGTCGCCGGCGTCGTCGCCGTGGCGTTCTCGTGCCTTCGGCCGCCCTCGGCAGCGTCGCTGACCAGCTGGAGGCCTTCGCGGCGACGCCATACACCTGTCCATGTATCCTTTGCCCTATAAAGCTTGGAGCCGGCGCCGTCTTTCCTTTTTCTTCCTCTTCCATCGTCGCCGGAAAACCGCCTCCGCCCCCTTTCCAACGCCGTCGTCGTCGAGCTCCTTTTGTCAAAATTGATCGCACTAGTAGCTCCGCTTCGTCTTTGCGCTTCCACTCGAGCTAGCTTTGCGTTCCACTTCGTGGTCGGGCGCCCGGCGGCGCCGTCTTCTCCACGGCGGCAGGAGCGCCGCCGCAAGTCGTCTTGCCGTCGTCAACTTTTTTTCTGGTGAGCTTCAATGCAAACCAGCTAGCGCCCTAGCTTTGCCTTGACGCAATGGTCATGATGCGCTCGACCGTTTTGTCTTTGCCCCGCAGGACACGCCGGAACGCCATCGTTGCCATCGGAGAGCGCCGCCGTAGCCGCTGCCACCGTCGTCGAACCACCTCCGCTCGTCCCCGGAGCCAACCACCTTGCCATTCGAGTTCGTGGTGAGCTCCCGGGTTGCCGCCGTGTCGTCGGTTGGTCCGTTTGTTCGCCGTGAGTTGCGGAACGCGTGTGCCGCCGACGAAGCTTACCTTGCCCGCCGCCGCGCGCCGTAGCGCGTCCGCGTAGGGGTCGTTTAGGTTCAATTAAGCGAGGGCTCGGGTTCGCCCGATGGTGCCGGAGTCGCCGGTGTCCTCGCCGTCGACGGGGAAAGCCCGTTGGCCATTGCCGTCGTCCGCCGCGCCGCCCGTGCCGCCATGGTCGTCGGTATGGTGGCCGCCGTGCCCCTAGGTCTCGGTTTGGGGTGCCATGAGGTCCGCGAGGTCGAGGGGAGTCGAGAAGGGCAAGTCGCGTCGCCGGTAAGGTCACCGCCGGCGAGCTCACCGATCAACCGCCGCTGCCGCCATGGTCGCCGCGGGAGGGTCGGGCTGGGCCGCCCGCAACTGTAGCGGCAGGCTGGGGCCGCACAGTATCGGGCCACATGCAATGTTGGGCTGAAACCGTCCGGTGATCGGTTTTGTTTTAAAAATCTGATTTATCAATTTCCTTTATTTTGAATAGTGCTGATTCTTTCAAAATTCATAGAAATTTGAAAATAGCTCCTTAAATTTTGAAAATTTTTGTAGAACCTTCCTAGGAGTATATCTACCCATGAAAAATTTGAAACTTAGATTTTGAGTAGTTCTTGCATGTTTTAAAATTACAAATTTTAATTGAAAAATGCATCTTCCATGATTTCTAGAAAATAAAATATTTCTTCAAAAATCACGAAAATTTATTTGGTACTGTTTTTTATGTTGTGTCCTACTTGTATAAAAAAGTTTGGAGTCGTTTTGAAATGTTTAAATTATTTTCTATTTCATGCTCTATTATTTTATGTGAGTTATAAGTTGTTTAGTGTCAAATAATTTAGGTTTTTGTGTGTCTTTTGGGTTGTTTTGTGAAACTTGGATCATATCATAATCAAGTGGTCCTTGAGAACTCCTTAGGCAATGGTGATGATATCTTGTAGTGTAGTTCAACAAGTTGGTTTTGTTGGGTTGCAACTTTATCGTGAAGGAAAATTTGTACTCATGTGTTTATCATTTCATGCACTTGCAAGCATCATATTTAAATATATGGCATCATGTTGAGGCATATATTATTTCGTGTAGTGAACGAGATCGAGTGTGTCGGACCGAGCAAGTTCCGGAAGAGGTTTATCATCCGATGGAGGCGGGTTCGGATTTCTCGGGTTTTCTCGAAGAACTAGGTTATTCACAATCAGCGAAGGCAAGCCCGGTTACATTAAACCCTTCCTTGATGTTTTAAAAGTTTTATATCACTTATGTCTATGCTATGTTGCATTAAGTAATTAGGAGTTGAGTGATAACCTAATTGCTGCATTACCATCCTTGTTTATTTCAATACCATCCTTGATAACCTGTTTCATTTCGAAAATGCTTAGTGATGCTTAGCCCTGCTTAATTAGTTAAGCTTTTCATCAAAACGTTTTATTTGAGAAGATGGTTCTGTTTTCGGACAAGAAAGAGATGTAGTGATGAATTTGAGATCGGACGGGACGTAGGTTGAAAGCCGGCGGGATACCTAGCTGTGCTTGTCCCGTGTTGGTCGTTTAAGGACCGTCCGTTGTTTGGCCTGAGTGAAATCGGGACTTTTTGAACGCAAGTTGCGCCTGAGGCCGTTTGGGTCAATGGCACGTCTGACTGGCAGTCACCCCAGGTCAGACGAAACTAACTGGCCACATACCCCGGTAAGCCTGATCTCGGGGGTGTGCCAAATCGGGAACGGACAACCGCGCACTGGGAGTGGAGAGATGGCGGGAGTAGCATGTACCCACCCTACTGGTCAAACTGTCATTAGGACGGGGTAGGGAGGTGGAGTACTGTGCTCTCGGGTGGCGATGGACCCAGTCCCGTTTTGGACGAACTGAGTGAGGGTTGATATATGCAAGCTTAAGTGCTACATATGTCATGTGGTTAGGGATCCCCAGCTGGGTATAATCGGTTCATGAATCGCCGTTGCTTCTCGGAGAAGGAGACCCGATTCCCTGACCTTCATCGTAGTAAATGATGGAATATGTTTTTGAGGAAAGAGAGTTGAAATAAGAAAAATATGTTTGCTCTAGAATAGGATAACCTAGAGTATGTGAGCTACTAATCTGAATTAAAAATATTGAAAGTAAGGATTCACTTATAGTAAGCTTTTCTGCAAAAGAGTCTTTGATTCTTGCTAAAGCCTTACCTTGACTCCTAAGACCGGCATTCCTGAGTCTTCTTCCCTTTTATTTGTCGGGTAAGTCTTGTTGAGTACTTCCGTACTCGGGGTTCTTTGACCCTTGTTGCGGGGAGCAGGTCATGAGCAGGCTTGTTTTGGTCCCTCTTTGCATGACGGTCTACCGGGAGGAAGATGGCGAGTAGAGTTGAACCCTCGGGCGGGGTTGTCGGTGTTTTATATGTATAATGTTACTCCAATAATATCAGGCTTGTAATAATGAAATTTAAGTTTACGTATTTAAACAAATGGTTTGTAAAATTATGGTTATGTAATCCTTCCGCCGTTTACTCTGAGATATTTTGAATAAAGTGTTGTAATATTGGAGTGACTTGTTAATGAGATCCTGTTAGGAAGATTAATAGCACTTTCTACATTATTGGGAACTCGTGCATAACGATCAGAGGTCTTAATGACAATGATAAGTGCATGTGGGCCCTGTAATTTAGGAGGTTACATTTTGGTTGGTATCGAGCAATAATCATTGCCGATTCTTTGTAGTATTATTTTACAAAACTTCAAAATGATTTGAGTCAAATTAATTTAAACTCTTAATTTGGTCCAAATTGCTTATAGCTCATCTTGAATTAATTTGTAAATCTTTTCTTATAATTCAATTGTTTTGTAGTGGAGTAACATGTTATATTGCCCTATATAATAAGTTTTGTTTTACGCATAGTTTAAGTAAGTTCGATTCATGCATCATGCTTAATTAACCTGTTAATCACTTTCCCTTAATTGTGGTTTGGGTTAGGTATATCAATCCTATGCTTGCTAACCTGATAATCTTTCGTGATCCATCCTTAATTCAATCTTTCCTATCTATAGGATGGCCCGTACTAAGTTGACCCCCGACAAAGAAGACGGGACCCAAAAGGAGTTCCTCGACACCAACTTGCTCCAAGACATGATGGTGCTAGCAGCAGCACTAGTAGGCCCAATTTATCAGCTGAGATACAAAGGCTTACTAGAGAGTTGGCAGAAGCAAATAGAGCTAGAGCAGAAGGCACTTCCCAGATTGTTGATCTTCAAGCTGAAGTAGGAAGGCTCACTGAAGAGTTGACAGAAGTTACTGGAGCCAATGAGGATGCTACCTTACAGATTGGTGATCTGCAAGGTGAAGTGGAACGACGTGATTTGGACTATGAAGAATGTCGTCAAGTTGTATTTAATATACTTCACGAAAGGGAGTTTGAAAGGCAGGACATGATACTAGCCATCCAGCGTATTCATGCCCTAGAAGCTCCAGTGCAAGGGTTGGAAGCTTACAATGCTAATTTACATGAAGCTATCCATCAGAACCACCAGTATGGAGATGTTGAGGATGAAGGAGGTGTTGTTGAAAATGAGAATGAGGAAGAAGCGGGAAATGAGGAGATAGCACCACTTAGCGATGGTGAAGAAGAAGAACCAGAGGAGATAGAGCACTACCAGGACAGTGAGAATGATGTTTGAGTGGTTGTGAGGATGTTGTTAGATATGTTAGATAGTAAGAGTATGTATAACTTAGTGGGTTGGATGGTCCTGTCTAGTACAGGATTGTATAATAAATAAGTGAACCAGTTTGGTATGTTGCTGTAACCTTTTTAGGAAGTTATATGTAAGCTAATGAATAAAGTCGGTTTGATTGTAACAGATGCCTCAATCCAATGCTAGTAGTTCAGAGGCTGCTGCTCCCGGTCCACCACAGGTTCCAGTTAATCTGACTGATGCCATAGCTGCTTTGGTCCAAGCCACTACTGAAAATAGTCGCTTAATGCGAGAAGTGGCACAGAATAGTCAGAATAGTGATCAGGGTAATCATGGTCGTCGAAATGATAAAAAGAAAAATTCATACCCTGATTTCACTGATACTAAGCCCCCAATCTTTTCGAGAGCAAATGAACCTTTGGAGGTAGATGATTGGCTCCGTACTATGGAGCAAAAGTTTGAGCTTATGGATTTTACCACCTATCAGAAGCCCTATTTTGCAGCCCAACAGTTTAGGGGTGCTGCAGGAGCTTGGTGGGCTACTTTTCTGGCCATGCAACCAGCTGGTCACCAAGTGACTTGGCCAGAGTTCCGTGAAGCTTTCCGTGCACACTACATTCCTGAAGGTGTGATGGCCAAAAAGTTAACGGAATTTATTGATTTGAAACAAGGAGATCAGTCAGTTATGGAATATGTTGGCCAGTTTAATCATCTTTCTCAGTATGCTCCAGAACATGTTAGTACAGATCCGAAGAGAAAGGAGTGGTTCTTGCGTGGTCTAAATATGAAGCTTCAGACAATGATGCCCACTCGTGCCACAGACACTTATCATGATGTGGTAAATATGGCACTCCATGCTGAAGAAAAGTATCGTCAACACAAGGAGATTAAGAACAAGAAGAAAAATGTATCTTCTGGATTTTCTGGTGGAAATAAGAAGCGTCAGAAGGTGATCTATCATCCGGTCAATCATTATCGCCCTCCTTATCGTCCACCGCAGTTCCAGCCTAGGCAGCAGCCATTTGTCAGGCCTGCTACAGCTTTTACCTATCCACGCCAGCCGAATGCTCCTGTCATTCGTAACCCTGTTCCACAAGTCCAAGGTGGTACTATCTGTTTTAACCGCGGGCAAGCCACGGACACTATTCCCGAGAATGCCCCAATCCTCGGAGGTATAATCCCAATTTTCAGGTAGCCTCGGGAAGTCAGCAGCCACAGAACAAGAACAGTAGTGGACAGAATGCTCAGAAGGGCAAAGTTGAGAAGAAAACTGGACGGGTGTTCTATACTAATGTTGATGAAATGCCTGCAGGGGAACCCGTCATGATGGGTATGTTTCCTGTTGCTAATCATCCTGCAGTTACATTGTTTGATTCCGGAGCATCTCATACATTCATCAATAGAACATTTGTTGTGAAGCATGACTTAACCATTGGGGAAACAAAAGAGGAATTCTTGATACAGTCGCCTGGGGGACGTCTGTGTTCTAAAGAAATAGTATACCAGGTGCCTGTAAAGTTAGGTGGGCATGATTTTTCTACTAATATGATAATTCTAAAGGATCAAGATATAGATGTGATCCTGGGTATGAATTGGATGTATTAGCATGGGGCTGTCATCGATGTTTTGAATAGAACAATAAGGGTAAATATACCCGATGCTTGAGTTCTCAACTTCTTATTCAACTCCCCATTCCTAAGAGGGCTGTTGAGAGAATCAGTGCTACATCCGTTAAGGAAATAAAGGATATTCCAGTAGTTTGTGAATTTCCGGATGTGTTTCCGTAAGATTTACAGTTTACCGCCAGGCGAGATGTTGAGCTCAGAATTGATCCGAAGCGGGGAACCGCCCCAATATCCGGGAGAGCATATAGAATGCCACCTAAAGAATTAGCGAGCTAAAAACTTCGATTTGCGAGGATTATTGGACAAAGGTTTTATTCGACCCCAGTTCATCACCTTGGGGGTGTCCCTGCAATATTTGTGAAAAAGAAAGATCACACTTTGAGGATGTGTGTCGATTATCGCCCACTAAATGAAGTGACGATTAAAAATAAGTATCCTTTGCCCCGCATTGATCGCTTTTTTGATCAACTTCTTTGGAGCAAAAGTCTTTTCTAAGATTGACACGAGGTCAGGATATCATCATTAAGATTAGACCTATAGATATTCCAAAGACTGCCTTCACTACCGGATATGGTCTATATGAGTATTTGGTGATGTCTTTTGGATTAACCAATGCCCCAAACTCACTTCATGTATCCGATGAATACGGTATTCATGTCGAGCTTGATAAGTTTGTAGTGGTGTTCATTGATGATATATTGATATATTCCAAGAACAAAGAAGAGCATCTTTGAGCACCTTGAATTGTTCGAAACGTCTAAGAGATCATCATTTATATGCCAAGTTCAGTAAGTGTGAGTTTTGGTTAGAGAAAGTACAATTCTTGGGTCATGTGTTGTCAGCTGATGGAGTTTCAGTTGATCCAAGTAAGGTCAAGGATATTCTCAATTGGAAGCCCCCAACCACTGTGCATCAAGTCCGCAGTTTTCTCGGAATGGCGGGATATTACCGTCGGTTTATTCCGGACTTTTCAAAAGTAGCAAAGCCTATCACTGAGTTGTTGAAGAATCAAACTAAGTTTGTCTGGTCATCTGAGTGTGAGAAAGCTTTCAAGATTCTAAAGAAGGCATTAACTACTGCACCAGTATTAGCTCAACCAGATATTGAGAAGCCGTTTGATGTTTATTGTGATGCTTCTGGTATTGGCCTTGGTTGTGTACTAATGCAAGAAAGACGGGTTATTGCTTATGCTTCCAGACAACTTAAACGTCATGAAGAACATTATCCAACCCATGATTTAGAATTAGCGGCGCATTGTCCATGCACTAAAGATTTGGCGTCATTATTTGTTGGGCAACATTTGTCATATTTATACTGATCACAAGAGCTTAAAATATATCTTCACCCAGTCTGATCTGAATATGAGGCAAAGAAGATGGTTGGAGTTGATCAAAGATTATGATCTGGAAGTGCATTACCATCCCGGTAAAGCAAATGTGGTTCTTTGATGCACTTTCGGTCGGAAGTCTCAATGCAATTGTCTTGAAGTGAGTTTAATGGATAAGACTTTGTGTCAAGATATGGAAAAGTTGAATTTGGGAATTATTGAACGGGGGACTTTATCCAGTATCACTGTGGAATCAAATATCCGAGATCAGATTATTGCTGCTCAGAGAGAAAATAAAGGTGTAGCACATATCAAAGAGAAAGTTAGAAGTGGAAAGCTATCTTGTTTCAGAATTGATGAAGCGGATGTGTTATGGTTCAAGAATCGTTTGGTAGTACCAAAGGTTCCTGAGTTACGTCAGCAGATCCTGGACGAAGCACACTTAACTAGGTATTCTATTCACCCAGGAAGCACTAAGATGTATCAGGACTTGAAACAGAGATTCTGGTGGACCAAGATGAAGATAGAAGTTGCTCGTTATGTGGCTAAATGTGATACATGTCGACGAGTAAAGGCAGTACACATGAAAAGCTGCGCAGACGCTTAAATCCACTGCATGTTCCGTCTTGGAAATGGGAGGAAATTACCATGGACTTTATTGTTGGTTTACCTAGGACATCAAGGGGTTTCAATTCCATTTGGGTTATTGTGGATCGTCTTACTAAGATAGCACATTTTCTGCCAGTAAAGGATGATTATTCAGCAAAAATCTATGCTGAGATATATATTGCTCGGATATTCGTTTGCATGGTGCACCAAAGAATATTGTTTCGAGATAGAGGTTCAATATTTATGAATAAATTTTGGAAACAGCTACAAAAGTCATTGGGAGTGGAGAGATGGCGGGAGTAGCATGTACCCACCCTACTTGGTCAAACTGTCATTAGGACGGGGTAGGGAGGTGGAGTGCGTGCTCTCGGGTGGCGATGGACCCAGTCCGTTTTGGACGAACCGAGTGAGGGTTGATATATGCAAGCTTAAGTGCTACATATGTCATGTGGTTAGGGATCCCCCATTTGGGTATAATCGGTTCATGAATCGCCGTTGCTTCTCGGAGAAGGAGACCCAATTCCACGACCTTCATCGTAGTAAATGATGGAATATGTTTTTGAGGAAAGAGAGTTGAAATAAGAAAAATATGTTTGCTCTAGAATAGGATAACCTAGAGTATGTGAGCTACTAATCTGAATTAAAAATATTGAAAGTAAGGATTCACTTATAGTAAGCTTTTCTCGCAAAAAGAGTCTTTGATTCTTGCTAAAGCCTTACCTTGACTCCTAAGACCGGCATTTCGAGTCTTCTTCCCTTTTCTTTGTCGGGTAAGTCTTGTTGAGTACTTCCGTACTCAGGGTTCTTTGACCCTTGTTGCAGGAGCAGGTCATGAGCAGGCTTGTTTTGGTCCCTGCTGCATGACGGTCTACCAGGAGGAAGATGACGAGTAGAGTTGAACCCTCGGGCAGGGTTGTCAGTGTTTTATATGTATAATGTTACTCCAATAATATCAGGCTTGTAATAATGAAATTTAAGTTTACGTATTTAAACAAATGGTTTGTAAAATTATGGTTATGTAATCCTTCCGCCGTTTACTCTGAGATATTTTGAATAAAGTGTTGTAATACTGGAGTGACTTGTTAATGAGATCCTGTTAGGAAGATTAATAGCACTTTCTACATTATTGGGAACTCGTGCATAACGATCAGAGGTCTTAATGACAATGATAAGTGCATGTGGGCCCTGTAATTTAGGAGGTTCTGTTACAGCAGCCTGCACACCTTGCCCTCTTGTCCTGGTGCTATAAATCCATCGGGCTGATTCATGTAAATTTCTTCCTCTAGCTCACCATTAAGGAAAGCTGTCTTTACATCCATCTGATGGACAAGAAGACCATTGGAAGCAGCCAAGGATAATAGCACTCGGATTGTAGTTAATCTGGCAACAGGTGAGTAGGTATCAAAGTAGTCTTCGCCTTCCTTTTGTGTATAACCTTTAGCTACAAGCCTTGCCTTGTACTTTTCAATAGTACCATCTGGCCTAAGCTTCTTCTTAAATACCCATTTACATCCGGTGGTTTACAACCCATTGGGTTTATCTGTTTACTTCCCATGTGCCATTTGCAAAGTGATGGAGTCCATCTCCTCGCTACGGACTGCATCCTTCCAATACTCCGCATCTGGTGATGCGTATGCCTGTGCAATGGTCGTGGGAGTATCATCTATGAGATACACAGAAAAGTCATCACCAAAGGATTTTGCAACCCTTCGTCTCTTACTCCTCCTAGGAGCTTCAATTCTGTCATTCTCATTATCAGCAGGAGGTTCTATAATTGGCTCAAGAATAGGTTGAATAGGTGTGGGTTCAGGAGCAATTTCATTAGACGAACTTGGTAAATCATATGCAACTTTCATCGGGAATATATGCTCAAAGAAAGTAACATCCCGTGACTCTAAAAGTGAATCAACTGCTATATCAGGCGCTTCTGATTTTACAACTAAGAACTTATATGCGGTGCTGTGGTATGCATATCCTAAAAATATACAATCAACCGTCTTAGGCCCAAGCTTACGCTTCTTGTTAATAGGTACACTGACCATGGCCAAACAGCCCCAAGTGCGCAAGTAATGGAGAGATGGTTTTCTTCCTTTCCATCCTTCGTAGCAGGGACACGAGGAGATGTAGGCTTCGGAGCCTGCTCTCCCGACGACAATGGCACGTCGGCGACGGGATGGGGAGGACGGCGACAGCGCAGGACGATGGTACTGGAAGAGAATGATTTCTCTGGTGATTAGGGACGATGTCTCGCCCCTCTATTTATACACGCAACGCAGCTAATACGGCAAGTAATTGACCGCGTCAATCACAGCATTAAGGCAATAGAGCACCGTTAGGGTTATTGCCATAATACGAGTAATTGCTTTCCTAAATGGACCTTCCAAATAGGACAGCGCAATTTTTCTCCATGCATGCAAAAATTTCGAGTAGCAAAGGAAGCCGCGCACCATAAGCTAGCACGACGAGGGTGAAGAATGGCGGGACCATTCACGCGCATGTCGTGCGCCCGCGCCTTCGCCCCGCCCGCCGCCCGGCCGGCGGCGAGGCGAGGGCAGCGAGCGCGCGTGTGTTCTTCCCTTTTCCTCTCATCAATTGCTTCAACAAGGTGAAGACCACTCTCCTATTTAAGTTGGCCTCACTCCTCCTAGTTGAGCAATGTGGGACTAAAGCCCCCACCATTCCATGCATGTGTGAATGGGCCTTTGGGATTTATATTGGGAATATTTGGGCCAAAAGCCCAAATCTTCTAACAATCCCCCACCATATCCCAAAGGCACGTGTCATCCTCCTTGTACCACAGTACCTGTTAATATACCAGTTATTCAGTGGAGACCGGTTAAGGTTGAACATCCACCTAGAACGACAAGATAGGTCCATCCACAACTGCACAATGGACTAGGCCTTGAATTGGCAGTTTGGTGCGAATGGGCTTCACCTGAAGTCTTCAGCGATACTAGGCCGCCATAGCCAACCCCGCGAAAGTGGGCGTATAAGTCATACTCCTAACTCACTTCATGAGTTCCCAATTCTTATAAAGCTGCGACTAACGGTTGGGGCTCACATAGGTGTGTTCTTACAAGAATACTCGTAGGGCCGGTACCTTCTTTGTAAAGCCTCGAGAACACATTAAGACAAAAGTCGGCCTACCTTCTGAGAAATGAGAGTCTTGCATCTCCAGCGGAGTGGGTTTATGAAAAGTTGTACTCTCCCATCAACCAACGGCTTGTTCTTCCCAGGTCCTAATTCACGGGATCTCCGATCACATAGGTTGGGTTACTACCGAGGTTGACTCAATGGGTCTCAGTCCCATCTCCTTCGATGCATTATCAATCACGGTGCGTGCTAGTCCCTTGGTAAAGGGATCTGCCAGGTTCTTAGCTGTATTGATATAATCCACAGCTATTACTCCGGAGCTCCTTAACTTCCTGACAGTCTTCAGTCTACGCTTAACATGTTTGCTGGACTTAGCGTTATCCTGACTACTCTTCACCTTCGTGAGCACCGTTTGGTTATCACAATTTATGAGAATAGCAGGAATTGGTTTTTCAACCACAGGTAAATCCATCAACAGTTCTCTCAACCATTCAGCCTCAGAAGAAGCTGTTTCCAGAGCCGTGAGCTCTGCCTCCATTGTAGATTTCGTAAGTATTGTCTGCTTACAAGATCTCCAAGAGACAGCCCCGCCACCTAAAGTGAATATGTATCCACTAGTGGCCTTTAACTCATCAGCTTCTGATATCCAGTTTGAATCACTATATCCTTCAAGTACCCCTGGGTACCCTGAATAGTGAATTGCATAACTCATAGTGCCTTTTAGGTAGCGCATTACTCGATCAATGCCTTTCCAATGATCTTCTCCTGGATTAGAGGAGAATCTACTCAACTTGCTTACAGCAAATGAGATGTCGGGCCGAAGTTGCTTAGCTAAGTACATCGATGAGCCAATAATTTGAGAGTATCTCAATGTGTCCACTCCTAGCTTCCTTTTCTTATTCTTTCGAAGTATTAAGCTAGGATCGTAGGGTGTTGGAGAAGGTTTGCTATCCATGTAACCAAAGCGGTTCAAAATCTTCTCCACATAATGGGACTGTAAAAGAGTAATCCCATCCTTACCCTTATTTAGCTTGATATTAAGGATCACATCTGCTTCTCCCAAATCTTTCATGTCAAAGTTTTGGGATAAGAATGATTTTACATCATTAATCTCATCGAGACTTGTCCCAAAGATTAGTATGTCGTCAACATACAAGCATAGGATTACTCCTTTGCCCCCCATAGCGATAGTACACGCAAGTGTCAGCTTCATTAACTACAAACCCAGCAGAGGTTAAAGTCTTATCGAACTTCTCATGCCACTGCTTGGGTGCTTGGTTTAATCCATACAAGGATTTCAGCAGAACTGCACACCTTGCCCTCTTGTCCCGGTGCTATAAATCCATCGGGCTGATTCATGTAAATTTCTTCCTCTAGCTCACCATTAAGGAAAGCTGTCTTTACATCCATCGATGGACAAGAAGACCATTGGAAGCGACCAAGGATAATAGCACTCGGATTGTAGTTAATCCGGCAATAGGTGAGTAGGTATCAAAGTAGTCTTCGCCTTCCTTTTTGTGTATAACCTTTAGCTACAAGCCTTGCACCCGCAAGCACGAGGGCTTAAGAATGGTGGGACCATTCACGATGTCGCGGCGCCCGCGCCTTTCGCCACGCCACGCCACGCCACGCCACGCCACGCCGCGCCGGGCGAGCGGCCGCGCGTTCTTCCCTTTTCCTCTCATCAATTGCTTCAACAAGGTGAAGACCACTCTCCTATTTAAGTTGGCCTCACTCCTCCTAGTTGAGCAATGTGGGACTAAAGCCCCCACCATGCCATGCATGTGTGAATGGGCCTTTGGGATTTATATTGGGAATATTTGGGCCAAAAGCCCAAATCTTCTAACAGATATCACCACGTGCACACTCATCGATGTCTATAAAAATACAATGTGCAAGTAAATGTCTATTAAAGATAAAAGTAAATAGATAAGGAAACCGAAATTAAGTGTACATAGACATATCAATCAGGATCAAAACTATTCTAGTTATATGGAATAATTCTCCTTCCTTCGGCAAATATAAGGTAGTCTAGAGAATAATTTCAGGATGTATTTTTTTTTTGAAAGAACCGACAGAAGAGTTGCCTATTGTATTAAAAGGAGAGTTTGCCGACGGCATTGTACAAGTAAAAGCTATAAATAAAATGAACTGAAACTAAGCTCGCTAACTATACACAGAAGAATCAAATTTCAGGATGTATTATAGCATTAAAGCAAATGATGCATGTAAACCCTCCATTTATAGTGAGTCTGATGGTTAAGGACATGTGTTTACCGTTTACACTAATGGAAAAGTATGTATATGATTCAAAGTTGGAGGTGGTTAATAAATGAGTAGGGAGAGTCAGTTCAGCAAAAATCACATGAAGATTACATGGGTGCCAGAGCACCCTGGTCTCAAGGGAAAATGACCAAGAGACGGTGGCCCAATCTGACTAGTTTAGAGATCCAACAGAACGGGTGCCTCATCGACTTATCGACTTAGTGTAATGGGCATAACAAGATAAAGAATGTATCCTATGCACACTTCACTTATATGCAACCATGCACACTTCTAATCTGGGTCATAGAAGTGTGCATGGTTGCATATAAGTCCGGTGTGCACATGATAAGTTCTCAGCAAGATATACTTAGAAGAGAACGTATCCTATGCACACCAGCCTTATATGCACACGTGCAAACTAGAGATCTGGGCCTTCGATTTCCCATCTGACGGCCAGGGAGCGAGGGTGGAATTTTTTACAGAAAAACGCCCACAGGCCTTGAACCTTTTGCACTTCGCCCCCTCCACCCTGCGGCCTGAGGCCGAGTCCACGCGCGCCCCTTCCTTCCCTCGACCTGGTTCTTCTCGACACGGAACAACGCGGTCGCCGCCCGATAGTCCGCCGCCGTCTCGGGCCCCTTGCCACCGCCGCTCGAGGCCCCTTCCCACCTTGGCGCCGGGGACCGCGACGCCTGCTCACGGCCGCATCTTTGCCGGGGGCGTCGCGTGGGGCGCTGGCGGCGGCGCGCCCGCCCACGTCGGGCATGGCGGCGGCCAGCGCCCGTCCGCGTCGGGGGCGGCGGCGGTCGCGAACCGTTCGCCCCCACCGCGTCGGGCTTTTGGCGGCCAGGGAACCCGCCGTGGGCGCAAATGGGGACGGCACGGGTGGAGGGACAGCAACGCCGCCACGGTTTTTTTTTTTTTTTTTTTTTTTTTTTAAAAGCGATAACTGAGTGCGGGTGTGTTTTCGTAAATTATCCACCCTCGCTCCCTGGCCATTAGATGGGAAATCAAAGGCCCAGACCTCTAGTGTGCACGTACGCATATAAGGTTGATGTGCACAGGATACGTTCTCTACTTAGAAACCAACTCTATCTAACTAATAAATTCATAAAGAGAGAAAATAACACCCTATGCTCGGGTCACGCCATCAACGGCTAACACCCTATGCACGGGGTTCTGATCTAGTCGGAAAGTGCATACTGAAAGGAATAGTTCATAAAGAGAAAATAACACCTACTTTGTTAACACACTAATCTTATTTGTACTACCGAATAAGTACTGGTGCTCTTTCTTGTCCTCATATATTCATTGTTAAGCTGTCACCTAGGACTTCTCGGGCACACCACCGCCAAGCTCCCCTGAGTCAGTTATGTTGTTTCCCACACGTCATCAGCTATACCACTCAGCCATGTCGGCATGTCGCCATCAGGATCCCCCAAGCCCATCGGTTATGACCACTCAGGCACGCCACCGTCAGGCTTCCTTAAGCTGGTCATGTCGCTTTCGACTAGTCGTCGGCTATGACCATTAGGCACGCTGTCGTCGGGTTCCCCTGAGGCGGTCACACCTCCTCCGACCACTTGGGCATGCCAACGCCAGGATCCCCCGAGCTGGTCCGCCTAGTGGCGGATCCAGAAACGGGCTGCGCCCCGAGCTAAATAAATAATATAAGTTCAATCTGCGGTCTTTTTTCCTCAACCCGACTCTCATAGTTCCGGCGTTACTCTTTGATGCATCTTTCTTACCGTAGTACGTTTACATTCTAGCGTTAACTTTTGTACCCTAAGATATAAATTATCAAATGTTGAAATTGCAAGGTACTCCCTCCGTCCCTTTATGTGTGTCGCCCGGGAAGCGTGTTTGTGAGAGAAATACGGTTTTCTAGAGACAAACATTTAGGGACAGAGGGAGTAAGATTCAATGAACAATGGAATTCCACAGTCCAGTGCTCAAATCCATGCTAGGGAGTAGGGATCTCATTCTCACCTGCTAGGCGCTGTCAGCTGAAGAGGGGCAGCGTGGGGGGGCCGCCGGCCTGGGGCGCCGGCTGCCTGGGGTTAATTGGGTGCCTGGGCTGCTGAGGCCTAGGGCGGCCAAGTCGGGGAGCCAGGGACTGTGGTGGCCATTGGCCTGGTCACATGGCACCGGGGTGGGGGCGGGAGCAGGTGTAGCAGAATTGCACAGTACAGGAGGCCACTCATTTGTTGTGTCTTTTAATCGAAAAAAAAAAGGACGGGAAGAGGGCCGAGGGTCGAGGACAAGAGGGCACGGAGCGAAGGTAGAGCAGTCGACGTCGACCTGTCGCGACTTGAGCGGACGCGGTCTCCATCTCCGTGGCGCGGTCTCGGTTGCGAGATGTAGAGAGCTCAAACTCAGAGCCGAGTCAAGGTGGGCTAGGATTGGAGCCTGCTGGGATGTACTCGCGTTGGGGCGGGCCATTTGGGTTGTATGGCCTTTTTTTTTTTTTTGTTCCTACAGTTTTTGGGCCTCGCCGAAGGCTACCCGGGCAGCCTGGCCCCCCATCCGCCTCTGATGCTGCCTCCGACCACGTTGTCGGCTCGCCCGAGCCAGTCATGCCACCTCTGACCACGTCATCGTCTACGACTGCTCAGTCGTGCCATCGTCAGGCTCCCCCGAGTTGATCACGCCACCTCCAACCATGTCATCAGCTACAACTGCTCAGTCGTGCCATCGTCAGGCTCCCCCGAGCTGATCACGCCACCTCCAACCATGTCATCAGCTACAACTGCTCGAGCATGTCGTCACCGGGCTCTCTCAAGTTAGTCTTGGTACTTTTGACCACACCGGCGTCGGCTACGACTACTTGGGCGCTGCCTCTGACCATGTCTCTGGCTATGACAACTCAAGCATGCTGCTGAGTTGGTCATACTCATAGGTGGAAGCCTAATCTAATTTGGACATCCATGGATTTTGACAAATGACTTTGAAATTCAAATTTTGGTGGGGGACCTTCTCTTCCTAGTTCATTTTTTTGAACTAGAGGGTATACATTGGACATCCATGGACATCCAACTTCCACCTAGAGTCATACTGCCTCCGACCGCAGCTTTTGTCTATGACCACTTGGGCCACACTGTACATGCCGCTCCTCATCTTCATCCAAATCATCACATCACGCCAACCAGGTGTGTTTTCCGCGCACACAGGATGAGAGGTGTGTTTTTCGCGCACACAGGATGAGAAGAACAATGGCTTCAAGTTACCCTTCGACCGACTAGTAGACCCATCGGGTTTGCTCACATGGCTCCGATGAACTACAACTATGGAAAAAAAAAATGTTCGGATCGACTTCAAATATATATATGACTAACTCTTTGTCTAACTCTTGGAATCGTATATAGAGGTTTGAGGGCTACTGTCGACTACATGGGTGCTCAGCACCCACATTTCAAGGGAAAATGTCCAACCACGAGAGGGTGGCACAATCGGACTACTCGAGAGGCCAAATCAAATAAGTGTGCCTCATCTAATTGTTGAAGAGGATAAATTTAGAAATCAACTCTATACAACTAGATTGCTTGTAATAAACTAGGAAATCAGCATGTGTAAACTGACCAAAACTCTATTTGTAACCGAATCCTGCGGACTATATATATATATGGAGGGATAGGGCGCCCTTGACCAACACCTCGATAAAACTCCACCCATTGTGATCATCTACTTGCAACTGACTCCTGCGCACGGCACACAGGCAATAAAGATCCTCATCTACATTATATTGAACGTAGCTAGGGTACCTCGTAACTAAACCCGTATAATCTTGCACGACTGTGTCCCGTACTCCCGTGTGTTACGTTATCCCTCTGAACTATATTACGCGTGACACATGAATTACTTATCGGACGCTAAATCATATGACACTACTCATGAAGCTGTAATAATCCTAGCCTGAGTTACGTTACCTTTACATCCATTTGGTATAGAAGCATTGCCCGCGAAGCCAGGAGCGCAATGGCACTGATAACCTCCTTCTGTGTTTCTGCAAAGGCCATAACAGGGATACGTCTCTGGAGAATCGCATTCATTGATATCTGAACAAAAGCAGCAGAACACATAAATTTGGAGAAAGTAAGAGAATTCAAGCATGGGGGAGAAATGGTGAGTTGATGATGGATTTAGATTTACGTTAATTACCATTGCAACCATTGGAAACGTAAGGGTTCCCCTGGTAGCCCTGTGCGCATTGGCAGATATGCCCCTCTTTTCCAATCGTCGCGTACCGGTTGGTGACGTTTTGGCAAAGGCTGTGGGAGCTGCGGCAGACAGGCGAGGACTCGTTGCCATGGCACGTCGTGTGGTTGATCCTCCAGTCAAGCACTGCAGGCAGCGTCCTCGGATTCATCGTTAGAAGCTCGCCGGGGTCAGTGTTGAACTCCGATTCTACTATCAACGCACGGACATGTTTGTTTATTGATTCATTCATCTTGATAACCTGAAACTCATAGGAGCTGCGTCCCACTAGGATCTGTGCCTGGCAGCAGCCGACGCCAGAGCATTCGTCGAAGACATAAGCAGTATAGCCGCCCGGAAACTTGTTGCAGAAAACAGAGCAGGCGCTCACAACAGTTTGGTTGCGATTCTGGTCTCCCATGAGGAGAACTTGGAAAATCGCACCCTGTGGCCAGTAGCTTGTTCCTCCGATTTTCCGCCAGGTAGTAGGGCCCACCCTCCCCTAAGGCGCCTGCCCATGTGCCATTTGTACTTGTACTTGTACCATTACCGCCGCCAGGAAACTCGACCAGGCTGCTGTTGATGCGCACCGTGGCGTTGGGAACGGAGATGTCCAGCACCTGCACGGTGCCGTCGCCGAGGAACAGTTTCGGTGGGCCGTGGTTGCGGTCACAGGTGAGGTTGAAGCCGGCCTCCAGGTAGCAGCCGGCCTCCACGCCGAACGGGTATGGGATGCTGATGTTGCCGCAGCTCCTGGTGCAGTTTCTCCCCATGTATGTGGGTGCCGCGCGCGGCGCCGTAGCATGGCATCAGCATCAGCAGCAGGGTGGCAATTACGGCAGCCAGCTCTAAAACTCGTCTACTTCTTGGCTTCTGCACTAGAGACTCCATTGTGTGTGTGTTTTGTGCAAAGATGATGGTTCTGCTACCTCGTCGTCGTCTAAAGCCCTTAACGAGAGGAATGAAGCGTTATATATATACATCTACCGATTTTTACACGTTAAAGTTTACCCAATGGGAGTTGTAGCTAGCTAGACAAATTATTGGAGGCTTTCTATGCAAGATTGAGAATGTTGACATTGACTTCATGCCAGTATCCAGCTCATCGCCACCTTAATTTGCCTGCATGTTTGTTAATGATTTTGGTGATTTGAAATGACAACCAATTGGACTAATATATGTATTATAAAATGTGATTCACAGACTTATTTTGGTCGTATAAGAATGTAAATCTATTGTCACGTCACTTGCTTTGTTCGTTCGGCATAGCATTTTGTGGTAGGATTTTCCGTCCGATTAGCGTTTCATATATATGCGCAGGGAATCAGACGGTTTAGCACCCGAGACATAGATTTATATTATACTGGTTCATTCAGATACAAAGTAACCCCTACATCTGATACATAGAAAATTTTGTAGCAACATTATTGATCCCTCTAAAACAACCAAGGAGTTACCTTTTTCTTTGAGACGGAGGGAGACATGA
This sequence comes from Hyparrhenia diplandra, assembly GCA_015847255.1. NCBI lineage: Eukaryota > Viridiplantae > Streptophyta > Magnoliopsida > Poales > Poaceae > Hyparrhenia > Hyparrhenia diplandra. The sequence goes on from JADLZK010012149.1 coordinate 417,545, forward strand.
CAGTGGTGATTCTGCTTTTCTGGGAGGCAGGCGTCGACGAGGACCCCGATAGTCGTCGTCGGTGTAAATTGGGCGTTTGGGGCCCAAAAAACGTGGCCGCGGCAGGGTTGTTCCTCTATGTGATACATGCTGGTACCACGGTGCGTGTCAATAAGACACGAACTCTCTTGGTCGGTCGTCGGTCGGTGTCCGGCCGGGTCCAGGGTCCGGGGGTCCCTGATAAGATCCTCATGATAGATGAGGATTGAGGACGTACGTTTACCCCCGTCTTGCAATCTCAACGACCAGCTGGCGTCCAGCGAGTTAGGCCGGATTGTGGACGCCAGTTGGTTGTTGTACTACTGACCCTTGCGGTCACAACGAGCGCACGACTGCTTGCGAAAATATAATGTGAACGTCGTCGTAGTGCTGCGGAGTCATCAAACCACTACTCGTCCTCCTCGTCGTCGTCGCTGTGGGGTCATCGGACCACTCGTGGTTGTCGTCGTCGTCTGCTTTCACCGGCTGCGTTACATTCATAGTACTGTATGAACGAGCATTCGACGCAATGGGTGACGCACACAGGTCACAAACACTGATAGATAATATATACTCTCTCCGTCCACAGGAGAATGCATTATCACATTTCGAGAAGTCAATCAGTTTAAAGGTTGATCCAAGTTATATAAAAAATTATTAACACTCATGAGACGAAATAAATAACATTAGATTAGTTATTAAATATATTCTTATAATAAATTTATTTGAAGACATATATTCTAATGCTATTTATATAAACTTGGTCAAACTTGATTTAGTTTTACCAACACACGGTTCCCATAGTTACATTCTTTTGCACGAAGGGAGTATATGCGAACACGTTTTGTGGAGGCCCGCATGCACGGCTCAAGCGCGTAATAATTAAGCTAATGTGAGTGCTGGTTTGCCACCACATTCATTAGCTAATGACTAGTATAGTGCCCGTGCTAACGCCACGGCTTCATTCTAGAGATACACATGAAAACAAAAAACAATATTTTTATGCAATTGTATGACTATCTATATAATCAAATAGAACTTGTTGGGCTTTGTTTGCTTAAAATATAATAAAGCCTTTCAGCACCAATGATCACTACTTCAAATTAGTATTAGTATGTGATGTCAAGTTCCATGCATCTCCATGATCCATAGCATTGCAATTTAAACTCCATACTGATTGAGCAGTGACATCATCCGTGCAGTCCCTAAAGAACCATCCCCAGCACATTCTGGTTAAGCAGCAACTTCATCCTTGCAATCCTTAAATCCACAATGTGAAAAATAAACAACTCAATTTTTCACGCAAAAGGCGCTCAAAAATAAATAAGCAGAGGCTGAGCAAACAAAAACGCAAATCGAACTTAGCACCTGCTTCATGGAGCCTCAAGATGTCACTGCTTTGATTGGTGCAGCAGCAGGAGATTGCATCGTCAGCTGTTGGTGCCCAGTACCACACTATTGCCTTGCTGCTGGCTGCTTTGGCGCACCACAGGGAGAGCCAGGAGCGACCATAAGATGATTATCTATGCAGGAGCTTGCCTAGGCACAGCACAGCGTACACGACCACGACGAGCTTGAGGAGGAGCACCAGGTACTGTGATAGCTCCACGCTCAACAAGTGTAGCACCTCACCTGGCAGAGAAGGGACAGAGACAAACGCTCAACAGGTGTAGCACCTCACCTGGCAGTGAAGGGACAGAGACAGACATGATCCGAGAAATGAGAAAAATTATAACCTCCCCATCCAAGGGCGAGGACTGGCAGCCGGCCGGCACGTATGATAACACACAAAAGAATGAGTGACGTCTGGTATAGCATGGCAATATCAATCATGAACCAATACCTGAGCTTGCCAAATGGTTTAGTAGATCTTCATCTGCTGTAGGAATGTGGGCAGAATAAAATTAAGGTCCTCAGGTATGTCAAAGTGGACGGAATAATTTGAAGTCAGGCATTGCCCTGTGTCCCTAAGATCCACAGTTTTAAACAACATTGAGTCTCAACTTGATGTTGGCAAGATGAAGGCCTCGTGTGCAGTACTATAGGTAAAATACGACCACAAAGTTACCATACTACTGTTCATGGTGTTTTTCGGTGGAAGATCTAAAAGGCTAAAATATCCATGCTGCTGATCAGACATCCTTTCGTAATGAAGCATGCATCGTGTATCTTTTTTTTTGTATCATGCACAGATCCAGCACAAATAGTAAATCAATATGCCCCCAACACGTTTACCAAAGGGCACTTCCAGAACCAACCGTGAAATTAAATAAATATAATTACTGCCACACACCAAGCGTGAGATACAAAGCTTATTTACCTGTAGCCCATGTAGCAGTCTGCCGCTGGACTCGCATCAGCTTTTCTTCTGCTTCGTCGAGACGTCATCTGTGAACTCGCTCATCCAGTGCCGCCGGCCCAACAGCAGCTCCATCGCCGGTCGCCAGGATAGGCATCACGAATTCACGACTGAGAAAAAGAAGACAAGATTTATCACGAATTCAGATCAACCGTATGGCGCCCAACCTTGTTCCTGTCGAGGCCAGGGGCTGCCACCCGCACGCCACAGGGGAAGCCCCAGCGAGCGGGGTCGAACTGCACCAACATCGAACCGGATCCGTGTGAGGAGGGGGCGCACGGGGGAGGAGATGTCGCAGCCGCTGCAGAATCAAGAGTGCCGCCGCCGGTGGGCAATACCTCGTGGGTGGTCGTCATATATAGGAGAGAAGACGTGGCGTAGGCACTCCTATTTCAGGGAGGCAAGCGTGATTAGCGGCTGCTTGCGTCGGACGCGGGCCTCGCGTGATTAGCGGCTGCTTAGCGTCGGGCGTGGGCGAGAGGATGATGAGGTTGACACAACGAACCATGACCCTTGGATTATGAGTGAGTAAAGAGAGAGAAAGGTGAGATTTAAACTGGAGTGTCCGTTTTGAAAGATTTTGAATTTTTTGTTTCTATTTGTAGCCTAGCAAAGTTGGTGCATTAGTAGGGTAGAATCTAGAATGCGGGTTTTAACTCCCTCAAAAGTAAATTAATATTATGTATCGAGGCACTATACCTGAGACTTATGTCGCCTTCAAATAATTTGTCTGAGTGACAATTCTCAAATGCTTGTTCTTATGAATGTGAAACCCTACTGTACTAACCTGCAGGTCTTCATGCTTCTATGAGTATCTCTTCGCTCCCCTAAACTAACCCTACTGTATATAATATTAAATTGCCTAAATTGCATCCTGCTACATAGTGCTTTGATTTACTAGATACTTCATTTTGTCATGCTGCAAACTATGCCCCCGTTTTATGTGGATTGTGGACAGTGCACAATGGAAGACATCACGACAAAACATAAATTAATTTGATACAGGCCTGCAGCTGGGCGAGAGAATTATCTTTTGATCTAATCACTTTCTGGTGAACCTATAACAGGAAAGAAGGACAATGCACAAATTATGAACTAGAAGCCACAGCTCTTGCGGTTGACTAAGAGCGCAGCCCTGATATTGGATTTGAGACGCGGTTCTCTTAAGAGAATCGTCTTTGATAATCGACTTCAACTAAAGACAACCGTCTCTAAAAGCTTATTTTCATGGACGAATGTCTTAAAAGAACCGCCTCTAGAAATGGATAGGTTTCTCGCGTCTTTTTTTAATGGATCCGCCCCCCTGAAAACTGAGTTGCAGCAATGGTCATGAAGTTACGGTGCCTCCCTAGAAGGTTAGAGACGGCGTGCTAAGAAAACCCGTCTCTTTTAGAAAAGGGAAGCGTCTGTAAAATCATTTCTGTACTAGTGATCCAACTTGGATGCTGCTTTAAAGGTAGAAAGTCAGCAAGGTGCTACTGGGATGGTTATTCGAGGTGAAAATATATGGTCAGGTTCTAGCATCTAAATGCAAATAGTATGAGTAGATCCAAAATATTCTTACTGTTAAAGCCTATGCCACACTTTTTTTTTTTTTGAAATCACGCGTGTATTGCTCGGGAAAAACGAGTTTGATACACGGCTTAACACGTTTTTTGGCGAGCTACCATTGAATGTGAGAAGCAAACACACTACCAATATCACCAGCTCCAACGGTGCAGCTAAAACCTGTTGTAACTAAGAAGAAATAAATGTGCGACTAAAAGGCTGTAACCCCGTCCTAGGGCAGAAACGCAAATAGCGGCGCTACCTTGCTGAACACTGCCGCAATCCACTCCTCTCCCTCCAGCTTGACGGCCTGCAAAACCTGCAGCTAACCCCTCTCTGAACACTGAAGCAAACACACTATTAATAGAAATCTTGCAGTGTCAATCAGCCCCCAAGACTCTTCTTGCTCAACTTCACTGCTGCAGCTAACCCCTCTCTGGGAATTTCCGATCCAGGCAGGCGACACGATTCCGCCGCGCACCAAGAATTCCTGATCCACGTGGAGTTTCGTCTTATATACAATATACAAAATCACCACCACTTGCATTGCCATCTGAATCAATCAGCAGACTATCCCAACTCGCAAGTGAATCCCTCCCAAGCTTAAGACAATGGTGGTTGACGTTAACTCTGAGTGCCACCAGCCACCGGCTCCAGCGCTGCCAGCGTCGACGTCGGCGGTGAAGGAGGCCGACTTCCTATGGGACCTACGCAAGTATCTGCTGCTGCAGGCGATCGCCGCTGGCAGCCACCATCACGTACTCGGTCGGGATGAGCCCGCTGGGCAGGTTCTGGCCTGACAATGACGACACCAACGGTGGCCACGTCACCGGCGATCACGTGCTGCTGGTCACCTACCCACGCCGCTACGGTGTGTTCTTCTACTTCAACGCCATGGCATTCATGGCCTCCGTCATCACCGTCAACCTTCTCCTGGTCCACTCGCTGAGCTGCCGCCGCTGGTGGCTCCGCGCGCTGCAGGCCGCCATGATCCTCAACCAGCTCGGCCTCATGGGAAGCTATGCTACCGGCAGCTGCAGGGAGGTGTCCATGTCCGTGCTGACGTCCTGCTCTTCGCGCTCTAGGCACTCAGAGCGTGCCATGGCAGCGGCAGCAACGGTGCGGCGCCTGAACCACCTGAGGCCGTGGAGCGCGCACACAAGGACCTGCTCATCTTCGCGACCTTGGTGGCGACAGAGGACCTGCTCATTTTCGCGACCTTGGTGGCGGCAGTGACGTACGAGGCCGGGCTGAGCACCCCGGGCGGGTTCTTGTCATCGGACAGCCCGGACCAAGACCACCTAAATCAATTTTGGGCGCACCTGATGGTACTCCTGGGTGATGTGGGTAAGTGAAAGCTCATTTCGCTTCGTTTGGTATTATTCATGACGCAAAATAGATGCTTCTTGATATTTCTTATGCTCAGCTAAAATATTCCTCAAACGTACCTAGAAATATTTTAGAATGTCATACTTATCCTTAGAAAAGCAATGATTCAAGAAAGATGACAAGTTAAACATCTAGTATCTACTAATTAGTATACATACTTACTAAAATGGGTATAAGAAAATTAAAAAAAATGGGTATAAGTGACATAATATAATATAGGATGACACACGAGTTCTACTCATGAAAAGGTACAGTAAAAATATAGCGCTTGGAGTGAATCGAACTTTCAGAAATGGAAACACTTGAAAATTTAGACAGCACATGCATGGTGATCGACTCACATCTCAGCGAGGGACGATCGTTTGAGCTAAGTTTAGAAAAAAAAAAAAAAAAAAAAAAGAGTGTGGATCGACAGAATTTCCAATACTACAGAAATACCATGGTATTTGGTATACTGTGCTTTACAAAACGTTGCACCAGAGATCCTGGAGGGGGCACCCCGGTCGGGTTCCTCCCTCCCCACTCTGCCGGGCTATCAACGCCTAGTGCGACTCAATCCCATGGTGTAAAAATAGGTTAAGTCTATTTTGGTTTAAATCTAGGCATTTGAAATATTTATCGTAGTTAAATTATGGAGGCAAAATGAAGGAAATAGAATAGGGCCCACGCTTTTGACAGTAACTCTGAACTAGCCTACCAGGAAACATGGGAGCCCCGAACTTTAGGCTAGTAGGGGGATTTTTCTAGGTAGTCCTGCAGGAGATAATTAAGACAACACGGTTTTCTCCCAAAACTGTGTAAAAAATATTCTATATCCAAGCATGGCCCTACTCTCAACCCAAAACCTAGGCAAACTGATAATAAATGTGAACTAGGCCAATATAAGTTCCTAAAGTACACAGGTAACCAAAATTTCTGCTAACTTAGCTTCATCTCATATGCTTTTCAACTAACCGTTTTATCCTCCCATCATCATTTTTGTTGGATTCTTTGTCAGCGTCCACATAAGAAATATTTTCCCCAACAAACACTTCCTCACTTTCATCACTGTCAAGTCCCAACAATACTTGCAACTAACATAAATTGAGTGTTAGTGAGCAATTGCATCACAGGAACACAAAAAAGTAACAACTTGAGGTAGCATAAAAATTTTGACAAACATTTTGCTTCTCGTTCCTCTCCATTATGTTGTATCTTTTTACATTGCCCATCTCAGAACCGATCTTGTCATCAAATTCAAGATCGAATGCATTTTCGTAACAAGTTCCACAAGACACACATAAAAGAGTTACCACAAGTGAAATAAATACTTTCTGAATATTGGGCTATTGGAACAAATCCCTTGATACTTGGATTGATATTGTCCCTTTCCTGCTCATCATCCTTTTGCCCCACTTTCTTCTTTTGGACCAATATAGGTTCTTCACCATTGCTCCTTCCCATTGTGTCATCTTTTTTTACCCCTTCCATCTCAGAACCGATCTTGTAACCAGATTCATCAAATTTGATTTAATGCAAGTAACAAGTTCCACAAGAGAAACATAAAAGACCGAAAACAGTGTCTTTGAAGTCTATACCTTGGTAATTTTAGTCCCATTCATCTTGACAAGGCTGCCTGCTTGTTCTGCCATACCCGTCATAGAGAAGTTGACATCATTGGATGTATCCTAGTTCAATACATATTAGCAAACAGTTCCACATGCGAATATTGAGCTAACAATCCAAGTCTCTACCACGGTATATGCTGTTTCTTACCCCCAGCTTATCAGAAAAGTTATTGGCATCAGATTCATTTGAAATATGTTCTCCAGCAGTGTTGCCCCTGTAGCAAAACTACAATTCATTAATATGATTTTCACCAGAGACAGAATATGTATAGAATACTGTCATGCATATAATGATAATAAGAAAAATATTTGCACAAGAGAGATGCGTAGTTATGCAAACTGTAGATCATACCCTGTAGAGTCCTCCACAGCAAAACATTCATCAGATATGTCAAGCATAACACTCAAGGTAACTTGCCGGCTGACAAAGCTCGATGGCACATTTCCATGCTTGATCTCAAGATTCCATAAAAACCAGTACACAACCTTGGCCTCTTCCATGATGCCCTGTAAGTTATTTTGCAAGAAACACCAATATATCCATAAACATCAAAGAGTCAATACTAAAGATTAAGTCGAAGCTTATTTCAGTAGAGAAAAGGCATGTACCATCATAGTGGCCATGGCAAAAACATATTTAGGTTCAGGCTTTTTGTAGAACATAAATCTTAAGGCACACTTGCGGATTTCATTGCTCACACGGATATAGGAGATGCATGAAGCGTCCTCCGAAAGTATCCAGCCACACATCAGCTCAGCCTCCTTAGTGATACACTTGAAATCAAACAATGATGGATACAAGAATACCATCAATGAACATCACCAAACAGAGAACACGACCTGGTTTTCTCGAGGGGAGGGACAGGGACATACCTTTAAAGACACAGCAGCAGCAGGAAATTCAGCTTCCAGTGCATCAACCATTTCCAGCGCATGCTTAGTGACCTTGTCACTCACTTGCCTAATCTCGTGGTCAGCATTTGGGAACAATGTAGCATATCTATTCCACAGAAACAAAAGATGTCCCTCCATCTTGATACACTATTAAGACACAGTTTCACAGATTGTTATGCATCCATAAACCAAGTGGAAGATCAAGCAGTAGAGATAATATTATTAGATTTAAACAGGTCAAGCAGGGAGGAAGCTACCGAGCGGGCTTGAGATTTCAGGTCATTCCCATCATCATCTGCATCGCCATCAGCATTGGCTTCCTTTATGTTGTGGTTGTAATATGCCAATAGGTATTCCTTGTACTTGGACCAAGGATCGGTAGCACGCATCGGCAATAACAAATCCCAGCCCCATGCTCTTTCAAAGAGATCTGCACCAGACAGCGTGCGATGAGTACGGATGAAAATGGAATGGCATCGTCACTGGCAACAGCTACCTGGGTAGTCCAACATATGCAGCGGTGGTTGCAGTGGCCGCAGAGATTCCTTCCTGGCACTTTCACAAGACGTGACGAGAATGTTCATCTTCTTTGGGATAGCGGCATAGGCGGCTTTTGCGCGGCCACAATCTCTTCTCGCAGGGCGGCATCCATCTCTATAAACTCCTCGACCTCCACCTCCACCTCCTCCTCCTCCATATCCATCTCCTCGACTCCTCTTCCTGCCCTAACTTCATCCCCTCCTCGCAGTGGTGGACCCAGGAATTGGCCAAGACTAGGACCAATACATGGGCGGACGTGAGCGGCCGGCTGACTGCCCTCATGAGCCCTGACGAAGAAGCTGCACCGGCGCCGACGCCGGCACGGACTGCAGAGCGGGGGCCGGAGAGGACGAGGGAAAGGCCGCCGAGCAGGAGCGCAGAGGCTGTGGAGCGGAGGGCCGGAGAGGAGTAGGGAAAACGCCCGATGGGGGACGGCGGCGATCGACCGGCGGCCGGCGGCACAGCAGGCGCGTGACTGCGAGGAGGTCGAGTGACGGCGCTGGTTGTTTATAGGATGGATACTGTAGGTTTTAGCGGCCCTTGACAGTGAAGATATATTTTCTAATTTGCTTAGCATAAAATGTTTTTATTTAGGTAATCAAATTACTATTTGAAAACTTAGCTATTTACGAAATATAAGCTATAGATTTTATTTAGGTGTTATACAATTCACGTCGGGGAGTCCAAACTATTAAATTTTTATAATTTTGGGTGTGTTTAGAGGCCCAAGTTTCTCTCCAAAATTTCTTGCACTCCCATCACATCCCATCACATCGAAACAATAAATGCACCAAAAGACGCATATTTGGAGTATGAAATGTTGGTAAAAAATAAACTAATTACACAGTTTAGATGTACATTGCGAGACGATTCTTTTGAGCCTAGTTATCCAATGGTAGGATAATATTTAATACAAACAAACGAAAAACGTTTGGCCTCTAAACACCCCCTTTATTTGAAAATTTTCTTTTACTACTTGTGTTTACATGATTTTTTTTTTTTTTTTTGTTTAGGTACATTTTTTTCTTAACTCTATGGACATCAAGCTGCTATTTTCCTTAATATTATTTCATTTCATATTTTTTATTTATTATAGAAACAAATGATAGGTTTTTCCATACTAATGTCATAATTTCTAGACCCTCTCGGTAACATGGAATGTGAATCTGAGCACATGGATCGAACAATAAAATCATGCATAGCTGGTTAGACAGCTATAGCGTTTTGATCTTGGGCTCTTGTATCCCTCATGATTTGATGTTGTGCTAATCTCGCAGAAGAAGTCGGCCTTAGTGGCTAAGATAGAAAGATAAGATTTGATTTGTTAGTTTCTAATTAAGTCCTTAATTTTAGGAGTGGTTGGTTGGCCAAGGACAATATATTCATTATACCGCACACTGTTATGGTTAAGCAAGATTAAACCCATCTAATCTCCCTCTCCTCTCTTAAGCCGGCGACAAGGGGGCATAACCCTACCAACGAAGAACGGCGGCGTGGGGGTATAACCCTGCCAGCCACCACAGACCACGACTACGAGCTCCGCAGTCGGGGACCTGCTACCTTGAGCACCAACGCCCTTGACACGTCGTATTCAAATTTTTTGTATAAATATTATTTATTTTGTTATGACTTATTTTATCATTAGAGATACTTTAATGATTATTGATTTAATTTATTATTTGCAATTTTTTTTGAATAAGACGAATGGTCAAACTCGATAGCTAAAAGTCAACAATGATACTCTCATAGGGACATAGGGAGTACTAATATTGCGTTCCCATTTTTGTTGTAAACTGCCAAGCAAAAGTGCTGGTGGCTTGGCTGCATTCTGAGTTTCTAATGCACTTGCTGTGGAAAAGCCCAGGCACTCCAAGCATGCTTAATTTCTATGATCCATCTTTGTAGATGAGATTGAAAACAGTAATAATTTTTTAACACATGTTGGATTAATTAGATTTGGACATTGCTAGTGACAAATTAAAGACAGGCACGTATGAAGATCTCTAGATTGGTTTTGGCTAATTAGTGACATCCTAGGACTAATCTCTCTATGCTAAGTGTTTGATTTAGTTGGAGATTGGTCAAGCCAAGGTTGGTGCATGGTGGTCATGGTGGATGGGTCGAGGTGATCCAATTGATGATCAAGTGCGCGACTTGGAGTGTCTATTTATACCCCCTTCACTCGCCCATTTGAGGTTGCCAGAGTCTAAAGGAAGTTCATACACTTAGGGTTTTAAGGACCCAAGTTCTACTTCTGCTTGAGATTTTATCGCCCTTCGTGGGGAGAACTGAAGGTTTAAGGACCCAAGTTCTACTTCCCACTTTGCATATGCGACCTGTTGAGTCTCTATTGCATAGAATATCTTCCAATGAGAAATCTATGACCATTGTAATCTTGTGGTTGTCGAAGTAGTGCTATAGCTTCCTTGATGTGAATAGAGTTGTTTTTGTATGTGGGGGTACCAAGCCTTTGACTCAGAAAGAACCTCACTCATGTAGTAAACTGGCCTCTGCACTTTGTTGATATGCTCGGGCTCTTCTCTTTTGACCATGATGGCTGCGTTGACCACTGTATTGTTGGTGTGATATATAGCATGAGGTCTTCTTGTTCCTTTGGTGGAGTCAAGACTGGTGAAGTGGTGAGGTATTGCTTGAGCTCTTCAAAAGCCATGTTTGCTTTCTCTGTCCACTCAAATTTTCATTTGGTTTGATAAATTTGAAGAACGGTAGCCCTTTTTCTCCAAGTCTTGATATGAATATGTTCAATGCTGCCATGCTACCTATGAGTTTCTGGACATTTTATAAAAACGGTTATGAGAGTTACAATACCTACAATGGGGGTACATTGCCCTACCACCGTTTCATTTTGCGGTAGGCGCCTGCCGCAACCAAACTTCTCAAACTGGACCAAAAGCACCACCGTAGCCCAAGTCGGGAAGCCCAATGGAGCATACTCACAAAAATGGGCTTCATCGAGCTAGCCTCCCACCGACATTGGAATGGTGGTTTCAGGTGTGCTTCACGAGATTCAATGAATCTTTACCTTGGTTTGAGGTCGGTTTGAAACCTTCCAAGTGGGGAGAGGCATTTACCACATGCCCCCCCCCTCTTCTTCACCTATAAAAGGAGGCCTCTCCCTATTCATCATTCATTCATCCATTCCACTCTCACACACAATGTAGCAAATAGAGAGGAGAGCTCCACTTTCATATCTTAGCTCTCTAGTGTAAGGAGTATGCATACTTGTGAGGAAAGCATTATCTATCTTCATACACACTGTCGAGGCTGAAGTAGTCCTCTAAGGCATTGCGCCTATTGGTCTTCCATAAAAAGTGTGACGTCACGAATGATAAATTGACCTCGTCTATCCACCATTAGTTGGGACAGAGTAACATGATGGCAGAAAGAGTAACCATGTTGTCTGAGCTTCTCAATAAGTAGAGGATGTGATACGAACCAGACCTTGGCTAGTTCTGTGAAAATAGTATACTCCTTGTCCTCTTCATCACCCACTAAGTTCACATACTCTAACAAAGTGCATTGGATTCTACAAACTCAAGTGGAGCCCATTTTGTCTCATTGATATCGTCAAACATACAAATGACATATCTCTTTGCATAACATGGAATATTATTAGTGCCCATGGATGACATTTCTAGTGCATTGCATAACCATATAAGCTCAAACTAAGATATATCAGAAGCCATATTGCCTAAAAGGTGAAGCACACATACATATGCTTGAAACAATAAAACACACATATATTTATATACTACATGCTTGAGACTGAAATATGTATAGTATTCCTAATATAGTTTTTTTGACATAGGCAACATTCGTTAAGTTCAGATCAACAAACATTTTTATCACCTCAAGAAAAAAAATAGTGGTCGAACCCTGTCTAAATCTCGTGTCTTGGTGCTAGTATTAGCATCTAGTTCGTGTCTTGCACACTACTACCGATTCATCTACCATCATGGGCATACCCCTCGATGGATTGTCGACGATATTACAATTTGCCACCATGATTCATGCCCAATATAATTATCCTATTCATATTTTCATGTGAATTCTGCTGGTGAATACATCTCAATTGCTCATCACTCCTATCTTGTTAAGGGGGCATTCTTGCCTAGTTTTCTCCCTATTGCTCATGCTCAAACCTGGTGTTGCTGAGTGCAAGCATCATCACATTCTTAAAACTTCATGTGCTCTCTTGATCTCTTCTAGTCTTGCTCCTCATTTTTTGGCTGAGACTATTTCTGCGGTTATTTTCCTTGTTAATCGCTAGACCTCTACGGTTCTTCAGGGTTGCACTCCCTATGAGAGTCTTTTTGGCACCCCTATAACCATCTTCTTTGTTTTGGGGGTGTGTGTTGCATCCTTCTTCCACCTTGTGAGTGCACTAAACTAACTTCTCAGTTTGTTAAGTGTGTTTTCCTTGGATGCAACATTGAACAAAAGGATTATCACTGCTATAACCCTGTTGCTCGGCGAATGAGGATTTCTCGGGATGTTACCTTTGATTCACCGAAGCCACTACCACCACGTCCACGCATGACTCCTCGCCCATGCGTCCTAGCCGAGGCATGCCGAGCAATTGACCTTGTCCATGCCCAGTGGAGCCTGCGCCGGGCTGCCGACACACGCGGTTGAGACCGCCGGTGGAGCTCCCGTCTTCCTCTTCTCTTCCTGATCCAGATTTAGATTGGTACAGGCACAACTAGGCCACGCACGGGCGACGGCGGCTCCTCTCCGGCACCCAAACATGCGAGTGGAACAAGGGAGGAAGTGAGGGGATAGGTCTGAGCTAGGCCGACATACCCTAAAATGACACATTCTTTGGGACAAGGCAACGGGGCTAGAATGACACTTTTACTGGGACAGAGGGTAGATATATCTGGCGGCCGCGACAAAGAGTAAGCATGGTCGACTGGCGAGGCCGCACGACGGAGAAGAGTCGTGGTCGTCAAGGGGCCTGCGATAGAGAGGAAGTGCGGCCGACGTGAGGCCGCACAACGGAGAGGAGTCGTGGCGGCCAGGTGAATAGATAAGAGAGAAGGGTGAGAGTTTAGCCCGAGGTGGCTAGCTACCCACGCCGAGGTGCTCACGGTGGCCATGGCTATGTGGCCGCCGGCGGTGTGAATCACAAATGAATTTAGCACCTTGCAAACATGAATATACTATTGTCACTCTGTTCACTCATCATTTCTGCTACAATCAAACATCCACGCAGCACATGATTTGGAGAAAGACAACACATTGATATTTAATCACAAATACCATCCCACACAAACACAACAATATAACACATGTTCATACTTGTCTAATACCCAAGAAATACAAATTTTACATTTTTTAGGGAGCCAGCTGTATAAATTTCTTTAGAAAATAATCAAATTCAAACACACTGTGTGTGCGCATGTACACTATTACCGAGTAGCCTTTTACCCCTTCTATAATTGGCCAATCATGAACATATAAAAGATCAGTTTTCAAAACAAAATCAGCTGTGTATCAACCATGATGTCCGATTTTTGGAACTGATCCGCATATATTTGTACCCATGCAGATTATCAAGCACACATAAAAGAGATAGTTTTTCTTTCCAACTATTACTCCTAATTTGATGCTATGGTTACATGCGTTGGATGCTTACGAATGCACACGTGTCGTGAATCCGTAGTGCATATATACACACAACACTATCCCATGGGTATGTTACCTACTAGATCTTTTCCATGACGAACACAAACGCCAATCTCTGATGGCTGCAATTCAGTCCAACAAATGTATCGACGCTAGATACATGGCAAGTTAACTATGACACATTTTCGACCATCTCTGACCAAAGGAGTCGTCATGTAAAGCATCATTCCTTGTAGAGATTGTGCATATGCGCTTTAAAAAAATTACATATCTGCAAAAGTAAGCATATCATATACCTTCAGATTTGCAACAATTGATATCCCTCTAGTAAAAGAAACAGACAATACTATAGGTTGTGATCTATGAGCAATCAAAACTCTTTTGAAACATTTGATCTTTATTAATGTCTCCTGATATCCAGAGCTGGTTTTTTAGATAAGGGAACAAAGTTCCAGCCTCTACCATTTGGATAACCCAGAGCTGGTTGGAGGAAATAATAACATGTTATTAGAGCTGGTTGGAGGCAATAATAATATGTCTCCTGATACTCATATGATCAAGAGCTATATATCTTGAATTTGTCAACTCCTCATGTACATACTCCTATATAGTTCTTTTTATTAGATGCATTGCCCCACCTTACTATTACTTTTGTTTCATGGACAATGGCAATCAACAATATAAATGTAGCATAATGCGAAGCAGAACTGCAATAACTGATGGTGGCCAATATGTGGTCATTCCAGCAAATAGGAATCCTAGCTTGCATTTGCCCTGTGTCTATTAGGCTAGTAGGAGTAGGTATGGGAGGCTACAAGAACTAGGATACACGTACCATAATCGGTAAAAGCACCACATAGTGACATGCTTGACCAAGGTCTGTCGGTCTCCACAAGAACGCCATGTAGCTGGCCGTTCCATTGACGTAGCACAAGCAGGTCGTCAAGAGACAAGAAGTGGTCAAGATCCCTGGTAGTCTATAGTTCTGTAGCGTGTTTCAAATCAACACATGACTTATGATTGACGAGAAAGATGTCACACCCCTGTGGAGAGAACGAGCATGGCTACTTCTAGGAGTAATTTGTCTGCTAGGGCCAACGCTCCATGCACTTGCCTGATAACCGTGTCATTTGCATTCGCCGCTTGGATTAGATTTGATTTGTAAAATGTGTTTGGTTTGAGGAATTAAACCATTCTAGTGAGGTGGTGCGGCATGATTCCATTATTGAAATGTATACATTACTCGTACTAGTACTAATTATAAGCTTGTGAGATCATGTAATGATTCCATTCTATGAAGCAAACAAAAATGTAAGCATTCAAAAATGTAATGATTCTTGTGAGATCATGTAATAATTTTTGTTTGATACAGAAATTTTCTCAGGGTACATTTTATGATTAAGAGGAGATGGCAAGGAACCCCAGACTGCTACTTCTGCCAGTCTAATGAAAGCATTCTTCACTTGTTTTTTGAATGTAGTATTGCAAAGACAGTATGGGCCACCTTTTCTCTGTTTGTTTTGGTGCTTCTAACATCCCCTATAATATGATTCAAGCATGGTATTGGTGTGAATCTTGGCTGCCTCTAAGTTCTAAATATCATACATTGGGTATAAATCGCTATTTTTTGGTCCATTTGGAAGGCCAGAAATAATGTATGCTTTGAAAACAAAAGAAATCCAAAATCCTGTATCTATAGTATGCCATGCTTGTGCCCTAATAAATTACTGGACAGGTTTGTACTCAAAGGAGGAAGAAGAAGCAATCAAGGCTGGCATCTCCACTGCTCTTGAAATTCTTTGTCAAACTGCTATCCAAGAAGACTAGGACCAACAACGCGCATCCCCAACCGGGCGACAACAATGGCGCGCAAGGCGAGTAAAAGGACAGGGAGTTGCTGCTTGTTTGTGTTGATGGTCGAAGCCTGTAATGCGTGTCTGATACTTTGTCTCTTCGATGATACCTGATACTACTCTTGCATGATCTTTAGCCCTCTACGGTTTGGTATGGCATGTATGCTGGCTGGGTACTTCTGGCTTCGCTTGATATTGTTTGATCATGGTGTGTCTAGAATCTGTAGGTTTCGTAGAGACTTAGGGCCGCCGCTTTTCCGTTTTGTTTTCGATCTTTGTTGATCGTCTGTCACAAAACTCTGTTTGTATTTCCATTGCTTAATGGAAATTGGGTTTTTCCTCGGTTCAAAAAAAAAAAAAAATGCATGACACGTCTTTGTTAGATGTAGTGCACATCTTTACTACACCTTTTGATTCGAGGACAATAGCAATCGGCAATATAAATTGAGCTCTTTTTACAATACTTGGATTTTCCTCCCATTCCCTCTCATTTTCCTATGCTTTTTTTTATTTTTTTAAAAGAAGGGTACGTAGGTCATTTTACACCTTCACCACTCTCCGACCCACCCAGCCCCGCCGCCATCGCCCCGTCCGCTCCTCCTCCTCCTCCTCCCGCACCGCTTCCCCTCCCCGGTCACGCCCTCGCCTCACCCTCGCAGTGGCCAAATCCGCCGTCGTCGCCGCCCTCATCATCGCCATCGACCCGTCCGCACCCCCAGAGACGATCGCGGTGACGTCCTCGCCCTCCCAGTGGCCGAATCCGCCGACGCCGGGCTCGCACAAGGCGGCGCCCGCCTTGCGCCGGCGCAGGCCCGCCCTCGCCGTCGACGTGCCCCGCCACCACGTCGCCCTCGCTGTCGCGCGGAGTTGCCGCCTCAGGCGGACTGCCCGAGCCTGCGCACGTCACTGCGATCTCATCGCTTCTCCCTCATCCCGGCACCCCTCGGCTGACGGGAGCGGCATTGCAACAGTACACCGACACCTGAATCGAGATCGGAGGCAACAAGTAAGTGGATGCTAAATTGGAACAATCACAACACAAGGTGGATCAAAACGTCCGTACTTTTTTTCCATGAGCACCTCAGTAACCTCTTGACTGTAGATTAATTGCTAGCAGATAAGGACTTTCTAGTGGTTTCAGCTTATTGAGTGGATATACAGATATAGATTTACGAACTATTTCACCATCCTTAATGAAAAATTGAGTTGTCGAATAACACGTATTGGAGGATCAAGGAACTGCTCAATGTTGGGATATTATTTGCTTGGGATGTGTGCCAAATCCTGGTGTGTGATCTTAAGAGAAGTAATTAGGAATTAGGACTGTTGAACCTTTAATTGCAAATCAAGTCTGAAGACTAATAAAAATTTGTAAGTTCTGGAACAGATTTCAGAGTTCTTGCTTGTGGCAGTTCCTTACAGACCACTGAATCCACATTGTTATAACTTAGGGCTACAATCCTTGTGAAATTACACTTGAAGGAATATAAACCAACAATTTGGCAAGCACAAGCCAGTATAATTAAGAACAGTAAACTTTCCTGAATTAAGAAATATACCATCCACTTATATCACCTCATGGAATGTATAGACTGCAGTTCAAACATTTTGATCAGTTTGTAGTTTTGAACTGCTAGGTAGTAGTTGAGGGAAACAACATTCAGAGAAATCATTGAATTGTATAACCTTAGAGTATATCACTTCAAGAGACAAAAATGCAGTTTGTTTAAACAAACAGCGAAGCAGCAGAAAAGTGCTTGTCTACATCTCGAATTATACATATGGAAAAGACTCTTTCAACCTGTATATGATTATACATGATTTTTTTTTTTTTTACTTCCCAGATAGGGTACCTATCAAATGAATCAATCAAATAGGAACTCAGAAAATTGGGAATGAATGAAGTAACAGATTCTAGCTATATCAAGTGTTGCTCGTTAAAAACTTAGTATTATGATGCTACTCCACAGGGAAAGTGCAGGGCTTCTAGAACCAAAACATGCTGCTGGAGCTCCCTTCTGCATCACATGCTCTTGTTTTTTGTTCAGTTTCAGAGAGAAGAAACAGAGAATTATTTTCTTGCTCACATTAAAATACCCTACAAAACCTAGCCTGATCAGGAAAGCAAAGTTGCAGGCTTTTGATTCTGCAACAATGCATTTGTTTTTTGCAGCAATGCATTTTTTAATTGCTTGATGCATGCTTAACTGCAAAATGTAGTTAACTGAACAAACATGAACCCATTTTTGTACCTGTATTTAGCCATGAATATTTATTCTTAGTGCATGACAGCTGAGCCATTTCTCAACATTTGCAGGGTGGTTTTCAGACTCTCTTGAAATATCTTAAGGAGAATGATCCTGGCAAACTTTCTGTCGCACTTGCTTCGGCACTTGATATAATTTAAGCAATGCTTAGAACAAGGAATTCGGTTCCAGTGATCATTATGATTACTTGGAACATTATTTCCCCTGTTGGATAGGCTCCTGGTCTGTCCGTTCTCCTGCCACAACAGTACTTAGAATATCAAGATTGGATTTGATGAAGGAAAGGACTTCCTCCTGACCGTGATGTCTGCCATGGGTGAGAAGCAGATCTGTGCTGTGCTGTCAAGGAGATTGGGGCAAGAACTAAAGCTGCTGCTTCACACTCACTGTTTAAATACAATATTTGTTGTTTTGTGCTTAGAGTTAAGAAGCTGAATTGAGATGCATACATAGGCGATCAAGTTGTCGATGAGAATTGTTGATACATGTATCTGTGATGTTTGGTTCACCGTGAATTTGTTGGGATGGTGTTATTACTTTGTGGTACTTGGTTATATATTTTTGAACTGAGTCATGATGTAACTCTGGTTAACGATGAGAATTGCTATATGGTGTGCCTTGGTCGTGAATGCAACACTACGATCGCCGGAGAAACCGAGAGACAAACTACTTCGCAAAAGAGAGAGGGAAACTATGATCCTATAATTATGGCGCGATCGCGGCTTAAACTAAGATGCTATGGAGTGGATTTTTTTTTTTCTTTAGCCTGCACCGGCTGTTTTATTTGGGCCATACGGAAAAGAGAAACGGCCCAACTAGCCCGCATCGGCTGTTTTGTTTGGGCCATAAGGAAATGATGCTAGTTCAATTACGTTTAAAGCAAATAGCGCCTGCCTGTCAATAATGGTAGTACAAGCAAATGTTCGTGAAACTGAATGGTGAACTTTCAGAGCAAAAGTTCTGTGGAAGCTTGTCTACAGAGTGATAGATGCATTTGGATTATCTCATCTCAGTGTACTCATCATCTAAGAGTGCCTTGTACAGTTCTTCCTTGGTCACATTGAGTGCCCTTAGCATTATCGCAATGTTTTGTGATTTCTTCAGGTCGAGGACCTTGTTCCCCTGGCTGCAGAAACTCGAATTTGGCCCCTTGGTTCCGGCAACAAGAAGACTTTGAACATGACGGCAAGTTCATCTGTGTTCGCGAATCGGCCGGGCAAGTTCATCGGCCCGAGCTCCGGCAAGCCGATGCTTTGGAGATGGTGGCCATCGAGCCTCGCCATGCCTGGTCATCGATCCGCCGCCCGGTGAGGGAGGGACGCCCCATGGCCACCGTGCTCGCGGCCCGGTGGGTCGGGGAGGGCGGAGCCGTGTCGGGAGGCGGCGGCGGCGCAAACAATATCACTAGCGGGGATCCCGCTGGATCCGCCGCCGATGGGGAGGGCGCGCGCCATCGCCCGCCGCTCCGGTGGTGGTGGTGGGGGCAGTGCCGAACCGGCAGCGGCGGCCGCCGATCCCACCGCGAACACGACCGCCGTCGTTGCGGGAACAAGGGCGATTGGGCGAACGAGGGGCAGGGTGGTGGCCCGGTCTCCTTCCATCGGCGGCGGCTACTCCGTCTCGAAAGGAACGCCGCCCGCCGCCGGCGTTGGCGGAGAAGAGGAACCGTAGAGAAATTTTTAAAAAAAAAAAAAGTTAACAAGAACTATACTAAACGTATCATGATCTCAAAACTATGCTACTCAACACATAATTATGAAGTTACCGTTTTACCCTTATTCAAAAAAAATAATTACAAGAATGCAATTAACGCCCCCAAATTTACGGAGGAAACGAGAGGAAATTTTTTCCCCATGGCCCACCGACCATAGACACATCATTTTCCTCCCGTTTCCTCCACCTCATTTCCTCTTGTTTCCTCATGCCTTCGTTGTCGCCGGATCGATCGCTCTCGTTCGATGTGAGCCATCGAATATTTCTCCAATTATTGTAAAAAATTCATATTAAGCACCACACGAAGAATAACTAGCACTTCTTTTGTTGAGCACAACACAACAGGTCAAGTAAATAGTGAGAAGTGGTTAGGACTCTCGAGATAGTCCATAGTCCGTAGCCTCGTAGCGCGTTCCGGATCAGAGGAAAACATGTCACAACCCTGCATCTTTTTGGAAGCAGAGGATGGAAACTAGACAAATATATGTCATTATTTATAAGTGGTTTCTCCATAGCTATACTGCTACTAAGTTGTTCTGGTTATTTGTCTCCAAAGTGCAACCATTCATCACTAAATATATCTTCCAACATGAAGTGCACCATCTCCGGATGGAACATGGTATCGACCTCATCCCACTGGCCAAAGGACCGAGGAAAAAAGAGGGAAAAAGAAGAAACAAAAAGTAGCATCAACCCTAGTTACCCAAATGCTACATTTTTTTTTTCGAAACTGGGACATTGCCCGTTTTGCATTAAGAGAAGAAGGATAGTTTAGTTACATCTGGCGAGATGCCAAAGGTAGACTAGGCGACACACAAACAAAAGACACCGGCTAGAACGGTGGAGCTAACAAGTTGTACTTAGGAAGAAACCTATTTCGCGAATGAGAAGAGAACCGCAGGCCCTAAGGAAGCACGCGGAGCAGCGGAAAAACACCGCGAAATCCAGCTAGTACCCAGGACTCACCTTCGTCAAGCAGGACCTGGAAGCGGTCGATGAGGCGTCACTCTAGCGCCGGTGCCGTCAAAAGTGCGCCTGTTGCGTTCCTTCCAGATAACGCAGGACACCAGCTGAACGGCAGAGTCAAAAGGCTGCCTAACGTCTTGTGCCACCAATCTGCGGGACTGCAGCCACCAATCGACAAGTCTGGAGTCCGGCAGAGGGCACAGCTGGTCGAGGCTGACGCGTGAGAGTATGAGGTGCCAGACCTGCACCCAAATGCTACTCCAGGCGTAATTGGTTTGTAACCCATCGTGTAGCTTATGAAAATGTGAGATCAAATGGAAGAACGCGAGTAAGAACACATAGTTTGGATGAGCCTGGGGTAACTGTTAGCAGGGAGACAATGCTCCTTTTCACTATAGACAGTTTTGAGTACAGTGCACGATTACACCGAATGAAGCAATTGCTACATACTAGTATTGTAGTTTTGAGTACAGTGCACGATTACACCGACTGCACACAGCACTGACACGTGTCACCGAGGGCACGGCCACTCCTAGCCAAACATGTTCACGGACTGCACGTCACCCTGACACCCTCATCTAGTCATCTATCTTGTTTACTATATGTGTTTAAAAAGCATCCTAGTAGCACAAGCTCATATGTGCATGCCTGGCGTCGTCCATCTAGGCCTTCTTCTGCGACGTTTCGGAATGCACAACCGTACATACACAACCAGTGAAAACAGAACTCCCAATGTCTGTCATGCCTAGCTAGCTTTTTATCATTTGACAATTCTTGGGAGATGGTAACTCTATCCAAATTGCATCGTGTCTGTTTTTCAAGCACAACAAGAAGTGTATATATATATCACTACTACATCACTAGCCGAATCATGACCCGTCTCCCCGAGCGCCCTCTCCCGTGGGCGACTCGGGGGCGCCCGCCGCCCCGCCCGAGGCCCCCGCTGCCATCTCCATCTCCGGCCACCGCCGCTGCCTTTTTCGCCCGCCGCCGCCGCGGCCAGCGGCGCCGCCTCAACAAGGGCGCCGCCGCGCGCGCGCGCCGATCCCCCACCTCCCCAACCCCTCCGCCTTCCCTCCTCCGGCTTCAACCCGCCGGCCGGCCATGGTGGCCGGGGATGGCCGGCCCGGCCGGCCTCGCGCTCCTCCTCGCCGGATCCCGGCCCTTGGTGGCGGTGGCTCCTGGTTCTCCCTAGCGGCGCCCCTCCCCCCACCTTCTTCTACGCCGGCGTGGACCCGGCGGCGCCTGGGCGTTCTCCGGCTTGGGCCGGCGGTGGTTGGTCGGATCCGGGCCCTCGGCCCCGGATGCGGTGTCGGGCTGCCTTCCCCGCCGCGCTGGCCGGGCGGCGCCTTCCCGGGCTTCGGGCCGGGCGGCGCCGGCCGGGCCTGTGCCGCTCCGCCCGTGTGGGCGCCGGCACGCTCGCCCCAACGGCGACGCGTGCGGCGCGCCGGGGGGCGGGTCGTCCCCTCGGGGGGCCTGTGGGCCGGCAACTCCGGTCTCGTGCGGTGTTACCTCCGCCGCTCATATGGAATGGGCGAGCTCAGCCCGCCTCGGCAGCGGACGACGGTGGACGCCTGCGGGGCGCCATTCACCTCCTTGGGGGCGTCGTCTCTCTTCCAATTGCAGCAGACGGTGGTGTACGGCGACCTCGTTCGCCTGTCTTTGTGGTGGTGGCGTCGCCGTGGTGGCGGGCCGAGGAGTGCCGCGGCCGCGGCGTGCGTGGCTTCGTGGTGGCGCCGCAGGCAGGCGGACCTCCTCACCGGGCGCAGACGTTGGATGTTGGCTACCTGCCGCTCGTCGGGGTTGGTGCTCTCTGGGGGTTGGCGGTCCGCTTCGGCCCGTCGCTTCCCCTCCCTAGTCGGTTTGGTCATCCTGCTGATCCTGTTTGTGCTTATTGTTTACCCTCACCCGGGTGTGTCTAGCTTACCGTGTCCGGCAAATGCTTTGCCGCCATGTCACTCTTCGTCGCTTGGGCGGATGCTTTGCCGCCGTGTTTCTTGTATCTCTAGTCGTTGTCGTCTCCGGCGGATGCTTGCCGCCGTGGTGCTCTCTCCTTCACGAGCTTGCGTTTCCGTGGGCGCGTGCTATCGAGGTCGCAGTCGTTATGAGCCTACGTTTCCCGCATGTGTGCCGAGGTCGCGTCGTTACGAGCCGGTGTTGCCGCTATGCGCGTGCCGCCGAGGTCGCGGTCGTATGGTTTGGACGGATGCTTGGCCGTCAATTATCTAGCGGATGCTTTGCCGCTGTTGTTGGTCTGGACGGATGCTTGGCCGTCGGTTTTTAGCGGATGCTTTGCCGCTATTGTCACGTTTGGCCCTGTTCGCCGCTAGCTACCCGGGTGTGGAGTGTTTTAGTTGTAATAGGTTCAGCTGTCGGGGTTGTTAGTTGGAGGGTCCGCCCCATCCCTCCCCTCTCGTTTCTTTGCTGTTTGTTTGTGTCGGGGATTTCATGGGTAACCCGAGGGTTACTCGCGGCTTCTCTTGTATCCGGTTACTGGCCGTTCTTTCGGCCCTTCTCTTAATGCAGTACGAGTGAAGTTCTGGTTTCAAAAAAAAATATATAACACAACAACTATTTCAAGAGTCAGTAAAGGATCATCAAGATCTTGTACTTTTTTGTGTTTCAACAATTCATTGAGAGTTGAGACAAAGGACGAAGATAGCACAAAATCATTGTTATTACTCACATTGAAAGCTAGAATCAGACTTTGATTTCCATTCACCATAATGGCATTATTTGATCACCCGTGCCATAATGAATAAGTAGGCAATCATGAACCGGATGCAGTCTGTGCATAGTGCGACGATTCTGAGATGTTTATACTTGATAGTACATAGTATAGCAGAGTTACAACTTAATTGATGAAAATGTGAAACCAAGGAAAATGTCATTCCTAGTACGCTATCAATGTCCATGAATCAAGACGTGTAGTAAAGGCGTGTTGTTGATCCAATAAAATGCAGAACTACGTACATAAGGAATTCACAAATTTAAGACAGCTCCTGGTTATTGCCAAAGGTCCAAAGAGCTCTGGGTGTCAGAAGACAATCAAAGAGCTTTTACTGCTCACACGTCTATTTCTTATAAGCCGGAGAAATAACTTACCATATCAATGTATAAATAATACGCAGAAAGTATTTTTGTATGTAACTTTTGAAAATAAATATTCACCATACATTGTTTGGATTGATGTGGCCTACAAAGATAAATAGAAAATTGTAGTTGTAGATTAATATTACATGATTGATGAGGAGTATCACGTGGTAAATTTTACAAGTACGCAGAAGCTGTATTTCGCGGGGGTGATTGGTTGGCTTAATTCATCCATACCAGGACCGCTAGATGCAATATTGTGTGCAATATTGTGTGGCTATGTTGATTGGATGTCTGCATCCAAAAGTTGCTGCCATGCCTAGTTCCCAAGATGTGGGTATCATTTCGGTTTCTCCTGAGCCTGAAGATGTGGTTCTAGAGGTGCAGGCTGACCCATAGAGAGAGCTAAAAAAGTTTTGGTGCTGTACAAGTTGATGCTAGGTGTAGGTGACAAAACCAGTTCTGCACATTGCCAGGCTCTATTGAAACAAATAACCTAAATCATATCCCTATTATTGCATATCCACCTAGATAGCTAGGCTAGTGTAGTGGGACTAGAGCTCTCTAGCACGAGCTATAGGTTAGCCACTCTCAAAGTTGGTGATTGTGGTCTTGGCGTCCACAAGTGGGAGTGGCCTTTTACCAATGTAATTCTCCTTTTTATTAGATGCCCTGTATGCCTTTGCAGCTCTTGATTATATATGGACAAGGCAATCTCAGCAACATAAATTCAGCCACCACGGTACCACCACGGAGTACAACTGCATTGCCCAATATAATGGCGAATATGTAATGTGATCAGCTAGCAAGCTACTAGGAAATGAAGACCCAGCTAGCATTTGTTGTCTTGTGTGTACGTGTCTAGGCATGAGACGATTCAGGATCCAGGCCAGAGCTAGCATTTTTCAGGCCCGTGGCTGGGCTACAAGTATCAGGAACATGCGAGGTGTGTAGCGTGTAGGTAGGCGGACAACCTGATCAACACTCCAAGCAATAGGTTTCCCAAGCAGAATCGTGCAGCATCACTCTGTGAGGATGGGAGAGGAAGGCCATGCTTGGTTACCATATGAGAATGTAAGGTTAGCGAAACATATTTATGAATGGTCCCAATTTGAGAAATAAAATGAAATCATATACACGAATGCTTTCCAATTTGAGATTCTTCAAATATTTCCGAATTTGAAGTTGAAATGCAATCTGATCCTAACTGGGAGTGACTAGGATGGAGGCGGCAAGCCAACTCCCAGCCGAGGACCTCTCATTCTCATATGAGCAGCAGCGCTACTCCACGACATCGTGGCCACTGGCTACCGTGGTCCTCTATTGCCTCCAGATGACGGCACCGCAGACGCTCTTGATGGACCCCGCCGCTCTTCTGCCACACATCCTAGCGCTGGTGCTCCTTGCTAGAGTATGGACCCGGGGATACGGCGCACAGACTTCACTTCACTTCCTCATAGCTAGGGAGTCCAATAGCGAAATTTGGCGAGTCCGCTGTCATGGCCGGGACGGCCCTGATGAGATCAAATTGTTGGTGTAACTGTCAGCTCAAGAGCATTGGTAAGGTCACTCCAACTTGTGTCATTATCCACTCGTCAACTAGAGTTGGGATACAAGGTTCATAGTATTGCAGGCGAGTTGGTCCGTGGCTGGCCATCGAGTATCCCAAACAGCCGTCCTCATTCGAATTTCGTCAAACCAGCATGAAACATGCTAGTATTTTGTGTGCTTTTGTTGCAACCCTTGTGCTCTTCACATCATGGCCGTTCGTGCTCTCCCTCGCGGATTGCTTCACCAACATGATGCCGGGTTAGAGTTGCTGAATATATCTGGAAATGTAAGATTCCTTTAAAGATCAAATTTGATAAGTGGCTAACCTATGAAAATGTGAGATCAAATGGATTGGCTCTATTTTGCAGCTCAAGACAAAACAATCCTCTATTGTGCACCCAAAACAATGCTCTATTTTGCACCCAAAACAAGTGGGAGTGACACTCAAAACAATGCTCTATTTTGCAGCTCATGAGCATTGACTCTATCCGGACTCTTTGGGTTGGAGGGAGTAGCTTTTCATGCAGAGCTGATGGCCATTATGCATCCATGATCCATGATGTATGTTCTGAGAGTAGTAGTTGGTGGTGGATCGGAGTGGCAAGAATATCGGTGGAAAGAAACTAACTCAAACTATGGTAGTGCAAGCTATGTCCACAAACCCCCTTTGATGTCAACACTTCATCAAGTGGTGTTATTCTGAGACATGAAGGATCTACGCACTTCGAGCAATTCAGTTAATTAATTTTGTTCATGTCCATAGAGACCTTAATATGGTCGCACATGTCGGTCCTGGGAACTGATAATATCCGTTACAGTATTCCAAGGTGAATCTTATATGTTTTTGCTAACGAGATATGCATATGGCAACCGGAAGTATGGTTTAGTACTGGAAAGAAGAAATTTTCCCAGTTCTAAAAGAAAGAAAACACCAATAGCCAAAACAATGAATCTGGAGTCGTGGTTTCTCTCCATGAAAATATATGATAATGCCGGCCTTGTGAGCAGTCAAGCTATTCAAATATTTAATATCAGCAATGTACTATCTACCAACGGCCCGGTGCTTGGAGGAGGAAACGTACTAGAGTATTTACTCACCCTGAAATACAGAAATGGCCAATACAGCAATGGGCATTCACAGCTAGTACGTTTTAGAACTGGGAAAATACAGCAATGCCCAATACAGTAATGTACTGTCTACCAAAGGCCAGTACTTTCACTACAGCAATGGGCATTCATTCAGGCATGAGAGCCTGAATGAATGGCTTGTATTGGCCATATAGTTCTGCTATTTATTAGATAGGTGCTCTGCATGCCTTTGCACCTCTTCTTGATTCATGGACAAGGCATCGGCAATATATTACTATACATTCACTCACCACAGAGTATAGGTGTGTTGTGTTGCCCAATGGCAAAGACGTGATCAGCTAGTAGGCTAGTAGGAGACAGAGATCCGGCTACCATTTGTTGTCCAGTATGCGGGTTCTATAGGCATGAGAGGCTTCAGGATTCAGACCAGAGCTTGCGTTATGGATTGAGCTGGCCTATGTCCGCTCAGATCGCTGGAGAATGAGTGACCTCAGGCGCTGCCGGCAGTTATGCGCGAGTGGCCAGAGGACGTTGTCACAGCGTCGATTCGCCGCCGCCTGCTCCGCTGGCAGGTCCTGAGAGAAAAGAGGACAGCAAGTCGATTATCTTCTCCTACGCTTACTATTACGGGAAAATCAGCATTTTTTTTTGCGAAATATCATCAGCATTTTCTACCGAGGTGCTTGGATTAGGAAGTCTGTCTTAAATGTTCATTAGCCATGTAGTCCATCATATTAATTAGCTGGAGAGCCTGGGGCTCCATGAATCCAGAGGTGCTAGAGCAGAACCCTGCCTTCTCTTATATGCTCGGCATATCGCTTTACTAGTTGTTCTAGCCTACATTTGTCCTCTGTATGGTGTGAGAGGCTTCAGGAACGGGGCTTTGTCTTGTGTATGAATTACAACAAATATCATAGAGCAGATCCGTGCATCCCTGTCGATACTTTCCACGAGAAGGAGCTCATTTTGATAGTGCATCCAGGACAAGCCCACAATGATGAGGGCAAAGCTGTTACACATCTAACACAAACATCTTCGCAGTATGCTCCATACCATTGATCTTCATCTTCCATAGTATAATGCTGTAAGTGTTCACCATGTATAGGAATACATGCTACCTCAGTGTCCCAAGTTCAAACAGAAGAATTTTGGTTGGTATACATAGGTATGCATCTGGAAAATTTGGAATAGAGCGAGTATTGCACAACGATACAAAGTGTTATTTCTCATCAAGCAGCAAACATAGCTCGTTCGTTTTAGCCTAATTTTTGTTTCTTCTGTTTGGCTACCTCTTTAGTTTAGTAAATCATGTATGCCCTAGTGCCAAAGGAAGGCACGTGAGCCGCCGACACGAGGCTCATGGTTTAGTTTTCTATATTGTTTTATTATTGGTGTTTAAAATCTAGGTTAATATTAAAAGCTAGGACTCCATGAGGCGGAGAACTTCTGCCTTTTATTAGATGTGCTGCACATCGCTTTGCACCTTTTCCTTCATGGAAAATGCCAATCGATCAGAAATATAAATTCAGCTAGTAGAAAGCAGAACTGCATTGCCGGTGGCAAAGATGTGATTAGTCTCATCTGTGACATTTGCTCTATGTTTAGGCTTCGGGAATGGAGATCTTAGTTGGAGGCATGTGAAGGGTGAATCCCTCCATGAAAGGCACATACTGAGTTTAGCCGGATAGGCTGGTATATGAATTACAATAATTTGTATAAAAGAACATGACTGAAACAGCAGCGTGCAGAGTGCAGCCCTGGATCTGAAGGAGCACCAGGCCAAATGATTCAGTAGAGGAGCTTGATTGAGCATCTGTGACAAGCCTATGTTTTTGATGAGGACAAGATGTTACACATCTAACAGAGACCTCCTTGCACTTGCAGTATATGCTGCATATCATTCTTCATCTTCATGCAATCTACAGCTGTAAATGTTCACCAAGTATAGGAACATGTTACTCTTCAGTGTACTTGGATCAAACAAAAGAAATTGGGTTGGTACTCTACTGGTGTGCACTGTGCAGTGCCTTTTTGTAACTGGTTTTTTTTTTCCATTCTAATAATTTGCTCAGCAAATCACTTGTTGGAGTTTTTTTTTTAAACAAAAAAGATTGGTTAAATGTTGTTGGTGCAGAAAATTTATGAGTCGTCAATGCCAATGCACAGTGTGACTTGAAGTTATCAATAATAGTTTCATAGCTTTGATAGATAGCTGCGGATCCCGATCGCAAGCTCAGTGGTACAGGTACCATGGTCATATGATAGAATTACCTTTGATTATGCTATGAGAAGTTACTCTCGGAAAAGAATCATCTTACTTTCTGTAGGCATGCTACTGTAAAAACCCATTGCCAAAACTACGAACCGGAGATCAAGGTTTATTGAGTCAATAAAATTGTAAAAAAAAGACTAGACAATGCTATAGGTTTTACTTGCATTTTGACTTTGTGAGCACTCAGTAGTCTACTCAAAGCTGCATGGAGTACTCATAGTCAGGAGCTATCATGAATCTCCATTACTCCAGTAGTTGTGCCTTTTATGAGATACCTTGCACGTTTTGATTTGAGGAAAAAAATTGATTGGCATCCGGCAATATAAATTCAGTCACCACCACGACACAGAAGTGCATTGATCGATGGCAAAGCTTTGAGTAGCCAGTAGGAGACCTAACTACAGTAGCATTTGTTCTGTGTGTAGGTATGAGAGGCTTTGGGAACTGGGCTATGCAGAATTGGTTTCACAGAAGAGGAAACAATCCAAAGATAATGACTCTGAGAGGTAGCTGACATGGATATTTGAATCCTTTCTGGGATTTGCATTCTGTAAGCGAAGCTGTTGCCACCGCCGTTACCACTGTGGAGATCAGATCCATGCTGCATATAGCATTCTAGAACAGTCCTGCTGGCTGCACGCATCGGGTACGTTTGGACGGAGATTTATTGCCAGAGGCAGAGAAAGAGCAAGATAGGAGATATGTTTGGTTTAGTTCATAATCGTTGCCTCGCTCTGCCTTAGGATTCAGGAGCATGTTACATCAGACCAATCACATTGGCTGAAATGGATTCAGCTCACCACTCGCGGCCATAACTATGACATGCCACCCATGGACCGATTGGTGATCATCCACTAAGCAGTAAACAATGCTTCCTGAATTTATCTGTCTGCTTTAGTATTTGAAAGCAAAAAAACTGCACATTGCGAAGGTGGGAAATACAAATAAGACAGCATTAGCGAGGTCCGATCCAGTATGAGGATTTCGGTTGTGTATTTCTGTTGGATTGTGTGTATTTTCTTGTCGGTTCCAGAGATAAAATATAGGGAAATTAATCAAAACGAGGTTACAAGAAATATATTTCCCACGAATAATATTGAAGTTTGCACACCACACACATCCAATTTGAACTCAAGTCAAGGTTTCAAGTTTGTGCATCTCATATGAAAGTTGAACTCTTAAGCACTTCAAATTTTAACAAAACCTTACATTTAACATAAGTCAAGGAAATATAAGATTTTAAAAACTTTAGAAATTATTCGCTGACCTTTATAATTTAAATGAATTTTTACATGTAGATTGCAACTAATTATGAATTGAAATGTGTACTCCTAATAAGATTTATAACAAACACATAAAAAATATTTGATCTCATGTATATGGTCTTTTCAATTGTCTGTCATGGTGATGGATGCAAAATTCAACTGCTGTACACAAAGAACAGCCGCAGGTAATCGGTAGTATGTGTCTGACCTGCTCATTGCATAGCTGGTTAATGTTGCTCGGAGTATGAACGATGTAAGCATAGAATGTGCTACTCAAGAAGTTGGGAGTGCAGGTGCATGAAGACGCCCCCGATGCAGAGATCGAGGGCAAATTCATTCAGGCATTCGAGGGGACATGTCCTTGAAAGAAAAATGTGTTTAGTGTCCTGCTCAATGGCGAAGTTTAACCCGGCGGCCTTAGACTTGATCACGGCCGGGTTGGGAGATGGGATGGCCTGAGCTACGCTGCTTGCTCCCCCCTTGTCGCAGATTGGTTTTATGTAATCACAACCTCTTGTATTTCTAGGGTCCGAGGTTGGTAGTCATGCGACTACCATCTCTCGTCTGTGTGTACCAAAACTCTTTTCTTCTTAATGAAAAATGTGCCTAGGCATTATCGCAAAAAAGAGTATGAACGATGTCGGTGTTTTCTTGAAGGCAGGTAGCGGTGATGGTGGACCACAAGACTTCTTTGTTGGAGTATGAGTATTAGGCCCATGAGGCTAGGCCCATGAGGCCCATGTATGCAACTATATGACTACCCTTCTAGGGTTAGCCCTAATTGAGAGAAACACAATTCAACATGGTATCCAACCGGGTTCCTCTTC
The DNA here is from genome assembly GCA_015847255.1 of Hyparrhenia diplandra. NCBI lineage: Eukaryota > Viridiplantae > Streptophyta > Magnoliopsida > Poales > Poaceae > Hyparrhenia > Hyparrhenia diplandra. The sequence continues at coordinate 448,445 of JADLZK010012149.1, forward strand.
CCCACCCGTTCCCTGCCCCTTCTCTGTAGGCCGCCGCTGCGGGGCTCGCCGGCGCGCCCCGCCCCGCCCTTGGCCGCCATGGCCATGGCCCAGCGAGCAGCCTCCCCCCCTGCTCCCCCACTACTTCCACCACTTTCCCCCTCTCCCCACGCCACATACCGGGCACAAGCAGCGGCCAGGTGGCCTCAAAGCGCGGCGGCCAGCCAATCCGCCCCGTAGGGAGCACAGACGCCGGCCGCCTCTCCTGTTCCAGCGGATCTGTGGGTGGGAGGGGGGGCGCGCGCCCAACCCTCCCGCGGGTGGCGCCCCTGCAGCTGCCGGCGGCTGCCTCTTGGGGCCCCTCCCGCCCTCCCCGCTGCTCCAGAGATTTTTGGTTCTTGTGGCTGGTCTTGAGGGTGGCTCGGGCATGGAAGATGGAGGGGAACCGATGATGACACCCCTACCTCCCGGCCCCTACCAAGCGCCTCCCAGTAGGCATCCGGTGGAGGTACCCAACCGGGTTTGTCTCACGGCCCGCCACCCAGGGGGCGGCTCTCCCTCACCGCTCCCGGCCCTATGGCATGCCTATGTGGACTCCGACCTTGGTGGCGACCGTCGGGGGCGGTGTGTGAAGTGCGGGACCGGCACCACCACTTTCCTGCACCACCACCTCCACCGTCTACCTTGCCATCACGGCGTCCGCCCTCACCAACGCCCTCGCTGCTGCCGGCGGGAGTGCGTGAGGGGCGGGCTCGTCTGCGGCGGCCGCGCCGTCGCCTTTGAGCGCGGCGCGTGGCGGGCGATGCCCGGCTGCCCGGTTGCGGCGTGGAGCACCTTCTCGCTTCTGCCGCTCAGACGGGCGGGGCTACCTCGTCTGCCACTGCCGGAGGCGGTGGGGCGATCACCGCCGCCGTCTACCACGGCGGTCCACGCTGATTGGCCCGACCGGTGGTGACGGCTCCACTACGGCGGGCGGGGTCGAGAACATCCGCCTCTGGTCCCGGTCGTCCTCGGCCGGAGTCGCCGTCGCCCGTGGCGCGACCTGGTCCTCCTCACGCCGGCGCGCGCCCTCGGCGACCACGTCTGTGCGACCCGTGGGCGTGCCACCACCGCCTCGTGGCTGCGCTGGAGCGATGTCGTCCTCTCGGATCGTGGGGGCGATCTCCGTCGACCTCCCGCCTCCTCGCAACACTCCGCGACGCGCGCTTCTTTGGCTGGCGCTTCGAGGGCGGTTGAGGCAACGCCGAGACCGTGCTATGCGGCTCGAGGGCGAGCTTCCGGACTTCGTCGGGGGTGACCCTCTGTCGGCGAGTTACGCCGCAAGATGAAGGCCATGGCAGACTCTCTTGGCGACCTTGGCTGGCCCGTGGAGGGCCGTATCCTGGTGCTCAACGTCCTCCGCGGCCTCGGCGACCGCTACGCTCACCTCGGGAGCATCCTCACGGGGTCGCCCCTTCCCGGCTTCTGGGGTCCGTGGCGACCTTGTCATGGAGGAGCTCCGGCGGGGAGTTCAGCTTGTGGCGGTCTCTGGCCGGCACCCTCGTCCACTACGCACTCGCCGCGACTCCACCTCTGCTGGCGTCCACTCCGTCGTCTCTCCTGGCAACCCCCTCCGGGCGGCGGTGGTGGGGGAGGCCATGGTGGTGGTGGTGGCCGCCCGTCGCCGTGGCGGCAAAGGCGGTGGTCGTGGTGGCGAGGCGGTGGCGGTGGCCACCCTCGGTGGCGCCCCCTCGGGGTGCACCTTGGCCACTCTCCGGCACCCATGGTCGGGCGCATCTCGATGTGGCCCTACCCGGGCGCCCGGCTTCGATGGGCACGCCTCGATCCACCGGTGGCCATGTTTGGTGCTCCTCCGGTACTCCTACACTACTCGGTGGGCGGACCCCCCCGGCGCCTACTCGGCGTCCTTTGGGCTCTGCCGGTACCTCGCCGGGGCGGTTGGTCGGGACTGGCGGCCTTGGGCGCCTGCCCGCGGACGGCGTCCACGACCCCTCCCTGGGCTGGCGGTGGGTCGCCGACTCGAGGGGCCACGTACCACACCACTCCCGGCCCTGGTATACTCTCGTCGGTTCGCCCTCCTTCTTCCTCCCTTCCTTTGTCCATCATGGTCGCAAATGGGTCGTGTCTTCTGTCACTTCCGTGGGTGCCGCGGGGGGCTCGCGGGTCTTTTTCGTCTTCGATGTTCTTGTTGCTCCTTCCATGGTTCACAACCTGCTTTCTATTCGTCGTTTTACGGTGACAATTCTTGTTCCGTTGAGTTTGACTCCTCCGGTCTTCTTGTGAAGGATTTGGCTTCCGGCGTCCTCTGCTCGGTGTGACGGCCCGGGCCCCTTTACACTCTTCGGTTTCGGCGTCTTCTTCCTCTTCTTCGCCGGCCTTTTTGTCATTTGCTTTTCGCCGCCACTACCTCGTCTACTACTTGGCACCGCCGTCTCGGCCATCTGGGCGTGGCGCCTTGATGCGGCTTAGCCGTAGCTCGGACATTCGATGTACTTCGAGCTCACGATGAGCATTTGTGTCATGCGTGCCAAGCCCCGGGCCGCCATGTTCGTCTTCCTTTTTCTTCTTCCACTTCACATGCGGCTCATGTTTTTGATCTTATACATTGCGACCTCACGGACATCTCCGTCATCGGTAACTCGGCTATAAATACTATTTGGTGGTGGTTGATGATTTTTCGCATTATTCGTGGACTTTCCCTTTGCGTGCCAAGTCGGAGGCTTTTCCCTCTCTTCACCACTTTTTCGCATGGGTGTTGACTCAATTCGGCTGCACCATCAAGGCCGTCGGTGTGACAATGGCCGTGAGTTCGATAAATGACCCTCTCGTGCCTTCTTCCTTGAGCACGGGTGCAGCTCCGCATGTCTTGTCCATATACCTCCTCCCGAGCGGCAAAGGCGGGGCGCATGATCCGTACCACGAGCGGCGTCCTGCGCACCCTTCTTCTCCAGCGTCCCTTCCCGCCGCTTCGGGCCGAGTCTTCACACCACCACCTACCTTCTCAACCGCCTTCCTTCCGCCGCGCCCGGCTCCCACGCCACACCATGCCCTTTTCGGCACCCCTCCTCGCACGACGAGCACCTCCGTGTCTTTGGGTGTGCGTGCTACTAACACCGCTGCCTTTGCTCCCCCACAAAGCTGGCTCCCCGCTCGACCCGTGTGTCTTCCTCGGGTACTCTCGGACCACAAGGGTTACGGTGCTATGACCTCACCTCTCGTCGGGTCCTCATCTCTCGCCATGTGGTGTTTGATGAGTCGGTCTTCCCCTTCTCCACCACCACCACCACCTCGGCTTCCCCTCGACCTCGACCTCTTTGAGATGTGTCGACCGGTGGCCCGGCCACCTTCTTGTTTTCTGCAGGTCCTCCTTCACCGTGTCGGCTCGCCGCCCCGCCCCGCGCGACTCCGCACCTTGTGCGGGTCGGTGGTCTCGCCCCTCAGGGGCGGCCCACCCGCCCGGCAAAGGGACACCGGTATGCGCTCCTCCGGACCGCGGCACCCGGCCAGTGCGCGTTCCACCCGGGGCGTTTATTTGAGCGGCTGCGCACCTACCGGCGTCGGGTTCAGCCCGGTCCGCCACCTCCCCCACCGGGGGTGGCCTCTCCCGTCTGCGGCTCCACGGTCACCACGGTGGTGTCTTCTTCACCGGCGACACCGACACCACGGTGGCCTCCTCACCACCCGGCTACACCTACTCCCGCCCGCGTCCCGGCTGCCGCGTCTTTGTGTCGCGGTGTACCACCCGCCGTTGCTTCACGCGACCAGCGTCATGTTCACCGATGGTGGCGCGGCACTTGTGGCGGGTACTCTGCGGTCCCGGGCTCTTGCGGCGATGCCGGCGACTCGCGGGTGTCCCGGTACCCTCTTCCGTTCACGCAGCCCTGTCCAGGCCCTCCGGCGCCGTGCAATGGAAGAGGAGTGCGCCCTCTCCTCGCCAACCGGACTTGGGATACGGTGCCCCGCCCGCCCGGCTCCAACGTCGTCACCGGCAAGTGGATACGGACACTGGCGGCGGGCGGATGGTACCTGGAGGCGGTACAAGGCTGTTGGGTTCTTGGCGGGTTTACTCGGCGCCGAGGGAGTTGACTATGATGAGACCTTCAGCCGGTGGTGAAGCCGGCCACCGTCGCCGCGGTGCTCTCAGCGGCTCTTGCTCGCTCTGGCGGTACATCGGCTGGATGTCAAGAATGCCTTCTGCATGGGAGCCTTAGCGAGGCAGTCTCCTGCGGTCGGCCGGCGGGGTTTGTCGACTCTTCTCGTCGACATGGTCGCGGCTCAACAAGTCTCTTTACGGCCTCAAGCGGGCCCCTCGGGCGTGGCACTCTCGGATTGCGGCCTTCTTGGTGTCACGGGCTTTGTGGAGGCCAAGTCGAATCGTCCTGTTTATCTACCACCATGGGCTGAGGCTGCGTACTGCTGCTCTATGTTGATGACATTGTCCTCCACGGCCTCGATCCTTCACTACTACACCGCATCATCGGCGCTCTTGGCGGGAGTTTCCTTTGAAGGATACGGGCATGCTCCACCATTTTCTCGGGGTCCTTTGTTGAGCCTCGTCCCCACTGGACTTCTTCTTCACCCGGCGGCGGTACACTCTTGATATCCTCGGCGGCCGGGATGACGGGCAAGCCTTGCTCCCTCGGATTGATACAGGGCAAAGCTGACCGAGGCGAGGCAGTCCGTGGCGAATCGGGAAAATCGAGTCTCGGCCGGTGCACTTCAATACCTCACTTCACCGGACAGGACATCACCTCGCCCGTGCCAGATTTGCCTCTACATGCATGATCCTCGAGAGCCCCACGATTTGCTCTCAAGCCTCCTCCGCTACCTCGGCGGCACCGTTACTACTGGGTTCTTCCCTTCCACCGTCTCCCTCCACAAGGCTGGTGGTACACCGATGGCCGGCTGGGCGGGTGTCACGACACTCGGCTCCACCTCCCAGCTCTACGCCGTCTTCCTTGGCGGCAACTTGGTGTCTTCCGTCGCCAAAAGCGTCGGCCCGGCCGTCTCCGCTCGATCTTTGAGGGCGGAGCACCGCGCTTTGTTGCTAACGGCGTGGCTGAGGCTTTCGGCTCGGCCGGCTCCTCGCCCGAGCTCCACAGCCCTCTCTCAGGACCACGGTGGTCTCACTGCGACAACGTCGGCGCCGTCTACCTCTCCACCAACCCCATGCGGCACCGAGGAGGACCAAGCATGTGGAGATCGATCTACACTTTGTCCGTGATCGGGGTCGCCATCGGCGGATTCGGGTCTGCATGTCCCGACCACCTCCCGGTTCGCCGACATCTTCACCAAGGGTCTCCCATCCTCGACCTTCACGAGTTTCGCTCCGGCCTCAACATCACCCGTGGCTAGTTGCGTGCGTGGGGGGGCTCTGTGTTGTACTTCTTTTTTCGTGTCCGGTCACGCAAACTCATTTGCGGCGGTAGTTCAGGCTGCGGGGGTGTTGGAGTATGAGTATTAGGCCCATGAGGCTAGGCCCATGAGGCCCATGTATGCAACTATATGACTACCCTTCTAGGTTAGCCCTAATTGAGAGAAACACAATTCAACACTTGCAGCCTGAAGTAATCGCAGGGGAGTGGAGGCAGGACGCAAGCAGCTGGTGGCAGGACTACCCTTAAATCGTTAGATGTAGCTAATCATCAGTGCGTTTTAAGAACAATGTCCGACAAAATTTTGGTACAGAGGAACCACTTGTTCCTTCAAAGCACATTAACATGCTTTATTTCTCATATTAATTATACAGGGCGTGGCCTCTTTTCTTTATCATAATCTGTTAACCTCATAATTTCTAAACCCTCCTGTTAAATGTGCTGGCTTCTGTTAACACTGTTTTGCCTAATTAATTTAATAGATAGATGGACAAAACTACAGATGCTGAATTGTTGTTTCTCCCGTGAGAAAAAAGGAACAATGCTATCGGTTGTGATTTGTTAGCAGTCAACGCTATCATTGTACTACTATCAAAACATTTGCTCATCATGGGGTCGCCTGTCCTGAATGTCTATTAGTCATGTAGTCCATCAAAATTAGATAGGAGCCTGACAGTCCCTATGTGAATCAAGAGGTGCAGGAGTATAACCTCTACCTTTTATTAGATGCTTTGAACTGCTTGATTCATGGACAATGCCAATAAATCGGCAATATAAATTCAGTCATGATGTAGAACTGCATTGCCTGGAGGAAATGATGTGACAAGCGTAGTACTAGTCATTCTAGCTTACATTTGTCCCGTGTCTAGGTATGAGAGGCTTTGGGAATGGAGCTTTTAGTTGGAGCACCAATTCCTGGTTATAAGACACACACTGAGTTCAGTCTGATAGGCTACTATATGAATTACAACGGGTACTACAGAGAGATACGTGCATCCCAAGATGTCGATCTTCCCGTGATCTTAAGGAGTTTGTGCCGATCCTGCGTCTTGGACAAGCCAACGTGTAATGAGGACAAGATGTTACACATCTCACACAAACATCCTCACAATAAGCTGATTCATCTTTCTGTAGTCTACTGTTGTAAATGTTCGCCGTGTATAGGATTAGGAACAACATGCTACTTCAGTGTCCCAAGTTCAAACAGAAGGATTTTGATCCGCATCCGTTGACAAAAGGATCACCCTAAGATGATCATCTCATGGCTATTGGGAACGAATCAAATCAGATGGTTCTATTTCTCAACCTTCACATCAGAAAATTTGGAAGGAGCAAGCATTGCACAACGACACAAATGTTGTTTCTCATGAAGCAGCAACATAGCGCATTCTTTTTTTATTAGCTAATTTTGGTTTCTTCTATTTTTGTTTGTTTTTGCTGCAACCGCTCTCTGAATCAGTAACCCTTGTACGCCCTGATGCCAAAGGAAGGCATATGAGCCCGCGACATAAGGCTCATGATTTTTGTTTTTTCTACATTGTTTTATTGGTGTCCAAAATCTAGGTTAACATTAATTGTATTTGATGTGTTTTTTTTTTTTTTTTGAACTGATGTGTTCTCTTTGTTTTATCATGACATTCAGCGTAGTACATATTCTTTCTGTTTGGCTAATCTCGTAATTTCTAGATCTTCTCATCAAGCATGGTTATTTTTTGTAACACTGTTCTTTTCGCTTAACTACAAACCATGGAATTGTTTCTCCCTTGAAGAGAAGCAACAATATTGCTATTGAACTATCCAACATTTGATCATCGCTCATCAATACAATTTATTGATTTTTTTTAGCAAAAATACTATTTATTGATGGTGGATATGATGCTTGGATGAGGCATCTTGTCATGAAGGTCCATGAACTAGCCCATTAAATTAGCTTGGACTCCATGAATCTAGAGCACCTAGGAGTAGAACTTCTTCATTTTATTAAATGCCTTACACATTGCTTTGCACCTCTTGATTCATGGACGTCGCCACTCGATCATCATATAAATTCAACCACCACGAATCAGAACTACATTGCCCAATGGCAAAGATACGATCAGCTAGCTACTAGTCGTCCTAGCTTTTTATTTGCCATGTGTACAGGTATGAGAGCATTCAGGAATGGTGCTTTAGGTAGGAGTGAAGTCAATTGTTGATCCAGGTATGCAAGACTCTGAGTTTAGCCAGATAGGTTGATATATGTATTACAATGCATATAATAGAACATGATGCAAACAGATGCGTGCAGCCCAGGATCTGAAGGAGCACCAGCAGATTTAGTAGTAGTGCAGATTGAGGATCAAGGACAAGCCCACGCACAAGGATAAGATGTTACACATCTAACACCGACCTCCTTGCAGTGTATTACGTTACATATTATTCTTCATCTTCATGGAATAAATAAAGTTCTCCTTGTACACAAGTAACACGCTAATCTTCATTGTCCATGAATCAAACAGAAGGATTTGGGTTGCTACTCTACTTGTGTGCTGTGCTATTTTGTACTCCTACCTGGTTTATTTCTTTCATTCTAATAATTTACTCAGGAAATCTCTTGGCGAGATTTTTTTTTTTTTTTTTTGAAAAAAAAAGATCAGTTACATATTATTGTTGCGGTAAATTTATGTGTCATCACTGCCAATGCACCATGTGGCTCTTAAAGTTCAGTAATGGTTTCACATATACTCCCTCCGTCCTAGAATTAGTGTCGATTTGTAGCTACTGGGGATGTGTCCCAAAATTAGTGTCGTTCCCTACTACTACTCCGTAGTGGTAGCTGCGGCACTACTAGCTGTCGGTACTTTCATCTCTTCCATGCACCTTGTTTGTTCTCATACATTCATTGCAAGCCCGTTCTCAACTACTGGTTGGCCTCTCCCCACCGGCGTCGTCCCACAGGGCGCCGCCTAGTCGCCCTATCTGCCGTGCCCGATCCCGGGGAGGAGGGCCGCCGCCGTCTTGCGAGCTCCGCCTCGCTGGGTGCATGCGCTCTCCACGCCCGGCGCCGCAGCGGCTCGCTGCATGCATGCGCTCTACCACGCCCGCGTCGGGCTCCGCCTCGCTGGGCACATGCGACCTCGAGCACGGCGGCTGCAATGGCAGCGGCGCTGCACACTTCCAGCTGGTCCTGGCGCGAAAGTACTACTGCCGGTAGTGGTTCCTTCGGCGGTCGTTCGCATTTTACTTTTCTGCTGCAGAAACAAACTTTCCTGCCGCAGTCCTAGGGGCATCATAGTCTTCTAGCTCCTGCATTAGTCTTTGTGCTTGTATCCCCGGCGACAAATAAATCGGGACAGAGGGAGTAGCTTTGATAGCTGTAGATCCCCATTGCAAGCTCACAAGTATGTAGTGTGGTCATGTCACAGAATTACCTTAATTATGCTACAATAAGTTACTCTAGGAAAAAAAAAATCGTCTTGTACTCTCTGTAGGAATGCTACTTTGAAAACCATTGCCAAAACTATGAACTAGAGCTCAACGTTTTTTTCATTAAATAAAACTGTAAAAAGAAATAGACAATGCTACAGGTTTTTCGTGTGAGCAGACTTATAATGGCAGGGCTATAGTGATTGTTGTATGCTTTCTATTGAGTGCAGGGCCAGTTCTTGGGGGAGGCCCAGGGCAGTGTCGAGTACTCAGAATCAGGAGCTATCATGAATCTCCATTACTCAAGTAGTTGTGCCTTTTATTACATGCCTTGCACGTTTTGATTTGTGAACAATGCCAATCGGCATTGAGCAATATAAATTCAGTCACCAGGACAACACAAAACTACGTACATTGCTCGATAGCAAATATGTAGGTTGTAGGAGATCCAACTATAGGCTATATGTAGGTATGAGATGCTTCAGGAAGTGGGCTACGTAGAACATTAAACACTGTAGAAGAAACAATCCCAAGCTAATGACGTTGATAGGCTTTTAATGCCGATATGCCGACTCTAATAGCGATCTGTATTCTGTAAGCGCAGCCAGCGCGACCTGTTCCGCTGCAGAGTTAATCGCAGCTGATGGTGGGCCACAAGACAGGGCGGGTGACCAGGACTTGCAGCCTGAAGTAAGTGGAGGCACGACCCAGGGAGCTGGTGGCAGGACTACCCTTAATTGTTGGGCAATGCTGTTAGATGCAACTAATTAGTGCGTTTTAAGAACAATGGCCACAAATTTTTGGTATAGAGGAACCACTTGTTCCTTCAAAGCACCTTAACATGTTTTACTTCTCATATTAATTTTGAATTTTTTTACAGGCGTGTCCTCTTTTCTTTATCATGATCTATGAACCTCATAATTTCTAAACCCTCCTGTTAAATGTGATAGTTTCTGTTAACACTGTTTTTCCCTAATTAATTTAATAGATAGATGGACAAAACTACAAATGTTGAATTGCTATAGGCTTACTTGTTTAGAAAAGAGAATATATTGATATCCTAGCTTCTGCATTAAAAAAGGCTGACTTTTTTTTTCGAGACCACCACGCCGTTGCGCGTTTTTCATTAAGCAGAAGAAAGTTCAAACAAGTTACGCAACGGTAACCAAACAATTACCGAGGCGTAAACCGACACACTTACAGACAACAAGAAAACACGGAAAGGGGAGGGGTGGAACCTCCACCACTCCACACCGACCGACACTACGCAACAACAACCCAAGACCACACCCCAAACTCCTGGACCTGCAAAGAAGGATACAACACAAAGGAAGCCTGCCGAGAAGATGAAGCCTAGCGACCAAGAGAACCCTCTGTTATTGTACTATCAAAACATTTGATCGTCATTTATATTATCTATTGACGGCAGCTGGTGCTTTGAAGGGGCCGCCTGACCTGAATGTCCATTAGTCGTCCATCAAAATTAGATAGGAGCCGCCTGAAATTTGTGAATCAAGTGGAGCTAGAGGAGAACCTCTTTGTTTTATTAAATGCTTTGTACCTCTTGATTCATGCACAATGCCAATCGATGGGTAATATAAATCCATCCATGAAGTAGAACTGCATTGCCTGGTGGAAAAGATGTGACGAGCTAGCTATTAGTTGTTCCAACTTACATTTGTCTCGTGTCTAAGTACGAGAGGATTTGGGAATCGAGCTTTCAGTTGGAGAAAATTCAAGAGTGAGTTCCTCTGGACATAAGACAGGCAGTGATTCAACATCAGCTAGATGTTTATCTTTCCATGATATGAAGGACTTCCTAGCGATCCTGCATCTTGGGCAAGCCCTCGCGAAACGAGGACAAGAGATGTTAATTACACATCTGAACAAACTTCCTCACAATATGTTGCATGCAACTGATCTTCATCTTTTTACAGTCTCCTGTTGATGAAAGTGTTTGGCATGTATAGGAACAACATACTACTTCAGTGTACCAAGTTCAAAAACAAGGATTTTGATTCGTATACATACGCATGCTTTCTGGAAAATCTGGAGCAAAAGCATTGCACGATGATACATGTGTTGCTTCTCATGAAGCAGCAACATAGCTCGTTCTTTCTATTAGACTAAGTTTGGTTTCTTCTATTTTTCTTCATTTTTGCTGCAATGCTTTCTGAATCAGTAGCTCTGGTATGCCCTAGTGCCAAAGGAAGGCATATGACCTGACAACACGAGGTTCATGGGTTTTGTTTTGTACTTTGTTTTATTGGTGTCCAAAATCTTGGTTAACATTAAATGTATTTGATGTGATCTCCTTGTTTTGTCATAACATCTAGTAGTATATATAGATTCATTTCATTTGGCTAATCTCGTAATTCCTTGATCTTCTCAGCTAACATGGTTATTTTTGCAACACTGTTGTACTTACTTAATAAAGTAGATAGATGGCCAAAACTACAAACCATGGGTAATTGTTTCTCCCTTACTTCGATCGTCGCTCATCAATACAATTTATTGACGGCCGATGCTTTGGATGAAGCAGCATGTCATGGATGTCTATAAACCATGTGTAGTCCATTAAATTAGCTAGGAATCCATGAATTGAGTGGAGGTAAGAGGAGAACTTCCTGCCTTTTATTAGATGCCCTGCACATTTTGATTCATCAATACAAATTCAGACACCAGGAATCAGAACTGCATGCCGATGGCAAAGATATGACCAGCTAGCTACTTGTCGTCCTAGCTTTTTATTTGGCATTTGTTTACGTATGAGAGGCTTTTGGAATGGAGATCTTGGTTGGAGTGAAGTCACAAGAGTGAATCCATGGATGCAAGACACTAAGTTTAGCCGGATTGGTTGGTATATGAAATACAATGCATATATAACAGAACATGATCCAAACAGATGCGTGCAGCCAGTCAATTTAGTAGTGCTGATTGAGCGTCAAGAACAAGCCCATGCATGACAAGGATGAGATGTTACACATCTAACACAGACCTCCTCACAGCGTATGTTGCATATCGTTCTTCATCTTCATGCAATCTACAGGTATAAATGTTTGCCTTGTACATGAAGCACATGCTACTCTTCTGTCCCTAGATAAACCAGAAGGAATTGGGTAGGGTTGGTACTCTACTGGTGTGCACTGTGCAGTGCCCTTTAGTAACTGGTTTACCTTTTCCGTTCTAATAATTTTCTCAGCAAATCTCTTGACGATTTATTTTTTTAAGAAAAGATCGGTTAAATATAGTTGTTGCAGCAAATTTATGTGTCGCCAATGCCAATGCACGGCATGGCTTCAACTTCAGAGATGGATTCATAGCTTTGATAGCTGTGGATTTCGTCTTGTACACTCTTTGTACAAATGCCACTGTAAAACCATTGCCAAAACTGTGAACCAGAGATGAAAGTTTCTCAAGTAAATAAAACTGTGTAAAAAGAAATAGACAATTCTATAGGTTTCTCGTGACATGCTTAGTGTTGAGTTTTGTAAACCTTTGAGACCCTCGGGGACTTGTCATACAATTCCACATACATCTCCACATATCTTCCACACCATATACACACCACTCATATATCCTTCATCCATTTGCTAGCCATAAAAAAATGTTTCATTCCTACCCTGGGAGGAGTGAACACCAAAAATATTTCTCATCCTTATAACTTATTCTCAAAACCCCATTTATGCTCCATAAGATTCATTTATTATCTCTCAAATGTTTGTATGGACAAAAAGAAGAAACTTGAGGCAATGCTAAAAGAGAAGGAGAAAAGGGAGATGAAAAATGGACAAGTATCCTACGGGCGAGTAGTAGAGCCTACCTCCCTAAAAATAAGAGAAAAAGAAAAATGAAAGAGAGTAAAAAATGGACAAGTATCCAAATAGAAACAATGGGTACTTCGATGCCCGCCTTTCTAAAAAAAAAGAAAGAAAAAGAAGAAAAGCTAGCCCAAGTTCTCTTTGATGTCTTCTTAAGATTCCAAAAAGAGAGATCAATTTCTTCAAAGAGGAGCATAGTAGAATTAGGATCATTTTATCCCATCACCACCATATCCACCTCACAAATACATTCCATATACCCACATTGTATGACTTGTTCCTTTGGATCCATTGTTTGACTTTACAATATATGCTTTGCAAGTATGTATATGCTGTCTCCCACCTATGAGCTCTACATATAAACCTTAGTAGATAGGGTGAAAGAAGGCATAATACACTTGCCATGATAAATATCGTATTTCTTGAGAGAAGGCATAACATCATTGCCTTGGTAAGGATCCAAAAATACCACATATGAGAGATTTGAAAGGGTCATACAATGAGAACTCTGAATTTTATTTTGAAAATCTATAAAAACTCTAGAACAGAGGTGAAGCGAAGAGTTTGAGACATAGTGCTTGACTTGATTGTTCTATCTTTCAATCACCTAAGATTTGAGTGCAGGTAAAAGCCCCATATTTTTCAGGTAATATAAGTGAGTTGAAAGGTCAGGATGATTTCACCCTTCTTTGGAGGAGAATTCTAAATTAATGACATGTGTGTTTGTAAGAGAATAAATCATTGTAGCAACTCCTGATCTACTATGGTGAAACGCTAAAAAAAAAAAAAACTCAACAATGAACCAAATAGCCAAACCACACCGGGTCCCACAAGTAATTTGCCACATGTAATTACTTGGGATAGGCATCGAAATGGAAGTCTCCAAAAAAGATATGCACCCAGTCATTCGAGTCCTCCAAATGAAGATTTTAGGACTTGGATGAAATTCAGCTGTTATACAGTGTAATAAGTGTACTAAGTGTGTAAGATTCAGTGAATTCTTATTTCAGACCAGCAGAAGCCAAATAATCTGGGGGCTATGGCTGCTTCTCTTCTGTATTCATTTATTTGCTATTTCTACTAGGTGAGCGCATAAAATGACCTTTTGTCTATTTGTATCAGTAAAAAATATTTCACTGTCTACAATGGACATGTTTAGCAACAAGAAATAGAAAAATCGAGCTCATCGCATACCTTTGTACTCATGCATTCCTTAATAACTTCAACATTGTTGCAGCAGTACTCAATGACCTTCTATGTTGAAGATTAATTTTTGCTGAAATCTTCCATACAAATGCAAATTGTCATTTTGAACTGGAGCAGAATTTTCATCTGTTGATTTACTACCATGGAGCTGCTCAGGAGTAAGAGAGAAAACTTCTGGTGCATGAGATGGAAACACCTTCACAGGAGACATGGATGATAACACTGATCGCCAATATGGGAAGAACTGTTCCTTCTTGTATCCAAGTTCCCATCTAGCCAGCATTTTCTGTGTCTTGGTCTATTTCATAGGTCCACAAAGATTTATATAGAGAAGTTAGAAATCCAAAAATGTCAATAGAACAATGAGACCATCCAGTGCCACCAGAAACGGTACATGCTATCAGTGTTACTAAGGAAAAATAGAATATCACTTAAGCTACTCAGAAGGGCGGGCCTAATATTATGGTAGACCATGTAAGACATAATCAGCTGCTGATCTCCCTCTTTGTCTCTACACAGCAGAGTTGGCATTCAGTCAATCTCTGCTGTTGCTGTAGCAGTAAGGCAATAGGCCATCCCTCGTACTAATTAGTACATTCGTTGGTATTTGCATACCTCAGCCATGTTTGGTAGTGGGCTGAGATCAGCCATGTCCTAGAGAACATTGTAGTAGTTGTATCTTGTACCTTGTATGGTACTAGTAGTCTGTATACTACACGAAAGGCAATGCAAATTCTGTTCACTTGCCACATTCACAAGAAGAGCTTCGGCCAGGGTGAGGCTTGTGCAGTGTTGTGTGTGTGCTCTGCTCAACCCCTTCTACCTCTAGCATAGAGATTGTGAGTGTGGGTAAGCTGCACATTGCTGTCCGTGACGCACGGCAACCACAATTCGTCTGTGCCAAGGTGGCTGGACCTGCTTGTGCTCAGATCTAGTCGGAGTTGGACAAGGGGTCCTGCGAAGCTGATGTTGCCCGGGTTCACTAGAGGCCTCCAGGCACTCCCGAATCTGGCATGGATAGGATGAGCTGAGTCGCAGTGCTAGGGCTGCTGGGGGTCTGGATCTGACAGTCCCGGTTGTAGATCTGGTGTCACCAACCACAGTGACGGTGGTGTTGTCGGTCGTGAGAGGTGTTGGGATCTGCTCTTGATGGATGGATCTGTGTTCCCCATTCCATCATCAGTGTACTGGAACGTGTGGTGGTGGCCGTGGTCGATGTGCAGCCCTCAACGCTGGATTATGCTAGTCGTTGGCGTGCTATCGATGGAAGTGGGTTGGGTGCTAGGCGAAAGCCTTTGTCTTCTCGTTGGGCTGACAATGACAGTTCCTTTGGGAGCCGTATTATTCCTAGGAGGCGTTTGTCAATGCACCGCCTCCTCTCTCGATGTGGATCTTGCAGGAGAAATCCCTATCCATGTTGGACGGGCAGTGGCGGCGGCCCCCCGTTGTGTTCCTTCATGAAGATGTTGTCTTTACAGTTCCACACGCAGTTCCCACTTTGGTGGCTTCGTTTTGACATCAAAGTTTCTAAGTAAATGAGGATGCGAAGGATTGCTAGTGCACAAGATCAAATTTTGAGGCCTGACATCAAGAATTTCTAAGTAAACTAGAATGAGAATGATTGCCAGTACACAATACCAAAGCAAGTTTGAAGCAAGGTTCATAGTTTTGTATTTCTAGCTCTCTTAGTCTTTTTGCTCTCTCTCTCTCTCTCTCTTTTTTTGCGTACCTTGGTTTTGACTTTTGAGACTTAGTCTAAAAGCTTGTGGAATCGTTGGCTGTGTATATCCACGTGTGGATATAGAGACCGGACTTCTACCCAGTATCTAAAATTTATAGTCACTGGTGGATGACTACCAAACAATTTATAGATTTGGACTCTCCTTTTCTAAACACACTATTTCCTTTTTTCCTAATTCTTCTGATTCGGACTCCTCCAATGGGAAGGAGGCCGACGCCTCTAAGGGAGCCATTGTCGTCCCCACCCCCACCCCCTTTTACCCCTCTTACGCGTGCGTGGCTGGGCCACCTTGTCTTAGGCTTAAGCTGACTAAGGCTCTCCTTTGGCCCAGCAATTAGGGCCAGGGATACCCATGAAACTTATTAATACCCCCCCCCAACCCCACCCAAAAAGAAGATAATTCAGCATCAAAAGAATCGAGAATCATGCTGGGAAAAACCATACTGGGTGGATCTTAATGATGTTATTAAAGGTACAGATTGAAACCTACCAGCATTTTCGACAAATATGGATCATATGTATTCATAACTGACATGCTGCATAAAATAAAAAAGAGAAAGAAATGCGAAAAGGAATACCAACTTGACATGAACCAAGAACCAGCACACTGCACAATCATAAACATGTGTACCTTTCTCCCTGGAGCATGCAGACAAGGCATCTTTGTATCTTTCTTGGCTCTAACCACATGCCCTGTTTACATGGAAAATTAAATGGGGATTATTGTATGTGATGATGGAAATAACTTAGGCTAACACACCCACCCAAACCCATACCCACAATGTTTGTTAGGTAACTCGCCATAAGGTAGGCAACTATAGGGAAAGCTTCAAGAACATGTAAAAAGAAATGAATGTCACATTGATCACATAATTGCAAGAAAAATTACAATAATTGAAGCAGTGCAGAGCAAGACAATACAGATTTTCAATACTAAAGCCTTCTTCAGTAGGACAAAAACAAAAACCCTTCAGAATTGATGAAACACGTTCAAGGACATCCACATGCGGAACCTGCAAAAGTTTTCAGCTTTGAATAAGAAAGATGAAAAGAAAATAAAATTAAGTGCTGAAAGGAAATATCTAGAGAATGTCACTGATAGTAAATGCAAGGATGCTACAGAAAGTAATAGAAACACAGTAGCAGCAGAAGTGATATACCTCTGAATGAACCTGAATGTATTCATGAAGAATTTTACCAGCTTGAGAAATTGCATTAACCAGTAACAATACAGATGAAAAATACTTGATCTTTGCATGTGGCTGCTCAAGTTCCTCTTCATTTTGACCCATCTCCAAATCAAAGCCGTAGAAGTTGTCGACAATCCGATTAACAATAGTAGCAAAACCATCTGGTTTACTATTACCATTTTGCTTGGAGGAAGATCCCAAGCGGATATGCTCTTGAGCTGCAATAAGCACAACTCCTGCATGGACAAGTTTACCATCCTTTATGTAGTTCCAGACCTCATCAACTAGATCATTTGTGTGTTGTGCAAGCTCCCTTGTAGTATCCAAGAAGATTTTCTGCAGAAAAGAGTAAAAACAAGCTTATCACCTATATTCCATAAACTATAGTAACCTGGAATTAGTTATAAACTCCAAGCAGAAGAAAAAAATCACATAAATAGCAGCTTGAAGATGTTAGCTTCACTTTTGTTAACTAAATAAAAAAACTAAGGTAGTGCCAGCAAATGGTCTAAAAAAAGAGAACACATGGAACTTATTGTCTTTTAAAGTGGAGGAATAAGAATGCTCTGTATAAAGTAATACCAATGGTTCATGATATATGATATGACATGAGCTCAGTGAGTTATATTCATTACTCTGCAGAAGTAGTAGTTATGCAAGGAGGGATGCAAGACAAACCATCTCAGGTAGGCACAAAAGATGGATAAGCTTGTAGATATCTTCTTTAGTGTAACTTGGATACTCGATTAGGAGAAAGATTATCCTCCAGGTAATTGTGCAAGCAAGTGTTATCAACTGCAACATGGAGTGGGAGTAGGCCCTTGGTGACTGTGTTTCCAGCCTTGCGTACATTAGCTGACACACCTTTTGCGTATGAGCAACTTAATCATCTCAACAGAGAAAGTTCCAGCAGCTTCGTGAAGGGGAAGTGCCCATATTTGTTCATGTGGCTAGAAGGGCCAAGTACCTTTTCATAATTTTGGCACTTGTAGGGGCAGCTTCAAGAACAAATAAAAATAAATAAGTAAATGAACATCAGTCTCATAATTCCATGGAAAAGAATCTGATTGTTGAAGCACTGCAAAATGTGAGTAAGACATACAGGTTTCCAGTATTGATGATTTCTTCAGGAGGGCAAAATCCAAAATCCTTCAGAATCGATGAAACGCGCTCAAGGACATCCACATGCGGAGCCTGCAAAGGTGTTGCTTGTATATAAAAAATAAGAAAGATGACAATAATAAATAAGAGATGGAATAGACAATGACATTGATGGTAATTGGCCTAACTGCATACATGTCAGCAGAAGATAACAGAAACAAAGTAATTGCAGAATAACATGAGTGTGGTACCTCTAAATGCACCCGAATGTATTCATCAAGAGCTTTCCCAGCTTGAGAAATCACATTCACCAACAACAACGCAGATGAAAGATACTTTATATTTGCATGAGACTGCTCATGTTCCCTTTCATTTTGACCCATTCCCAAATCGAAGGAATAGAAGTGGTCGGCAATCCGACTAAGGATAATAGCAAACCCATCTGGCATACTATTACCATTTTTTTCTTGCAGGAAGATCCCAGGCGGATATGCTCTTGAGCTGCAAGGAGCAAAACTCCCGCCTGGACAAGTTTTCCATCCTTTATGTAAGTCCAGACCTCATCAACTGTGCCATTCGTGTGTTTTGCAAGCTCCCTGGTAACATCCAAGAAGATTTTCTGCAAAAGCAAAAGATAAAATGCATTTAAGCACCTGTGTCCCTTAAACATACTACAGTAACTTGGAATATGAATGTGTTAGCACCTTCAAGAAAAATGAAATAGATTCTTAAGATATGTTAATAGCAACTTGAAGTTGCTAGCTCTTTTCTCAAAATCAAGAACTAAATCACTAACAACAGAAAATAACAAGGAAACAATTTTGTAACGAATCCAGATGTAAGCATGCTCAGGGCGTATGAGCTTAGCAGTTTTAATTTATTATACTTCAGAAGCAATAGTTTGTGCAGGGAGGGATGGAAGGCAAACCATCTCCGGTAGGCACAGAAGATGGATAAGCTTGTAAACATCATCTTTACTGTAGCTTGGATGCTCCCTGTTGGGCAATAGATTATCCTCCAGGTACTTATGCAAGCAAGTGTTCTCAACAGCAACATGGAGAGGGAGTAGACCCTCAATGACGTCAACACCTGCCGTGCGTACATTTGCTGATGCACCTTTGGATAAGAGCAATTTAATCATGTCAACAGAAAAAATATCAGCAGCTTGGTGAAGGGGGAAGTGTCCATATTGGCTCATCCAGTTAGGATTGGCACGGTGCCCATTTAGCTCAGGAGCCTTGCCCTCCAATACAACTTTGGTACATTTCACAGCATCTTTGGTTATCAGGCAGTTGAGGGCTTCTGGGGTGATCCTTCTACGCCAAACCATCCAACCCCCATACTTGTCGAAAAACCTGCGAAAGCGCCGGGGGCAATCTTTTTGCAAGATGGGCAGTAAGATATCCATTGCGATGAAGAAGTTGTCATTGACCACCTGGATGGATCCATCACAATTGAAAAGGTCAGTGAATGGCATTCAGTGATCCACACAAAATAAACAGATTTGCTGCTCAGAATCTTAGGAAAGCGCCAAAAAAGTAATTTTGCAATAGACACATTCAATTCCAAGAAATAAGGCCGTACAAAAAAGTATATACTACCATGATTAGTCAACAAAAACAAACCAAGGAAGACATCAAAGAACCTTTGGAGTGATGTCTGGATAAGTGATGTCTGGATACATTATAGCAGTGTCTCCATAGGTGCGAAGCAGGGCCTGTTTTTTGTTCATCCACTGTGTGTGTGTGTGTGTGTGTGAGAGAGAGAGAGAGAGAGAGAATGTGTCAATAACCACGAGGCAACTTATAAGGAGAGGAGTATCAGTAAGGTGGTTGGCTAGTATACCTCGATGACTAATCTTGTATAGGAATGCAAGTCAAGATTGGATCGAGCAGGTGGTTCTAGAAAGTAAGGATCCCATGGAGCCATTAGATCTGCCGTCAAGACATCTTTACATTCAACATTATCCTGATGCAAAGCATTTTTCCTTGTAACCTTCCCATGAATTGTCTCCATTGGTATTGGGTCTCAAGTAGGCCAGGAATTCTGTTCCACTGCCTTTTGGATCTGAAACAAGAGAGTGAACAAAGAAATTCTCTTCAAGTCATTCCCAGAGAAAATTTGTTTGGTGATACGAAACTGCAAACCAAGCTATTCAAATAAACAGAAAAAGATATAAAACTTGTTATTTGATCATTTTTCAAAATGAATTAACAACCCAAAGAGGACTTCAAAGATTAGAAGACAGGAGGTACTTCCTTTTTTCTTCCTCCATTTTCAAAACAGCGGACAATTTATAGTCAAACATCGCAAAACTTTGATCAACAATTTTTCAGTTTTGCAACCATATTCAATTTTAAAAATACTTTGGTGATTACATATCATAAAGAGCAATACAGAGTCTACAGACCAACAGTCAAATATCAATCTTTATGACTTGAGGGTACAATGAGACCTTGCATCTAGAAATAAAGAATGACAAAAGGTTGGCACTTGTGGCATTTTAAGCATGATAAAAATGCTTGAAATGGACATAGTTATTAAAAGATGAACTGAATGCAAATGTATAGCAACTGAAGCAGATAACATGATTGAAGCATACAGAAAAGGAGCAACTATCTAAGTCCAACAAGTCATAGCTCAGTTTAATGTTTGGGTTCAAAAGCTAGAAGTGAGGATTCAACACTAATTACTTCCAATCTGTAATCACTTGGAACTAGTTATCCAACACTTCCACTTAGCTCCAAGAATAAACCTCAGAATAATTGCAAGGGGGAATACTTCAGGCTTTCAGTAACAGGGGCGGATCCACTAAAGGGACATGAGTGTACATGTACAGCCAATAATTTTTGCAAAAACTTCGAAGTTAGGAGGCTTGTTTAGCTTTAGGTTAGGGTTTCGGTGCTCAGCTTCGCACAGCATGAAGGGATGGGAAGGGAAGGGAAGACAAGGGGTGGGAGTACCTGCTGGGTGCTCGTCGCCGGCGAAGAGACCAGCGAGAGCCTCGGCACCTGGCTGTAGGGTTGCGGCCGCGGGCCCGCGGCCCACCAGTCGCCGGAGACAGCGACGGCGTCTATTTTTCCCACAATTCGAAATTTCCGTTTTCTTTATTTTTTTCCCTCTCTCCCTTTGAAATTTTTTAATTAATTCTTATTGATCTCATATTTATTTTATTCAAGGCATCACGGGACACTAGTACAACATTTGTTTTAAATAACAGCTATGAGTATATATAGTACACTGTAATAAACAAGAAAAATTATATTTACGTTGAATATTTTTCTATTGAAGCTAGAAGCCATTTTCACAAGAACGCCAACTTCACAGACTAAGAAGCTGTAACAACATTTTTTTAAAATAGAAAAAATCTCTTGGTGATAATTTGTCAAGTAAATACTAAATATTTTTGTACGGACCCATTGAAAATTTGCTCTGCAGGCTCCGACGGAAACAAATAAAGAGCACTCGAACTTCAATATCCCGTGAAAAAAAATTATGTCCTCGTAGCACTCTCTTTGCATTCTACAAATTACTTTCCACTCATAAATAAGGGATAGGGATTCACTAATAACATTGTAAAATTTTATAAATAAGCCTCACATGGATCGGCCCAAGGGTCTTTCTGGTAGACCCGCACACAAGCATGGGACCCTATGCAATAAAAATTGTAAAATAGAGTTTTCCGACTTTTCGACGATCGTCATTTGGGAGGGTTTTTTCGACCACCGTGGCGTGCGAATCTCCCCATCTGCTTGCTCGGGCTGATCAAGGGGTTGCCTAGCGCAACTTCCCGGCCTTGGCAGCGAGGGGAGGACCAGCGATCGCAGTGGTTTCCGGTTCGAAGATGATGGCGGCGGAATCATCTCACGGCATGAAGACTGTCGATGGTGATGAGGTGGAGGCCCTGTTGAAGGGCCTGAGTTTGAGCGAGGCGGAGAAGGATGGAGTTGCTCGAGGTGAAGTGGATGGCGGCGGCGCGACTATTGACGACCAAGAAATTCAGTGAGCAATCCCTAATTTCCACAATGAAGGCAGCTTGGAATACGGCAAAAGAGGTCTCGTTTCATTCTATCGATATGAATCTCTTTCAAGTGCAAGCATTCTGTTTGGGAGACTGGAAAAGAATCATGGAGGAGGGCCCCTGGATCTTCAGGGGCTATGCATTAATGCTGGAGGAGTTTGATGGTTCAACTCCAACACCGACAAAGCTCCCGGGGAAGGTGCAGGCGTGGGTTCAAATCCATAAGATCCCACCGCTGTACAGGACCCAGGAGATCGTTACAAGACTGGCTGAGAAGGTGGGCGAAGTGATCTCAGTGGAGATGAGGGTGGTGCCGAGTGGTAGGGGCGATTTCTACAGGGTGCGAGTCGATCTTGATGCGGCCAAACCCCTGGTCCATGTCGTCACTCTATCACCTGAAGGAAGTGCTCCCATGTTTTTTCAAGTTAAATACGAGAAAATGCCTCGTTTCTGCTTCCATTGCGGTTTGATGGGGCATAATTACTTGGAATGTGGAGTTGGTGTCTTCAAGGAAGAGGAGCTCCAGTATGGAGAATGGATGTTGGCTACTGGGGACTCTTGGCGAGCCAGAACGCCTCGTTTCAGGCCTGCTGGGGGTGATCCCGGAACCCAGCAGCCGCCTGAGACGAGGGGCGTAGCTGGTGACCGCAGGCGGGCGAGAGGCCGGGGTGGTCGTTTTGGTGCTACACGTGACGGCACCTGGAGGGAGAAGAAGAAGGAGGAAACCCAGAAAACCGATAGCTCGGGGGTCGAAGAAGCGTGATTCCAAAGAGGTCGGGATCGATGACGAGCTGAAGGATTCGGCCACTAGCCCTCTAAAGAAGCCGGAGCAGGTGGCGAGGGAGGACAGTGAGACAAAAAGGGCGCTGTCAAGAAAACCAGGGAACTCCTCCGATGCCGCCACCTTATGTCTCTCCTAGAGACAAGAAGAAGGTGAAGAAACTTGCTGAACCAGTGAAGATTGTGTTGACGGTCTCCGATTCGGAGGACCGCCCGGCCAATGAGTTGCCTAAATTGGAATTGTCGAGGTTTGGGCAACGCTTCGACAGTGAAAGAGCTTCATGAATTGACGAACAAAGTTGCCCCGACCGTGTTGTGTGTGCTTGAAACTCAAGTCCATAAGGCTCGGGTAGAAGGATTGAAAAGTACTCTAGGATTTGATAATGCCTTTGCTGTAAGTAGCTCGGGCCGCAGTGGTGGCCTGGGGATTTTCTGGAACAATAATACTAGAGTTGAGATTTTACCGTACTCCCAGTACCACATTGACACAATTATTACAGAGAGTGGGGGTGAACCGTGGTGCCTAATGTGTGTTTATGGT
The DNA here is from genome assembly GCA_015847255.1 of Hyparrhenia diplandra. Lineage (NCBI taxonomy): Eukaryota > Viridiplantae > Streptophyta > Magnoliopsida > Poales > Poaceae > Hyparrhenia > Hyparrhenia diplandra. The sequence continues at coordinate 471,605 of JADLZK010012149.1, forward strand.
GAAGCACATGTGTCCGAATGTCACAAGATGTGGGATTTTATCGAAGTTCATCAAGGCGACATCTTCGTTACCTTGGGTGTGCATCGGGATTTTAATGAAGTACTCGCCAACAAAGCGAGCATGAAGGGGTCCAGGAGCCGGGTTGGGGTCGATGGCGGGTTTTGTGATGCAATGGATGTATGCGGCCTTGCCGATCTTGGCTTCACGGGACGCCCTTGGACATATGAGAAAAAGGTTGCAGGGGGCTCTTTCTGCAGAGTTCGATTGGATCGCGCACTGGCTTGCCCAGACTGGTGTGCACGATTTTCATTATCGTCAGTTCACCACCTTACATCGGCTGCCTCGGATCATGGCCCAATCAAGTTGAGATGGGCTCAATAGCGCCGACGCGGTGGGTGGGGGGGGGAGAGAGAAAGAAAAGCTATGAGGTGATGTGGGAGTCGCATTCGAATTTCAAGGAATCCATTGCCCAGATGTGGAATAATCAACCGAAGGCTGATAACCTTGGCCAACTGTTGAGTAAGCTGTCGTCGGTCTCTAGGCAGCTCGGCTGTCGGGAAAGAACGACTTTCGGCAGCGTTAAGAAAGAGCTTGATGACCTGAATAAGGAGCTTGTGGTTCTTTGTTTAGGTCCTCACACAACCGGGCCATCCTATGAAGAAACTAAAGTTGTGGAAAGGATTATGGAACTCAATCATAGGGAGGAGATAATGTGGAGACAACGCTCTCGTGTCACGCGGCTGTCCGAAGGGGACAGAAATACTCGATTCTTTCATCTCAGGGCATCCCAACGGCGACGACAAAACAAGATATCTAAACTAAAACTTGTGGATGGATCGTTCACTGAGGATTGTCGACTTTGGCAACCGAGTTTTATACATCACTATATACCACTGAGGATATCTCAGACTGCGATCAACTATTGGCGTCGGTACCCGCCAACGTTACAGGTGATATGAACGAGGTGCTGCTCAAACCCATCAAGGCGGAAGAAGTAAAAAACGCATTGTTTCAAATGTACCCGACCAAAGCGTCGGGTCTGGACGGTTATCCAGCGCACTTCTTTCAGAGGCATTGGGATTTATGTGGTGATGAAGTCACAGCAGTGGTTCTCAAAATATTGAGAGGTGAGGAAGATCCATCAACACTGAATAATATGAATTTAGTTCTTATTTCGAAAGTGGAGACACCGAGGAGCTAGGGCAGTTCCATCCGATAAGTTTGTGCAATGTTATTTATAAAATAGCCTCTAAGACTGTGGCCAACAGACTTAGGGTGGTTTTGCCTAAGATTATTTCAGAGGAACAGTCGGCCTTTGTGTCAGGTCGCTTGATCGCAGATAACATAATTACAGCATATGAGCATAGGTGGAAGACCAATCTAATTTGGACATCCATGGATTTTGACAAATGGCCTAGAAATTCAAATTTTGGTGGGGGACCATCTCTTCCTAGTTCATTTTTTTGAACTAGAGGGTATCCATTGGACATCCATGGACATCCAACTTCCACCTAGACCTATGAGTGCTTACACTATATATGAAGAAGAAGAGGGCGACAGATGACCACTTTTGTGCGTTGAAACTTGACATGCGGAAGGCCTATAATAGGCTCGAGTGGGAGTATTTACAGAAGGTCATGACCAAGCTAGGATTTCACAGGCTTTGGGTGGAGATGATTATAAGACTTGTTAGTTCAGTCTCTTTTTCAGTGGTTTTCAATGGGAACAAGCTAGATTCTTTTAAACCGTCCCGTGGCATTCGTCAAGGGGATCCAATCTTTCCTTATTTATTCTTGTTGGCAGCAGAGGGCCTTTTGTGCCTCTTAAAAAAACATGTACACAGTCATCATAACTCAAGGGCATCAAAGTGGCCCCATCAGCCCCGATGGTGAGCCACCTTCTCTTTGCGATGACAACCTGCTGCTATTCAAGGCTAACAGGGGAATGCGGAAACCGTCAAGAGTGCGCTGGACCTATATTCCCTCTGTGTTGTGTATCGGTAGTGTGGGAGGCTTCATGAACTAGGCTACAGGTCCAAGAGACTGGAAAAGTGCCCGTATTTAGAAAGTCATGCAATTGCACCACAGTCTGCACAAGAACGCCTGATGGCTAGCATTTCTTTTCTTGAGCACACAGCACAAGCAGGTCAAGTAGTGATCACTACAAGAAATGTGACATTCTATGACATCCTATGATTAAAATGTCACTAAATCAACTAGTTTATGACATTTGGTTTGGAGCCAACTCAATTTAGAGACATTAATAAATAAACATCATAACGAATGCCAAAATGGTAGTAGAATGGTATATTGTGACAACATTTGCCATGTCATGAGAAGAAGACGTCAGGACTCCCGAGATAGTGCATAGCCTTCTAGCGCATTTTGGATCAGCCCATGACTTAGACTGAGGAAAAGATGTCACAACCCTATATGCCATTCAAGATATTCTTCTTCTTCTTCCTATCGTCTAGCTAGCGTACTAGGAAAGACATTTTCCTTTGTTTCACATTTTCATCAATTGAGCTGTAACTCTGCTATACTATGTACTATCAAGTCTAAACAGCTCAGAATCGTCACACAATGCATAGACGGTCCGAAAAATCTGCATCCGGTTCATGTTGCCTGTTTATTCAGTATGGCACGGCATTCGGGTGATCAAATAATGCCATTATGGAGAATGGAAATAAAAGTTTGATTCTATTTTTCAATGCGAAATTTTAGTAATAACAATGAATTAGTGAGATTTTAAAATATATCTTCGTCCTTCGTCATTCAACACTCAGTTAATTGCTGAAACACAACAAGTACAAGATGTTGGTGATCCGTTTTAATGATTCTTGAAAGAGTTGTATATATATATATATATATATATATATATATGGTAATGCAGTAGTTATATATACACTTCTTGTTGCGCTTGAAAAACAGACACGATGCAATTTGGATAGAGTTGCCATCTCCCAAGAATTATCAAGTGATAAACAGCTAGCTAGGCATGACAAGCATTGGGAGTCCTGTTTTCACTGGCTGTGTACCTTGTTCCTGGTCGTGCATTCGTCTGAAATGTCGCAGAAGAATTCGAAGGCCTAGATGGACGACTACTGCAGGCATGCACATATGACTTGTGCAGCTGTGCTACTAGGATGCTTAGTAAACACATATAGTAAACACGATAGATGACTGAATGAGGGTGATGCAGTTCATGAACTTGTTTGGCTAGTAGTTGCCGTGTGCCCTTGCGGAAGCCAGAAAGATGAAAAAAGAAAGAAAGAAAGATGAGCAGATAGCGCATTTATGATCTCACCAGTTCGATCTTGAGCCGTCTTTAGCACTTCAGCCATGTCATACTGCCAAACCGACATGGTGTATGAACATCTATATCCATACAACATACAACCAGAAACCAACATGCGCGTCTGCTACTGGATGACCGAAGTTGGTTTTCTAGCTGTATGTAGTATGGATAAAGATATTCTTGCATGCTTGTGCTAGACGAAATTCTCCAGTGATGCCGAATTGCAAGATACATGTTCCGTTAAGCTCCCATTATACAGATATTGTTACAAAGGGGCATGGATTCATCAGTTCTCCCCATCCAGTGGGGGCTGTGGAGAGAACGAGTGCATCGCTTGCAGGAACAATTGTAACTCTCTGCAACTGCAGCAACAATGCTTCATGCAGCAGTTATATACGTACCTTGCCTGACCATGTAACTTCCATCCGCATGGATAGTGTAGCTTGTGCACACTTCTAAAAGTTACCGAGTGTGATCTTCACTCGTGTAATATGAATCTGCAAACTACAATTCCCTATTTGTAGGACACGGCAAATGGAACAATGTACGTATGGTGCTGGCGCATATTGTTTCAATTTGCAAAGACAATTAAGTTATTTCTAAAACATTTCTTTGGTAGAAGAAACAGATAAACACTCTAGGACAATAAATTGTGAGCAGTACGTCAAAGCTCTATTTTTTGATATGTGTCAAAGCTCTATTGAAACGTTTGATCATCAGTAATGTCTCCTGACACCCAGAGCTTGGACGAGCCAGTGCAGGGTGTATTGATCATACATATCATCAGGACTTCATGAGCCATCTTGAATCGGTGAATTCCTCATGTAATGCACTATGCAGGCTTTTACAACACCTCTTTATTATTAGATGCACTGGATGCCTTTACAACAACTCTTTATTTGTGAACAATTGGAATCGCCAATATAAATTCAGTCACTCCTCCGAAGAAAGATGCATAGCAAAGATGTGACCCTGTCAAGTGGTAGTAGCTGTCCAGTAGTGGTAGCTCGGTAGGTATGGGAGGTTTCAGGAAACTAGGCTACAGGTGCAAGAGATGTGAGAGGAGGGCTACATTTGGCCTCAGCTCGACCTCCAGGTAGTGCGCCTGTTTCTTCCGTGCAGCTCGGAGCGGCGTCCAGCGGCCAGCAGGGGGCGTGGCCGCGCGGCGGGAGGAGGTGTGGCGTCGCACGGCGAGTCGAAGAAGAGACGCGATTCAGTTTCACGAGGAAGGCCGCCGCGTCGAGCACGTACATACTCCTCTGGACTGCTGTCGATTGAATCCTGGGCCAACGAAATCGGCCCAAAAACTAGGGCCAGACCAAAAAAATACAGAATTTGCTAAAGAGTTTCCTGTGTACCAGCCGCCCCTCTTTTGTTATCGGGGCGGTTCAATCGGGCGGTTCAATCATCGGTTCAATCATCGGTAGCGATGGGTTGCCGAATTTTTAAAATGAGACACTAACAATTAAAATTTCGTAAACGATCTCAGATGGAAAAACTTTCTAAATAACAATTGTAGATCTTGAAAAGTTATGAATATTTGTTGTTCACTACTTTTTTCATTTGCATTTATTTGATGCCTCAAAAAGTGGGTTTGAATGTGTAAATTTTGAAATTTGAATTTTTTAAACGACTTCGGATGAAAAAACTTCCTAAATAACAATTGTAGATCTCAAAAAGTTATAAAACTTTGTAGTTGACCACTTTTTAATTTGAAATCATTTAGCCATACAAAAGCTAAGTTCAAATGTCTTAAATTTGAAATTCATATTTCATAAACGACCTTGGATGGAGAAACATCCAAAATGAAAATAAACGACCTCGGATGGAGAAACATCCAAAATGAAAATTGTAGATCTTGAAAAGTTATAAAACTTTGTAGTTGACCACTTTTTGATTTGGATCCGTTTAGAGTCTTAAATAGTCAACTTTCACTTTCGAATTTGTATAATATATGAGAATGCGGAATGAGATATGACAACTTTTTGATTTGAAATCATTTAGCCATACAAAAGCTAAGTTTAAATGTCTTAAATTTGAAATTCAAATTTCATAAACGACCTCGGATGGAGAAACATCCAAAATGAAAATAAACCACCTCGGATGGAGAAACATCCAAAATGAAAATTGTAAATCTTGAAAAGTTATGAAACTTTGTACTTGACCACTTTTTGATTTGGATCCGTTTAGGGTCTTAAATAGTCAACTTTCACTCAGATTTATATAATATATGAGGATGCGGAATGAGATATGAACACAATTACATGTGTAGCATAGTGGTGGGAGCTCTCCACGCGCGAGTGGCCGATCGTAGGTTCAAAACCTGGCGATCGCAACACTTTACAAAAAGCGTAAAAAAATGAATATGTATATGTAGGGGACGTTGGTGGGTGGGCTCCTCCAATAGTTAAAAAAATCTTTTGCTATTTTTTTTTTTTGAATTTTAAAAATACGAAATATGGGTTTCACATTAAAGGCGGCAGGTACACGAGCCGCCCCCGATGTGGCCTCATTAGGGGGCGGCTGAAGGGAACCGCCCCTAAAGTGAAAACACATTAGGGGCACAGAGTTAGGGGCGGCTCTAAGAACAGCCCCAGCCGCCCCTAATGAGCCCCTCAAGAAGGCGTCTGTAGTAGTGCGTGCGTCTCATGAAGCTCGTGTCGTTGTAGTAGTTGAAGGAATCTCTCACAACATGTTGCGTGCATGAAGCTCTTGCCGTGGTAGTAGTTGAAGGAATCTCTCAACATGTTGCATGCATGATTGTGGATTATTTGGGCTTACTATCCTGCACCACAATACTACACAGGCACGAAGCCAGCACCCGGGCAGGTGGGGCTCGAGCCCCGCCTACAGCTGCCAAGCACATGAAGTTCCTGTAGAGCATCTCCTAAAATTTGAGTCATAGATATAAAAAGATGAAGGGCTGAGATCGTCATAGCCTTTTATTCAGCCAATTCTAAATTTTTTTCTAGCTTCGTCCCTGATACTACATGCACTACTACAATGACCAACTATAGGGGCGGTTTTGGGAGCCGCCCCTAACCATGCGCTCACCACATTAGGGGCGGTTGTCTCAGCCGCCCCTAATGAGGTCACATCAGGGGCGGCTCGTGTACCAGCCGCCCCTAATGTGAATCCCAGATTTCGCATTTTCATAATTCAAAAAAAATAACAAAAGATTTTTTTCTTTTTAATCGGGGTACGACCCCACCGGCCAGCCACCCACATCCCCTACACATGGTGATTTTTTCAGGCTTTTTACAAATGTTGCGGCCGCCAAGATTCGAACCCGCGAATCGAGCTCGCGCGCGACCCTCCACTTCACTGCGCTACACGCTTGTATGCGTCCATATCCCATTCCGCGTCCCCATATATTATACAAATCCGAGAGTAAATTGACTATTTGAGGCCCTAAACGGGTTCAAACTAAAAAGTGGTCAACTACAAAGTTTCATAACTTTTCGAGATCTACATTTCATATTTAGGATGTTTTTCCGTCCGAGGTCGTTTACGAAATTTGAATTTCAAATTTGAGATATTTGAACACCGCTTTTGCATGACTAGATGATTTCAAACTAAAAAGTGGTCAACTACAGAGTTTCATAACTTTTCAAGATCTACAATTGTTATTTAGAAAGTTTTTCCATATAAGGTCATTTACGAAATTTAAATTTTTAGTGCCTTATTTTAAAATTCGGCAACCCGCGTTAGGGGCGCCTCAATATAGAGCCGCCTCTATTATGGACCACAGTAGGGACGGTGGTGATTGAAGCGCCCCCCGATACTTGAGGGGGCGGTAGTAGTACCGAGCCGCCCCTAATGTGTCGTCGATAGAGGGGCGGTTTGTCAACAGATCGGGATTTTTCGCATACTATAGGGGCGGCTCAAAGTATGAGCCCCCCTTAATCAAAATGGCAGGTGCTCTCTTAGTTGCCTTTTGTATTAGTGATGTACATGTGTTGGCTTCAGGCTAGTTATTATGAAATGAATTATGAATATAATTGAACCCCATATCTCTGTGTCATTCTTTTCTGAGCTTTGCCCCCTTCTCAGAACTTTACCCTTTCTTGATGTCTCTTCCCTGTATTCCTATTCCACTTCCACTCTCCTGTCAGGATCCAGACAAAGCCTTTTCGGGATGGATGGATATCAGAAATATCTGGCCCAATTTTCATTCCTAGAATCCACCACATGATGCTGGTTAGGGCTGTGATAATCATGATAGGAGAATTCGATCACTTAGGCTTTATGTTATAAATTATGAGCAATCATATCAAAGCTATATTGGGTGTGTTTAGCACCCCAACTTTCTCTCCAAATTCCACTATCTAAAAAAAGAAGATTCCCCGTCACATCAAAATACCGCATATTTATTGAGTACCTAAATGTAGGTAAAAAAAATAAACTAATTATACAGTTTTAGATGTACATTGTGAGACGATTCTTTTGAGCCTAGTTACGCCATAGTAGGATAATATTTACCACTAACAAACGAAACGTCTACAGTGCTTTCGATGTGACATTCTTTTCAAAATTTTGCACCAAATTTTGGGATCTAAACACACCTTGCAATAATGTTTGATCATCAATACTGTCTTCTGAGTCAGAAGTTCTGACACAAGAGCGCGCTTGGAGGAGGTAATGCGGGGTGTACTGATCATATATCATCAGGACTACAGGAGCTATCTTGAATTTGTCAATTCATCAAGTGCGTGCAGTTCTGCTTTTTATTAGATGCACTGCACACCTTTACCACACCTCTTGATTCATGTAGTAGTATAGTTCTACTTTTTATTTGATGCACTGCACGCCATTACTACATCTCTTGATTCATGGATAATGGCAATCCGCAATATAAATTCAGTCACCACACAAAGTAGAACTACATGGCAAAGATGTGACCGAGCATCCCAGCTTATAGGAGTTGTACCTCTTGCTGCATTTTCCCTACTAGTTGGATGGCGCACGCCTTTGCGCGCCAACACAGAAGAAGACCGAAGGTTGAGAACAATAGTCGTTACATATATTGGTAGTGTATAATGATGGAATAAATATTGGCTGAGAAAGGATAAGCGGACATGATATTGTATCGCTATAGACAGGAGATAGTGTAATATAGTTCAACTTATTCATGGACAAACACTGCTGGAGCGACACATGCAACCTCAAAATAGAACCGCATGTCTGTGTAGGAGATATAATAAGTTCATTCATATAAGCGTTGGCTACTATATGGAACAGGTACCATCTAAATAATCGAAATGAGACAGCATAAATAACTTTATGTAGCAGCCGAACGTGGGGGCCCATAGTTGGTGATTAGTACTGTTGAGCAGGACACTGGTTGTGAGTAATACTGATGCACATATCACGTACTGTGTGCTTGGATGTGTGTTGTATGACACAACAAAAGTGCAGTGCTGGTAGGAGGTGGGCAAAAGTATTTTGGCACGGCGGAAAATACACCATCAGCTTGCTCCTTGTCCTAAATGTGCCTGTAACACAGAACCCTGGCAGAAGTAATGAATGATGATAAAATTAAATAGATAATTTGTTTCCATAAAAAAAATAAAACAGAACCGGACCTTCATGAATCTAGAACTGGGCACACAGGCAAAAAAAAGAGATGTGAACCCACAATTTAGTGATATCCTGAAGAAAGGTGGCTATAGATAGATCTCAAGCATATCATGTGCACCTTTGAAGCTGACATCTGATCTATTTTCCAGATCATCTTTCCTTCCTGCAAAGAGTCAGAGAACATAGACATGAGTTAAATCTATGAAATACTAAATCCAGTAGCATTGCAAAGAGTCTTTGGGAGTTCTGTTAGTAAGTACTAACTATAAATATCACCATTCTCATCGCTCTGTTTCCATCGAGATGCATGAATAACTCATAGGAATGTTATAACAAAAAAAAGTCTATTTCAAATGAATTTGCTTGCATTCTACTCTATAGATCTCAGAAATAGGACTTTAGTTTGTTGGTGAACATCCAGAACACATATCGTGGATAATAGCAACATTCATAGAACCAAGCCATTAGACACTCCCAACACATTTTTTTAAAGTAACATATGATTTTCAGAAAATCTGGAAACACTATGGGGCCAAACTTCGAAGGCATCACCATTTGACCTTACCAAATTGTAGGGGGCTACAAAAATAGTAGAAGCAACCAAGATTCACCCCCTCCAAATCTCACATCCTACAAAAAACCCAGAGCTGCTGTATGTACCTTTGTCCATGTCGAAAAGACGAGGACAAGCAGGTAATGTTTTTGTGGAGCACAGGCTTAAGCATTTATATAGAATTTAGGACAACTCCAACAGTGATTAATGGTTCTACAAGAAAAAGGGCAAATGTTTGATTCAGATCTTGATGGCCACCATCCCATCACAGCAGGTGGTTTTCCTTCTTGTAAAAAAAAAATAGATTGCATCGTAGCAATGGACAAAGACATTTGTTCTGACAGGGAATTGAAAGGTCACAGGAGACCCTGTATTTCAGTGATCAAAGAACCGAGCAGAGTACATACATGTGCTATTTCAATGATTAAAGCGGCATCACATCTTTGTGGCTGCTGCATGCTGCCATTTGACTGAAAATGATAAAAAAGGGAATGAGGCAGTTTAGGTGAGTGATTTTAGCCAGATTATGGATGTAACAACAAATGCAAACGGATTCAGATTGCCAAAACAGATAATATGCGTACCTGCAGAGGCGCAGAGTTATAATAGGCAGCCTGCAGAGTTGAATAAATAACCTGAATACCAGAGCCTGTCGAAGGTTGAATCATGAGACTCGAGATGAAAGAACTGACAACTTCGGTTGGGAATAAATAGCAGGTTTGATAGTAGATTTCTCTTAATATGCATGATGGAATAAAGTGTTTGACTGATGTAAATGCAAAGTTCTTTGCTCCAGAAATTGCTGTACTTGAATGGACTGTAACTATAAATCCAAGAGGAACACAACACCTTCTGGAGCAATTTATGACTGGTTTTGACACAAGGTGACAAATTTCTGGAGCAGTGCTAATTTATGTAAATGCAAAGTCCTACCGCATTGGTTGGATCTGAAATTCTGGAATGCTTAAGTGGTCTAGATTATTTACCTTCTCGACGTATTATTATGAAGTATACTGAAACTTCGCAATAGAACTTTAGTGTTGCATGAACAAAATGTTGGCAATGTGAAATATTAAAATTTGACACTGCAACTAAGTTATAACCAACAGTTCAAGACCTGGTACTAAGCTGAGAGCATGGTTAAGTTTATCGGAGGGAACACGGATTACTCAATTGAGGAGGGAAAAGGCCCGAAAACTGCTTAGGTTCACAACAGGTAACTAAATGTGTTGATTCTGCAGATGTGGCTAGTCAGCGGAATTTTTACATGTAAGCAAGCAAGTGTTCATAAGAAAGTGCACCAATATATACTGCTAGAGGCAAATGCTTAAATGAATATAAGAGAAAAGACTTGAAAAGTTACTGATGCAGTAACTTATAAGGCTTCCAGTTACCACATTTTGCTTATGTGTTTAACTTGAAATAAACTCCTGGAGAAATAGTATCTTCCAGTTGTAGAATTTCTTGGTAAAATGCAGTAAGAGATTTTTACTTGAGTAAACTATCTTGCTGGAAAGAAAGGTAATGATTATGCAAATGTTTAAAGTAAGAGCAGAATAAGAGACTCAACGGTTAATGTACCTGATGGTAACTATTCCTAGAAGTTGATGTTCCTGCAAAAAATTTTGTTGTTGGTGCACGCAGTTTGTTAGCTCAATAACTGATCATTTGTTTCACCGTTAATTGAAATCAGTGACTTGAGCTAATGAGTAAAAAATTTTATGTACTTAGCATCTTTAAAGATAGCCTAGTTGCACTCATGCTGCAGCGTAGTGGTAGGTAATAAATTGTGTTTCTTATATAAAGAAAAGCTTTTGTTAAGTATCCATAGCTTTAACACGGATTTCTTGGGCCTTTGTAGCTCTAAATTGATGAACATCTTCATTTTGACAGCCTTCACAGTTCAAAATCCCAAGAACATGACTAATCCATTCATATTCTGCTGTAGGAATTCTATGGCTGATATGGATTCACCTTTAACATTCTTTTGAACAATAGATTCACCTTCTAACCTGAAGTTTGAACCAATGGATTAGCCGGCACACCTTACTGTACAGTTAGATCAGATCCTAATACAAATGGATTAAGCTAGGGTTTGGGTGGTTCATGTCACACAGCAGGCAAGGAAGAGAAGGGATGGACGTACCCTAGTGCCTGCTCGTCGCCACCGAGGGGTCACCGTGCCAGCATGCGTGCTCGCCTGGGCACCGCACCGCCAAGCCACCCCCGCCGGGGATGTCCTCGCGAGGGAGGAGACGGAGGAGGATCAGGGCCGCCGTGACGCCAAGGGAGATGAGGAGGAGGAGGAGGAGGAGCAGGACGAGGAGGCGGAGTGCCGCCGGCGCCGCCGCCGTCGCCGCGCGCTGTGGCGGCGCTGCCATGTCGGGGAGAGGGAGAGGTTGACGGGGAGAAGAGAGAGGTGGCCGGCCTCTGTTTTTTTTTTTTGCTGCTATAAGGAGAACCTGGTATATATATGTGGTGGAGAGAGGCGGTTTTTTTTTTGCAAAAAGCCCCGGCGGGCGGGTAACCGTAAAAAACACGTTCTTTGGGTTCGGGCTAACGATTTTTTTTGTTTTACATGGGCGTAAACCGTAAAAAACCGACCGTAATTACTGTTTACTTAGACTATGATGGAATTATGGCAAAGGGGATGGGTTTTTTACATAAAAGTCCGGACGAATCAAAAAATTTAAGGCGACGTGGCCGGCCTCTCCTAGTCGGGATCTTTTCGTGGTTAAAGGTCGGGGAATGTGTAGTAGCGGTATGTATGCATGGGAGGCTTCAGGAAACTGGGCTACATGTTGGTGCCAGAGATTGTGAGAGCATGATTCTTTGGATGCATGAATTGCACTGGACCAAGCTCTCTTTGTGAGAATGTCCGCGATAGCTATAGCGCTTCTTTTCCCTAGCTGACACTGAGAGACAGCACAAAGAAGTCAATAAGGCGCAAGGGAGATCTTCTTGGTTACACAAGTAGCAGTTCTTAGCCACGGCGGAGCCTTCAGTCGGGCCTTCGTCGATTGAATGCTAGCTACAAGAAGAAGATTCGTACCCATAGTGGTGCCCAGGACGGCAGGCTCTTCAGATGCGCTTGTTGCTCAATGGTGTCGTGCTTGTGTGATTGTCCCCATTCTGCAAGAGGCTATCGCCAGTGTTGACTGTTGACATGTGTTAATTTGTGCCTGGCCAAGACGAGTCAAGCGAGGGCTCTGAGTCCGTGCACTACAGCCACATCCATATCCATATCTCAATGAGCCGATAGGTG